>CM035189.1:1610609-1612041 GCA_020233015.1 Callinectes sapidus | reverse complement strand
AGAGAAAGACTATAGAAATACATTATATCTACAGTTAACACTTCATATCATACATCTCATAGTAAAGTAGAACACTGCGCCACCAGGAGTAAATAGAGGCCATTAAAATCTGCATTCGTTAAAATATTAATCTCTTCAGTACTGGGACACATTTTCACCATAAATTTGAGGTATGCCAAGAAGATTTTATTGACATTAGGAAGGTTGTATGGAGGTCAGAAGATTAATGGCTACAGTCTGTACTATATCGATCTCCATATAAGTTTGTGAAGCTGTCATGAAATCGCCAATAGTAAGCAGAATAGATAGGAAAACGCGCCATGGTACTGAAGGGGTTAAAACTCATTGATGTGTGAGTGAACAATAGTGAAAGGGAAGGGAAGCGTGAGGCGTGCATGACGGAGTATGAAGGACGTGAAAAGTTGTGAACCATGAACGAAAAGAATGAAAAAAAAAACATGCATTGAAGGGGGGAAATGTTATGAAAGAAAGATGAATAAAAAAAATAATAAATTTAGTAGTGAATAATGAATGAGAGGATATTGGGGGGAAAAAATATGGAAATTTGAACGATAGAGATGATAAATAATGAAAGTATATGGTATCTAAGGGTGAATGAAAGATAGCGCAAGAAAATGGGAAATAGAGATGAAAAGATGAGAATAGGGAAAAAATATTTGACAATAAACAATAAAAGGGGAAATATCGAAAGAAAATGAGAAATAGAAATGAGAAAGATGAGAATTAGTATAAATATTTGTGATAGTCAAAAACGAAAAAGAAAATACCGAAAGAAAATGGGAAATATGGACGAGAAAAATGGGAATGGTAGAAATATGTATAATAATGGACAGTAAAAAGAAAAATAGTGAAGGGAAATGGTGAAAGGATGAGAATTAGTAGAAATATATATAGTAATCAGCAATGAATGGGAGAATAATGAAAGAAAATGAAAAATAGAGAGGAAAGATGAAAATAGGGAGAAATATTTAGAATAATCAACACTAAATAAAAGAATAGCGAAAGAAAATGGCCAACATATACCAGGAAAAAGAGAATGGAAAGGAGAATAGTGAAGAAAAATGGGAAATGTGGAGGAAAAAGATGAGAATTAGTAGAAATGTAGAATAATCAACAATGAATGGAAGAACAACGAAAGAAAATAGGAAATATAGACGGGAGAGATGAGAGGAGTGGGGAGGATGTGTGAAGATAGATGTAACAAGACAGGTTTCGTATGTCGAGTATGCTAAGGGCATTTTCGTTTCACTTTATGACCTTCGTGCTAAGTGGAATGGTCAGCCATATCACATGACCACAGCCAACCAGCCAGCCGTACTGCTATTCTACCCCCTCTCCTACCTCCTCCTCTTCCTTCCTTCCTTCCTTCCTACTCTTCTTCCCTTCCTTCCCTTCTTCCTTTCCCTTCCCA
>CM035189.1:1600609-1603109 GCA_020233015.1 Callinectes sapidus | reverse complement strand
AAACCAAAATTAGCGAAGATTAGAATACTGAAATAGATAGAAAACACGAGATGTAATATTTTTTTCACTTATACAGGGGGAAAAAAATATATTGGATTTCTTGTATATATCTATCCACACTGAAAATTAAGAAATATCTATCCACACTGAAAATTAACAAGAAGAGGACTATATAAATAGGAAGTAACTCGAGGGGGTCTCTCTCTCTCTCTCTCTCTCTCTCTCTCTCTCTCTCTCTCTCTCTCTCTCTCTCTCTCTCTCTCTCTCTTATTTAAACAGTTAGTACATAAAGTAATATACATTGAACTTAAAGTTGTGCATTGGCGTGCACAGCTATTTCAAAAGTTGTGTTTCATATTTACAAGGAAATGAAATAATATATTTGCAACCTCTTGATTGCAACTCTCATATCATGAACACTTCAGTGAGCCCAGCCAGTACAGCGTTCAGCGTCCGCAGATCCGACCCAACCTTTGGTGAATCTCTGAACAGCTTCACACACAGCAGTGCTTCAGGTTCAGTGTTCAGCTCACAGCAGCTTACACCTCCAATCTCCAGAGGGCACCACCTGCTGGACTGCTTGATAGGCCTAAACACATTGTATAGATAGATTTACTGATTTATTGATTTATCGACTACAGCTGGCAAAATAATGCAAGCAATAACTGAAGAAATATTCACAGCAAGTATTACATCGTAGTAATCAACAGTATTAGTCATCATTACAGTATAGTTCATTGGGTCACATTGCACAATTGATAGATAGATAGCGTACAAGGCAGATAGATAAGGCATGCATTTCAACACATTAAACAATGTATCTGGAGTCTTACAGAGTGATAAAGTGTTTAATGACTTATTTTTGTTTGTCTGTGTGTCATTGTACTAGTGCGAGCTAATCTTCCTTATTATTGCACATGTCAGCTTAAAGCTCAGAACAGAACTTCCTTACACTTGGAGCTCCTCTGCATTGGTTTGGTTATTTCATTATATATAACTTAGATTATATTATAATTGATGTAGATGATGAATTTCAAGGTGTTCTCTAGAAATAACGTGTTGAAGGTGGAGAAATCTAGGTTTGATAGAGAAATAGGAAGGAAGTGGTTCTCCAACAGTGGAACGGACTCAGAATGGAAATTATATAATAATAATAATAATAATAATAATAATAATAATAATAATAATAATAATAATAATAATAATAAAATGAATGAATAAACCAATAATTGAAGGAAATTAATAAGTATGAAAAAGAAAACAAAAATGAAAAATGAATAATAACAATATGATAAACGTTAATGTGTAAAAAGGAAAGAAAGAAAAAATAATAAATAAATAAATAAAAATAACAAATAAAACAATAAATACAGAAAATGAAATGAGTAAATAAATATATAAATATTAACTCAACAATCCACAAACGGAAATATAGGGATAAATGATGTTCTTATATACTGTTTAGGTATTAATATTTATGCCGCATAATTGACAAGTAGTGGGATATAATTTCTTACATAAGAGCAATGGTAGAGACGATAGATGCTCACCTGACATTTACTGCAGCGATGCCATTTGTTCTTCCCTGTGTGTGGAGGTAATACTGCTTTTAATTGTTGTGATATATTGCTAAAACTCCAACAGGAGAAACATTCCAAACCATGAATGACATTAAATAAGACAATAAAATTTCTTAAACTCACTCTATTTCAAATAAATAAGGTATAGAGAAAGTCACAAGTAAGGTATATAGCAGTGTACGCTAGCCTCGGCTTTGCTCCTCATGTCAAAATAAACATAGACAAAAACATAAGTTAAGTTCCAAATAAACAAAAAAACTTGCTAGAAAAATAAATTGAGTATAGAAAAATAATAAAAAGTCAAAAGAGTATCATATGAGCAACTGAACAATAACATAAGAACAAAAACGCTATATTTAGCAAACAAAATCAACGTCAAATAAAGTAAAACAACTTACAAATTAAATTCCCCGAACACCCTCGGATACAAGCAACACATCACAACAAGCAGGTACCAAAAGACGCCTCGAAAAGACTTAAAAGAACACATCAAAGAAAAGTGCTCAATGTAGCGTACCCCGAGGCGTATATAAATAGAGAGTTGCCAAATTTCACCAGCAGTGCCGCGGAGGTCAGTGGACGGTGGGGTGTTACTCGATTCCCTTGTGACAAAATTTAGTGTTTACCTTGCCCGTTGTGGATGTAATTAACCTTGGAGCATCACACAGATTCCCAGGTGAGTACAGGTAACATAATTAGGGTGAATAGAAGGCCAGGCGGAGGTTAGGGTGATATAAGCCACCTCACCCTAATTATTTCTGACTGGGGTAAGAGAAACTAGTAAGGTTTTTTGGAGTTTTATTTGAAAATTCACGTTTAATTTGCTGTTTTTGATTGCTAATTGTGTGATTGAATGGGAAGGAATGGAGGAATGGGGGTATTTCTCTCTCTCTCTCTCTCTCTCTCTCTCTCTCTCTCTC
>CM035189.1:1565213-1595213 GCA_020233015.1 Callinectes sapidus | reverse complement strand
TCAGTGCATCAGTTCCACAATTTTTTTGTGCATGTTTCCGTCAGGACGATTTACTGAGTACACTTGTGCTATGTAGGATGTCAGTTTCTCCTTCTTACCGGTAAAGGATAAATCTGAGGCGACGCGTCCCTCAAACTATCACAATGTGCACCGCTATTCCAACTGTTCCTGGTCCCTCGACCTCCCCCAAGTGTGTGTGCACCACCACCCTCTCTCGCTGATGAATTAGTTTCGATGCTGCATAAGCGCGCCCCACTCAACTGTGTGTGTGTGTGTGTGTGTGTGTGTGTGTGTGTGTGTGTAGACGCTCACGCACTAGAAAATCTTGTGCCGTTGCTATTTGATCGTGAAAATTGATAAACGTGTTTGTAATGGTATCAGTTTATTAATCCTTTCAGTACTGGGACACATTTTTACCTTACGTTTTGGGTGTTATTAGATTTTTATTGACATTAGGAAGGGTTTTTGGAGGTCAGAAGATTAATGACCAGAGTATTTTGATCTTCACATGAGTTTCTGAAGCTGCATAAAATTGACAAGTAATAAGCAGAATAGATATGGAAATGCGTCCCAGTACTGAAGGGGTTAAGCAAGTATATAATTCTGATATGATCCGTGCCCGACTGACCTTGGCGACCACTGACAAAAGACTATTGAAGGCTCAGTGCAAGATTTCGCTTGAAAACTTGATGAACTCGTGATTAATATTCACTGTAATTCAACGCCGAAACAACCCCATATATTTTTTAGGTCAAGGTGGAGTTTTTATAAATGCGATCCACTCTACTAGGTAAGAACATTGCATCGTATCATTCATCATATTCCTTGTACTGAAACACAACCAGTCGACTTTGAACAACCTTGAGCAGATGACTAATGTAGCCAGTCAAGGGGGAAACGAGAGGCTGCAGAACAGGAAGACTGTGACACACTGTTATTTCCGATGTTGTAGGCGCAGTTCATGTCTGTGAAGTTGCAGTGTCGTGACAGACGTGACTCCTGGAGCAGATATAACGCGTTAGACGATATCGTACTGAAGTATCAAGGAACCCAACTATATTATTTTAGCACAATAGCGTGTATTTTTCTGCTGGGATGATTTTGTTGGATTCTGGACGATTACGATTTTGCTGAGCTGGACGCAACTTTATTTGTTTATTTATTTTTTAGATGTGACTGGTGCGACCGCGACTGTGTGACGATTTTTGCCCGCTCACACCACAGTGTAACTTATCACTGTGCTGCGGCTTTTTTTTTTTTTTTTTTTTTCTCTTTTTTTTTCACCGGTGCGACTCCGCTGAATTACAAAGTGAAGTCTAGCGCGATAACAAACACATGCTTTTATGAGGGAAACATATATCCATTTTTTTCTTACTTAAAACACAGCTTAAACTAATATCTACAGGTTATCTCCTCCTCCTCCTCCTCCTCCTCCTCCTCCTCCTCCTCCTCCTCCATGTCCTCCTCCTCCTCCATGTCCTCCTGACCCATCTTCTCCAGGAGGTCCATGTTTTGTTTGAGAGACACAAGCTCTTTAAAATTAACCTCATCCAGGAAGGTTGAGAACATCTCTGGTCGTGCTGAAGTCTTTTAATTTTTACCCAAATCAGGCTCTTAAACTGGCTCTAAACAGCCACGGCAATTTCTTTTAAAAATCATCTTTGTTCCTGTTCAAAGTCACAGCAAAAGTCACGGAAAACTGGCGGTGCGACTTCGCTTAGTCCGACTTTTTTCAAAACCTTTGCGACTTTCAACTTTGCAACCTCGAAATTCATGGCGCGACAAAGTTGCCAAGTATCAACTCGGTGCCGCAACCCCCAAATTTGTAATTTTGAGAGAATAGAGAGGAATAAGTCATAATGGAGAAAAGATGAACGGAGACATGGGAAATGATGGAGAGACTTATTAAACATGAACAGAGACATCATAATACATTCGTACAGCGGTAGCACATTTAGGTTAGAATTCAAAACTTTGTTTTTATCACCTGACTTGATTGTTGACTGCTGAACAGTAATTCTGGAGATGGTAATACCACTAAATTCTATTTATGACCTAGGAAACATGTCTACCAATGAAACGCAAATTTAGGTCCAAAAAGTATAAGCCATTACAATTCTCGAGTCTCCTAAAGGTCTTCAAGTTTAGTTACAGATTCATTGTTAACTTTCACAATATATTAAAGGTTTACATTACTAGTTACTTCATTGTAAGATTTCTAGTTCTTTTCTGTTGCCTCTGACGGGAATTTGACCAGTAGTGGTGGTGGTGGTAGTGGTGGTGATGGTGTTCAAGAAGGAAGAATAAACTGTGCTAATTACTATAGTATATCAGCTTCGCTATCGTCAAGTTCTAAATTGCATCGCGATGGATAGTAAACATTGAGATGAATGATGTAGGTACTGAAGGCAAACATAAAGCCAGATTGTGAGGTTTTATTTTCCTGCAGGGCTTTTCTTTTATGAAAAATACAAATGGAGTTTTGGAGGAAAGTCATGATGTTGCCGAGCTCTACGTAAGGAAACATGAAGGTGATCCACGATGAAGACGATGGTTAGTTCCCAGTTCACCGAAAGTCATTGCTTGGTTGCAAGGTGAACAAACATGCTGTCCATACATTCCACAATACTTCCACTTTTTGATACAATGTCTGTATTCTAATGTGTTTGCCTTCCTTTGGGACAAAAATTAAGGCCACTATCTTTAAAATATGGCTGCACACTATCATAAAGTATTAGTCAAAGGATTGTGTAAAGTTTGCATGTGCTTAATGAAAGTCCAGTTCTTGCCATAAACTAAAAAAATTATCTTGCTCATCACGTAAACAACACCCCATGAAGGCTCTGGTTTGGGGAACTTTGTGTGTAGGTTTTGTTTTATTTTCAAATATTTTTCCCATGTCTTGGAGGCTGGCTAGGGTTGTTTTATGGTGATATGGTGACTTGCATTGAGAAGTGAGGCAGTGCTCCATTTCTCCATCCTCAGCGTATATTATTCTCGTTTTTTGTTTTTTTTCTCTCCCCAAAAAAGGAGGAATAAATAGTTGAATATATATATATATATATATATATATATATATATATATATATATATATATATATATATATATATATATATATATATATATATATATATCGCAGTGATATGGTCAAACACCTGAAGAATTCTAATCGGTGTTTATGGGTTAGTGATATATCAATAGGTAGTGGTTGTTTGAGAATTTTAGAATGAAAGCATTTTAACTGGCCTAGGTAATGAAAGCTTAAGACTGGCACACTGCACACTGACTGCAGATGTATGTATACTTTATTCATAGATAAGAATAAAATGAGGCGTTGCATCTCCTTCAGTAGGCAATGGGAGCGAGCAGCAGCGAGGGCGGCGGAGCGGCAGCAGCGGAGACACGGGCGTGGTGGACAGCAACGTGCTGCGGAAAGTGGCCTCCCTCACCCTGGACCGGGCCACCATCGAGAAACGTGTCACCAAACCCAAGTTTGTCCCTGAGAAGCTCGACTTCAAAATATACGAAAAGTTTGAAGGTAAGATAATCAGAGGTAAGGATTCGTCTGATAAGAAACGGATAGGTTTGAGAGGCGAATCTTTGTATTTTGACTGCTACTGCTAATATCGAATAACTAGCCTAAGGGCAATGATCAAATATTGGATAGGTTTGAGAGGCAAATCTTTTTATTTTGACTGCTACTGCTAGTATCGAATAACTAGCCTAAGTGCAATGATCAAGTATGGGATAGGTTTGAGAGGCGAATCTTTGTATTTTGACTGCTACTGCTACGTAGTATCGAATAATTAGCCTTAAGTGCAATGATCAAATATGGGATCATTAGTAGTAACAGGTTTTAATCATTCTGCTAAACGTTTTACTACAAATTTTTTTTTTTTATTTGCATTGAAATTTTCTTTATAAGAAAAGTTCATATTATAGGTAGTCTGAAATCCAATGAAAGTAATTTAATGGTGTACAGTAATGGATGTTCGGTATTTGCTCTCTGCCACACGTCCGTTCTTTAGTTCTCATGAACTGTTCGCCTCTTTAAATCCCTGCAGGTCAGATGCTGATCAACTGGTTTGTGAGCACCTTCAGTGAGGAGCACTACATGCGTCACGTGGTGGCCCCGCAGGACCTCAAGATCATGGCAACGCAGTTCTGCACGCATCTTCTGGCGGCGGGTGTCATCCGCCAGATCGAGGACGCTAGTGCTCCCATAGAACTACTGTTTAGGGTAAGCTGTGGAGACCTTTCTTCTGGTTTTCAACGGTATTCATTAGGTATGTGGGTATATTGGAATTGTGGCCTAGCTAAGGGTCGAGGTTCGGATCGTTCCATCTCCACCAAGGCAGTGGAGTGAAGCAAATAAGGTACAGGTAAACATGAATCGTAGCAAAGATGCTAAAACTATGGTTTAGGGCCTTTTACCGGCACATCACACTTAAATGGTTAGCTAGCGTTTTTACTGCGCTATATGTCTTTGAAGGTTTTGATATGCAGAAGTTTTATGTTCATACAGGACAGATTCACACATGCAAGTCCAGCAACTGCCATGTTTTTGCCTTGTAACAGCTTTGTATGACGTAGATGTACTTAAGAAAGTAGAGCCAGCACTGCTGAAAGCCATTTCTGTAGGTTTTTATTTAGCATATGCTATTTACATAACTTATATTTAATCTGTTAAATAGACATCTTGGTGGGACGCCATTGTAGTGGTTGTAACCTCGGATTGCTGGTAGGAGAAAGAAACACTTTGTGGGATATTTTAGCAAGGTCTGTGTTTATATAGCACGCAAGGATGGGAATAAACGTTTCCATGCTTTCCCTGAAGCAGCTGCTGCTCTGCTGTACAATCCAACAAAACCATCACAGTTAACACTACCCATCCTCAGCACTGTTCTCCACCCCTCACCCTTCTGGTATGTGTTAAAGGATATAAGTATTATTCCAGTAGCCATCAACAGTATTATTTTACAGTATGTTAGGTTTCATTAAGGATTAGGTTTACTTCAAGTTAGCAGTCTTATGGATGTGTAACATCACGGGGCTGGGAATTAGATTTGGTAAAGATACATTAGATTTCATTAAGGATTTGGATTTCGGTTTAATTTGATGAAATTTCATTAAGGGTTAAGTTTATTTAAAGTTAGATTTTGTCGTCCTTTTAGGGATTTTTTCGAATTAAGGAAAATTAAGCCTACCATGCTTTTTGGAATGGCAAAATTCTCTACCCCCTAAAAACATACTTTCCTAATAATCGCCTAATATTTTAGTGTTTTGAAGGGACCTGGTGGCAAAAGGAAAAATGTCCTTATTCTGCAGTTCTACTGTTATTAAATTGACTTAACAAATTTGTGCTGTTTTGGGAAATGTTATTTTCCAGCTACAACCAACATCTTGCTATATTTGTGTGCATTATAATTTTCAGTATTATAACAAGAAGTTTAACTGATGAATGTCCCTAATAAATGCCATATATTTGGCAGATGAAACTATTTCTGATAAGTTGTGATAAGCTTTTAGATAATTTTCAACCACTTTGTCACAAATCATTCTATCTAGTGCTTATAAGGAGATCCAACCGTACAGTGAGTATACCACCACAACATTTAATTGTGTGATGCGTTATTGACATTAACCAAAACGTGTATCCCAGAGATCTACTTCAGTCTCTCTCTCTCTCTCTCTCTCTCTCTCTCTCTCTCTCTCTCTCTCTCTCTCTCTCTCTCTCTCTCTCTCTCTCTCTGCACTGAATGATTACAAAGTTCTTTAGCAAGTCTCAACACTCTTTGAATGATGAAATTGGATCATTTGTTTACAATCACTCTTGGTTTATTGCAGCCAGATCTCATGTATTACTGGGCCCATACGGAGGCCTCTCCGGCTCAGATTCTGACCCCAGGCAAAATATCACCCACTGCCTGGCCGCCTCCTAATTTTGCAGAATCTCTCTCATCTATTCGACCAGGTGCCAAGTACACAGAAGCAGGTGAGTGTATTTCTGTGATTTACTGTAAATGAAGCATCAAATTTAAAACATTAGATGTAAATAAGTTCAAAAGGGAAGGATATACTACCACACTAACAAGTACTGAAACCTGTGTATCATCTGAGTTCTGCTTATGAATCTTTATTCATTGCATAGAAGGCTCAGATGCTTCAACATTCCATATCCTCAATCAGTATGTGTTCATGAAGAGTCTTGTAGTTATTGTATTAACAAATCATTTACTCTTGAAAGTACAATGTGACTTCATTCATACTGACAACTAATGTAAGTTTGTGGCATTTGTACTTCATACTTTTAGCCTTTTTTCCATTCATTCAATAGTGTATATGAAATTTGAAATCTCTGCTCATGTCTTAAATTTCATGCTTGAGTTGCAATTTCTGAATTTTCTCACTTTAAGAAAATCCTAAAGAAATTAAATGTTGAAACATGTATATACATATATATAATATGCTTACTAATTACTAAATATCTTGTATATTACATTGTACATATTTTTGAGCTGAAATGTGATATGACTAATATCATGAAATCTACCTAACCACACTGATATGAACAAATAGTGAATGTGTGACCTGAAATGGAAATAAAGGGCAGAGTATCTCCCAGAAAGACAATACATATGTGGTGGCATCATGTTTTATGGTGTTTTCTTTTCTTTCTATTTTTTTAATGCTGGAAGAATATAAATGAACCTAAAGATAAGTGAGTGTAATGCAACCACTCCATAAAACATGAATTTAATGAACACAGGTAGGCTTATATTCTAACACATGCATTTCATTCTTGTCAAATCAGTAGATTATGAGTATGTATTTACTAAAGATTATCTCTCACCTTGAGATTCACATTTTCTCTGGCTTATGTACTGTACAAGTGTAGTAACACCTTTTGAGTGCTGCTTGAAACACTGAATTACTGACACTTGACTAACCCACTGTTTGGAAACAGACCCTGCCTCACTGGAGGGTGATGCAGGCAGTGCTAGCGAAGTAGAGGGGCTGATCGAAGAGCAGCCAATAGAAAATGGGGAGGGAGAAGGTAAATGAAAAGTGGTGCATGCTTACCAACAACCTTGATAAGTGTTGTATGTGTGCAATTCATAGCCTTCTGCACTGATGTACATGAGTGAAATAAACCTTCACTTCCACCCGCTGCATGGCAAAAGAAATAAAAAAGAAAGTGATATGCTTCCCATGCAGAAATAAAAAATGTGACGACTGAATATCTGGTCCACATTTGTTAAATGTTTATCTTAATCTGCTTTTTGCCTCCCCCATTGTACCAAGCTTTGATCATATTGTGTGAAGTTTTGTTGAGTTGAAGTATTTGTTTTACTACAGAACTATGCACATAGTATGCTTATATTATCCATTTACAGATCTATTTGTGATTTATTTTGGTAGTTATTTTTTGTTTTGGATTATTATTTTGGATGAACCTGAGAGTATAACTTAAGTTTTCTAATATTCAATGCATGCAACGTATTTGAATGGATTTTACAATTTAATCCTAATGTGTGTATCATAGATGTAATAGATTTTGGTATCTGTGGATCTGCATCACATCTGTAGAATACCAAAATGTAGAGCTTCATGTGCATCCTTATTTACACCTTATGACTTCTGCACTTTTATTAGTCATTATTCTTATTTAAATTTTGATTATACGTTCCCCATATAAAATTTTCAAGGTCTTTGTTGCACTTATGAGTTTACCAAGGTGGCCAAGTATCAGCATCTTGGTAATCTGGTGACACAAGTAAAAATAGTTCTCCCCTCTCAAGTACTAGTTTCTCTCTCTCTCTCTCTCTCTCTCTCTCTCTCTCTCTCTCTCTCTCTCTCTCTCTCTCTCTCTCTCTCTCTCTCTCTCTCTCTCTCTGATTTATTAATTTGAATTACATAGAATGTGTTCCCACACCAATCTTTAGGATAATCCAACTTTTTGACATTTCATTGACATCTGTTGTATACAAATTTATGGTCTTTACTTGTACTACAATCTGATAGTTTTGTGGAATAACATTTAGAGGAAGTTCTTGATAATAAAAAGGTGATATACATTTTTCATGAATATCATTAGGATGTCATTTAGATTATGAAAAATACTTTAATTCAACATTGCCTTTTCAGAGTTTCAACAGGTTGTCATGGGACTGAAGCGAGAGCACAAAGAATCCCTAGAGAGGGTACAACAAGGGCAAGAGGTGTCACTTTTCAATTTACGAGGAGAACAAGCAGAGAAGCTGTGCCAGTATGAGAAACGTATCAGAGAGCTGGAAATGGAGGTAGAGAAGCTCAGAACCTTTTCAGCCATCCAGGTGGGTATTTTGTAACTCTGTTTTCCTTCCCTTGAAAATAAAGTACTGTATATATATTTAAAACCTTCACACATGCGCATGCGTGCACAGCCACACACACAGTATTCTGTTGTGTGTTTGGTAGTAGTCATTGGCAGTGTATGTAGGTGGCCATATGCTACTGCATATTTTCTCTGCTACATGCTGAACCATGACGGATGGAAATTTTTCTGAGTAGTTTGACATACAGGGATATGCATTAAGGTAGACACAGCAGTTGTGTGTGTGAGGATACACCTCAAACTTCTGTGAATGAAAAGATTTAATGAGAAGTTTGATTGTCTATTCCCATGAGTACCCCAACTGGAGTTCACAGAGTTGCATTCTACTACTAATTCATTCAAGATGATAGAAACGGTACTGACCACTTTGACACTGATTTACTCGTCACTCACCATCACTCACTTGCCTTTCCCTGTAAAGATTGTTCAAATAAATAGATCATGCAAATTGATAGTGATATTGTTAGCTGATGACAAAGTTACTATGTTGTGTGGTTTTGTTCATATGAATTTTATTTTGGTCTTTGTTTCAGGAACTCACTGCCAAGACTAAAGCTGACTTTGATACCCCAAGCTCCCCTGCAAGACTGTCAACTGATGGTGGTCCCTCTTCTCCAACCTTGGTCCCTCCTCCCCCTCCCCCTCCCCCTTCAGTGCAAGGTGTGGCCAGTATTTCCCCTCCCAGTCCCAGCATGCCCTCTGTCCCCTCCCCACCACCTCCCCCTGGGATGGGAGCACCAGCATCACCTACTGGAATGCCTGTACCACAGTCTCCTGCTGCTGCTCCTCCACCTCCTCCACCACCTCCTCCTCCTCCTACTGAAAGTAGCATGTCACTTCCTTCTATACCTCCTCCACCTCCGGGAATGGGTCACTTTCCTCCTCCGCCGCCGCCACCACCACCTCCAGGAATGGCTGGCCCATTGCCACCACCACCACCACCGCCACCACCAGGGATAGGAGGGCCGCCACCACCACCACCTCCACCTCCAGGGATGGGTGGGCCACCACCTCCTCCTCCTCCTCCTCCAGGAATGGGAGGTCCACCCCATCCTCCTCCTCTTCCTGGGATGGGAGGTCCTCCTCCTCCTCCTCCTCTTCCTGGGATGGGAGGTCCTCCTCCCCCTCCTCCTCTTCCTGGGATGGGAGGTCCTCCTCCCCCTCCTCCTCTTCCTGGGATGGGAGGTCCTCCTCCCCCTCCTCCTCCTCCAGGAATGGGTGGGCCACCACCTCCTCCTCCTCCTCCAGGCATGGGTGGTCCACCCCCTCCACCCATGCCTGGTGGTGGACCACCACCACCACCCATGGCTCCAGGGATGAGGCCACCAGGAGGACCCACACCCTTCCCAGCACCTCCACCAGGTGGTTGGAATGCCTCCCGCCCAGCTGGTGAGTATGTCTGTGTGATTGCATGCATGAGTGTGTGTGTGTGTGTATATATCTGTGTGTGAGTGTGTGCATATGCGTGTGCATATGTCTGTATGTATGTGTTTATGTATGTTTGAATGCACTAGTCCAACTGAAACAGGAGTGTGTATCATGAGAAAAATTTTAAAAACATTATAATTTATAGATATTTTTTTCTTTTCTTTTTTTTTTGCTCTGTTTTTTTACTTCAAATTTATTACTTTCAGTATTATGTTGAAGAGCATATTTAATATTATGCATTGTCATATTCCTTTAGAATTGTGTTAATAGCAATAGCAGTATATCTAGAGGATTATTTTTTATTCAGCAAAAATTGGTAACAGCTTTATTACTTTTATTTCTCAGGTTCTCTAATGCCTAATCCTCAAATGCTTATAAACTTTTCTTTCACAACTCTCCATGCCCTGTGCTTATTATTTAGTCAGTATAGAAAGTCATGCATATGCAATAGTTTTCACAGCGGCATGATGATTTGCATGCTCAATTGGTGCATGTGGAAGGGTAGTTAAAAAATCTCCTGGGCTGCATTCGTACACACACTAAGTTGTGCCTCATACTGGTGGTGAAGGTACTCGATATGAAGTGTAAAAATGTTGTAAACACACACACACACACACACACACACACACACACACACACACACACACACACACACACACACACACACACACACACACACACACACACACTTAACTCTGCTTGCCTGAAGTAGTGATTACTGAAACTGGTGTCCATGGTCTCAGTGGTAAGTTCCTCATCTTGCTCATACTGAGTAGAGATTGAGTTACTGTAAGATATTTGTAGCTATGTAAGACAATAAACCTTCCAAGAGTCTTGTAAATAATGAATTTGAGTACTATCTTATATAACGTATCTTGATATCCCCCAAAATATGATGCTAATTTGTATTACATTTGATTAACAGTTTCTTAGTATAGTAATATTATAACATGGGAAGAGCATTCCTAATTCTAATCACAATTTAACAAAATCTAAAGTAAACAGAAATATTGCACAAAGAAATGGATCCAGGTTTATTCCTCTTTCAGCACCTTCAGTACTGTTCACCTGTGACAGTAGGATATTAGGTGCTCCTCTCATCTCCCTGGTGTGCTCAATAGTCATTCCCTCCATGTGGCTGCAGCTCGCTAGGAGTATCAACTAAGTGTTGTATATAGTACTAATGAGGTGTTTTGTAAGATAAGGGACTGGCTGACTTGCAGTACTTGTGATGAGAAAAGCATCCTGATTGTATATTTTTTAGTTTTGTTTAGGGGAATATAGAATTTATTGGACACGTACATTTTCAGTCTTGAGTTTCATTGGCTATTTAGATTTAGTGCAACAACATATTGAATGTAAATACTGCTGTCTCATCACTTATGACTAATAGTAGGTTACTATTGGTCTAGTCCTTACTGTGGTGGCAACTTATTCCAAGTATTATCATTTTGTGTTCTGAAAGGAAGGCTGATGTAAGGTCAGATCTCATATGCTGTTAAAGTAATTGCTCATAATATAATGAATAAATTTCTTTTATCTGTAACCTATGCAATTTTTAGATGTGCTTTGATTTTAAGTCATGTGTGACTTCATTTGTTCACTTTAAGTTTCCAATCTCCAAGGGGCACTTCAAATTTGCACAATGGATGACATTTTATATTTTCTTGTTTACGCACTTTTTAAGCACAGTAACTAGCTCAATTTTTCAGAAACACGTGAAACCACCAAAAAATATACTTTCAGAACACTTAGCAGACACACTTTTTTTTTTTTCTTTGGAATATGTTGTGGATTCCACCAGCATCCAGAGACATAGTGCACTCACCTTGTACTTTCTTGTCTGCTTGCTCCTGCCTGTGTGTGCTTGTGTGTCCTTGGTCACACTTGTACCGTGCTCCCTCTGGTGGTGGCGCCCCGGACCCTCTACCCTCTTGATGCCTCAGCTGTGTCGGGTTAGTACGCCATCTCACACATCACTCCTCAAGGAGACATTGAAGATCAGCCCATCCTCTCTCCCTGTTGTGCTTCCTTCTATTTACCTTCTGAAATCTATGACCATTTTATTTTTATGTTCTTAGTATGCTAGTAATTTTTGTTTCTAAAATTGGTAATGAAAATTATTTGATACTGTATATATGTTGTTTAAATCAATATTCTTGCAATTCGTATTTATGCATCACATTTTAATAGCTGAATTTTACCATGACATTAGTGATAATGATGAGACGACAAAAATAAAGAGGTCTCTCCATTTACAACCGCAGCAACAGATTCAGTGCAAATTATTCCCTAAATTAATATTATGAAGTGAAAACTAACACACACTGTTTGAGAAATCTTTCGGAACATAAGCTAGATGTTGTTCTGTTTTGTTTAATGATGACAATTTTATTGCAGTATTTGTTTCATATTTTCTTGTTTTATGTGTCATATGAAACATTATTCATTTAGTTTTGGATTTAATTTTGGTAAGAATTAACTTTTGATTGACAGTGTATTGACTTTTGATGGTGTTGAAGGTGATGGCAGCAGTGGAAATATTCTTCAGGAAAAATGTATATCAATAGGGTATCCTGCTGACATTCTTTTCTCTTCTCTCTGTCTGGCTTTCTTTGAACAGAGTGCATTATATATTTGATGCAGCAATTGCTTGATTTGCGGTCATGATATTTTTCACTATGACATGAGTTATCCACTATTTATTTTTGTTGAAATGACATTCTATATATGTATTCTTGATTTTGCCTTTGAACAAAAGTACTTGTCTCACAGAAATGGTGTGTTTGCTTGTGCAATATTGTCTCTGATGTTTGAATTTAATTTTTTACTGATGTTTATGATTCACCTGCATATTCTTACTTTCAGATATTTTCTTGTGAATATTTACTGACTTTAGGTGGTCAATTTTAGTGAATAGTGTATACTTATATTTTGATTTACATGCCTAGTGTATCATAACAATACGTAATTTCTATACTAAACTATAACTCTTACTTTTGAGTGTTGCATATTTTTTGTCCTCAGTGATTTTACAAAAGAGAGACTGAAGATAGTGATATTCCTTTCATACATTTAACCAAGAAGTCACACCTCATTAGCTAAGTAAAGTCATGAACTTCCATGCCTAAATCATTGGTGCACCTTTTATTGCTTTTCAACTATTGCAGTATTGCGCAAAAGGCCCATCAACCCCAAAATGGCCATGAAGCCACTGTACTGGACTAGGATTCAACTTAGCACACCTAAAGTGGAAAAACCTGAGTCTCCATCTGAAGCATCTGAAGAGGAAGATGGTGATGCACCATCTGAGGAACAGCCATCTGAAGTTGAAGATAAGGTATCAGAGGATACAGAAATGAATGAAAACAAAGAAACCATTGAAGAGGAAAATAAATCTGAAACATTAAAAAAGAAAAAGAGTAAAAGATCATCAAAGAAAAGGTAATTAACACGATTGTAATATCCACCTAAAATGAGTGATAGAAATCAAAACTTATCTTAAGATCTTAAGCATGTCAAGTTATTACCATAAAACCATGATTAAAACTTTCCAGGAGGATCTCAGGTACTCCACTATGGGATGAGTTGGAAGAGGAAGAATTTGATGAGACGGAGTTTGTGGACTTGTTTGCAAGGCAAGTCACTCAGCCAAAGAAAAAGGAAAAGAAAGAAGCCAAGCCTGCAAAGGTTAAGGTGTGTATGATAACATTTTACCATTGTTTTATTAGTATCATGACATACTCCCTGACTGTCCTTACAAGGGCTAACTCCTGTAATGCATTCTCATTCAAATGTCCTGCATCCTTAAGTTATGGAACTTTTTTTGCAGACTTGTCTCATGACTTTGGGATTTTCTTGCTCTTTTACATCTATTTTCCAATCCACATATGAGTTTATTCTTAAAATATTTATCCTCTTATAATTATCTAATCTTTAAAAGCAACATTTAATTCTTGTATTCTTTGCCATCCTCATGTTTAATTGTTTTAATTGTGCCTTCCTATATTTTCAGTTTCCTTTCCTTTGAATTAACAGTGAGTGTAGTATCACTTGCAGGAACTTTTCTCCACCATCGCCATTCACCAGACTGAACCTTCTTCTTAACATTGATGTATTTAGTTCTCATAAAGCCTAATCTATTTTAACACTAAAAAAGTAAAAACATTGTGCATCCTTACCACAGCTCTACATCAGGAACCCTGTCACTCATGTTGAATCTCTTTGTAACATATTGACTACATTTATAGACCAGCCTATTCTGTGAATGTAGATACCCAAAAGAATTAATGAAAACTTATGTCAGCCCTTTATTTTCTATACAAATATCTTGTCTGAGTTTCATTGACTTTTCATATATGAACTCATGATATTGGATTTTATTTTCAGGTAGCTAAAGTGTTGGACAGTAAGCGATCTCAAAATGTGGGAATCTTCATTACGAGTCAACATTTAGACATAGCGGATGTTGAAAATGGTAAGTCTTTTCTACCCAAAGATTGTCACCACCATATTATAGTCAAGGGTGCTGTATTTTTCAACCATAATTGGATGTTGGATGAAAACAAAGCTCTCCTCAGTGACGTGCCAAGTGTGTTGTTCACATCTTGATCAGGATTGTGTTCTTTGCCTCACTTCAGTGATTAGGCTACTACTGTACCTCTTGTTTTATTACTGTAGTCATGTACAATATTTTTATTGCCATGATTGCTTGTCCTCTCTTTAGCTGCAATACTAACTCGCTTTAAGTATTACATGTTTAAATAGGTAGGAAAATTTTTGGTTCTAGATATGGTCTTCTGAGATAGAATTGCATCCTCTGTGACAACAAATATGTTATTTATTTCATAATTAGGCAGTGTTTTAATTATTTCATGCTACCCCATCAATGCATTTTAATTTTATGTTTAGTATATTATGCCATTAAGAATGTTTTTTATTTTTTTTTATTGGAACAGATGAATTATTTTCCTTTCATTTCTTATGGGAAAAATTTACATATTTGGTATATGTCCTGATTCAGAAAGGAGTAAAGACCATTGTGTGTATCAAAACTTGTAGAATGTTTATCATAGAACAATGTTATGCAAAATATAGATAATTATTTAGCCAAGTGTATGATGTTATTCTTGGTTATTATTTAAGAAAATTTTGGGGAGTTCTGTACTTCTACTGGTTTAAAATTAAATAAGGTGTAAAAAATCCCTAAAGAGACATGCTGGAAATTTTTTTAATTGATTAGCACTGTTGATTCATTTCAGCTGTGTACAACTTTGATACCTCCGTCTTGGATCAGGAGGTACTGCAGCAGCTATATGAAGTGGTATGTATGCTTTCTTCATCAGTGTTGATGGGTATTTATGAAAGGAAAGAAAAATTAAAGTTAAAAAAACAAATTGGTGACAGTCCTGAGCTGTAATTTGCTATTTATGGTTTAAACATGAATCCTTTCAGTCTTTCCCATTCTAGATCAGTAAAAAACTGTTGTACATTTTAGTACAATCATCTCCAGGCATTTTAAGGTGGTAGTTTTATGGAGATGCTTTACTTCCAACACTCAAAGCAGAAATTTTTTTTAATAGGCAGTCAAGCAGGGTTTGTGAATAGAGTTGATAAAGAGTGATTGGCAAAAAAATTATGAGATATGATGTTAGAGATGGGGATGAATGAAAAGCAGGTTTGAATGCCTGAATGAGAAAGTGGTGTTAAAAGCTTCAGCAGAAGATTTCTTTGGATCTAGTTTCATCTGGAAAAGAAGTCAGGTGTGAGGAAGGGAAGGATTCTATTGTAGTACATTAAAATGGAGGTTTAAGACAAAAGTTGTCAGATTTGTTTTATAACTAACTCACTTCATTAGTTATTTTTCCCCAATGGGTGTAGGTGCTAAAATATGGTGAGGTGCCATGTGCTGGTGGTAGGGATGTGAGCTTTCTTCATTTATTTATAGACATGATTAATCTTATCCAATATTATTCAAAATACCAATTGAATTTTATGACAAATAAGTCTACAGGATGTTTGAAATATCAGATAAAATTAAATCATTTCTGAGATTATTTAGGAAAAATTATGTGTGGCTTACAATTAAGATTACTTTCAAATTTTGTTATTCCCATTATTTAGATATTTAATTTTTATTCTCTGTATTGAGAATTAGAAGTGTACTGTTTTGAATCCTTGCAGCGTGGAAGTGAAGCAGAGGTGAACATGATCAAAGCCCAGCAGGAAGCCATGCCAGACGTCCCTCTAGACAAGCCAGAACAGTAAGTTCTGTTATTAAGTTACCATTTAAATCATGTTTGTATACATAGTCAAGTCAATATCTGTCTGTAAGGCAAACTGATCTCTCCCTTTAGCATGCATAATGAATTATTAAAAAAAAAACCTTATATATCTTTAAAGTTTCTCTTTCTGCACTTGTGAATTTATTCTTATTATTCTTATTACAAATGTCTGGTGATACAGACATAAATCCCTGCAAGTCTACATTCTGTTTGTCATTCCACTGCAGGCTCAGATTTGGTTTATTTCCTGCCTAGTGCCTTTCTGACTGCTATGCATATCAGACAGCAGCACAATGAAGGAGTGAGATGTCTCGCTATTTCCATTCAACTCAAAACCTGTCAAGGCCTCTTCTTATGGTCAAAGCTTTTTTATTTTGTTTATTTATTTTTTTCCCCTTTTCTGTATATTTTTCAAATTTCTGTTGGTAAACTGTAGATATGCTTTTCAGGTTTCTTCTTGACCTGTCAAAAATCAATGAGTTTGCGGAGCGAACAGCGTGTTTCATGTTCCAAGCAACTTTTGCTGAGGAAGTGGAGATTATACATAACCGAAACTCAATGCTACATTCTACTATAGATGTAAGTATGAAATTCTTTGGTTTCCTGTGCATTCGACGAGAAAGCATATGAATTTTTTTATTCTTTATTAATTTTTCTAAAGATGGTCAAGATTGGGCTCAAAAATTTCCTGGTGAATGAGATTTTGTCTAATAATATATACTTTGCCAATTTATTAGATATATGTTTTAAAAAAATCTTTGCAGGCATTGACAAGTAATAGCATCAAGAGAATATTTGGACTCATCCTGGCCATTGGGAATTACATGAACGGAGGCAACAGGACGCGAGGACAGGCCGATGGCTTTGGATTGGAGATCCTCCCAAAGCTCAAGGATGTGAAGAGTAAAGATTCCTCATATACTTTACTACATTTTGTAGTGAACAAATACATTGAGGTAAACCATTACACCTTTTGCTTCTCTTTTGCTAATTCATGAGTATTACTACCGTAACAGATTCACTACTTGAATACAGGTTTCTTCTTGTAGGTTTACCACATTTGTTGTAATGCTAAGGAGAAGCACAACAGATACCACATTTGCTTGAAATATTTTGAAATATTGTAAATGTGAAAGAAAGTAAGGAAACTTAAATTCTCACTGTTGTAATGAACCAAGAGATGAAAGTATTAGAATTGATTTGGTTCTGTTGATTAAATCATTCCAGAAATATGAGGGAGATGAAGCAGGCACAGACAAAGTTCAGCTGCCCATTCCTGACCCTTACATGGTGGAGCGAAGTTCCAACTTCAAATTTGAAGATCTTGAAGCAGATTTGAAGGAAATAGGAAAAAATCTTAGAGGTATGCATTGCACTTTTATTAGTTGTGTTGGTATAGTTTAAATATGTCAAGATTTCAAGCAAACAGAAAAGGCTGTGAACAGCACCAGATGAGTGTCATCCATTCTTCATGATTCACTTGCTTGTATACAATTTCTTTTTCTTAACAGGTTGCAATTTTTATTCATTACATTCAAAATGAGTCTGTATTTTAAGTAACTTATTGTTATGACACAAGAGCCTGTCAGTGCTGCTTATGTACAAAATTAATGGCAGTCAGACAAGATGATGGACATGTGAAACTTGCATCCAGCAATCATCTAGTTTTTCTTAAGCTTGCCTTCTTTAATATCTGAGCTTGGTATTATGATATCACACCACAGTGGTAGACATTATTGTTGTGATTGTTTTTATTTCATTATGTTCCACTAATAGGTGAAGCTGTTTGTGGACAGTTTCTTTCACCTTCTTTTCTTTGCAACATAAACCAATCATAGCAGTAACAAGAGATCCATTAAGAGTATATATATATATATATATATATATATATATATATATATATATATATATATATATATATATATATATATATATATATATATATATATATATATTCCAGCAAACTCTAAAAAGTGATGTCCTGGAAGTAAGTAATTGATGCAAAAGGTCACTGGTATATAGGTAGCTGCTGGCAGGGATACCATATTGTTATTGGTAAAATAAATGAAGACCAGAAGTCAGGTATTTTGTGGTGTCCCTGCAGGATCTGCTAACTTTCTGAAGGATTTGTCATCTCTGAAAAGATGTGGAAAAGTATAAGATGGTATCACCAGTGTAGGAATGGATGGGGCAAGAAGTTTGGTTTAGAAAATCATTAATGAATGATAGGAAGAAAGTGGAATACCACTGTTTATAGTTTTAGGAGAAAAACAGTGGCTTTCTACCACAGCAGGAACAGAGAGGTCAGACAGGAAACTTGAGATAAAGTTGCAGAGGGAAGGATAGAAACTGTTGGAGGGCAGTTTTGAGATCAAACCTTTGTACCAGACTCTATCAAAAGCTTTTTGATATGTTTAAGACTACAGCAAAGGTTTCACCAAAATATTTATAGAGGATGACCAGGACTCAGTGAGGAAAGCCAGAAGATTGCCAGTAGAGCCATACTAGTAGTCAAATAGAAGATTGTGAAGTGATGTTTAAAAATCTTTGTATTGAGGATAGATTGAAGAACTTTACACAAGCAAGAGAGAAAAGCTGTAGGACAATAGTTTGAGGACTTAGAATGGTCACTTTTTAGGAACAGGCTGAATGTAGGCAAAAAGGAAAAATCAGAAGTAGATAGACAGAGCTGGAAGAGTCTGGCCAGGCAAGGTGTAAGAATGGAGGCATAGATTTTGAGAACAATAGGTACCCCATTAGGTCCAAAAGCCTTCTGAGTGTTTGGGCCAACTAGGGCATAGAAAATGTCATTGCAAAGAATCTTAATTGAAGGCATGAAATGTCAGAGGGAGGAGGAGAGAGAGGGACAAGCCCAGAATCATCCAAGCTAGTTACTATCAAAGTTTTGAATGAAGGGTTCAGATTTGGAGACAGATGTGATGGCAGTAGTGCCATTAGGATGAAATAAAAGAGGGTAAGAGGTAGAAGTAAAGTTATTGGAGATGCTTTTGTTCTGATACCAGAAGTCTTGATGGGAGTTGGATTTCATTGACATTTTCTGTTAATGAAGAAGTGTTTGGGAGTGTTTGGCAAGTTGAGGAATAGACCTGACATGTTTCCAGGCAGTAATATAAAACAGATGTGATTCAGGTGATGGAAGGCTCAAGTACCTTGTGTGGCAAGCTTTCTATCAGGTATAACACAAGAACAGGCTGCGTTAAAACAAGGTTTGGAAGGTTTAGGTTGAAAAAAAGAATGAGGAATGTATGCCTCCATACCAGCCACTATCACTTCTGTTATGAGCTCAACACACGTAAATGGGTCTCTGACATAAAAACCGTAATCATTCCATGGAAAATCAGCATACTAGTACCTCCTCAGGTCCCTCTAGCTGGAAGAGGCAAAATGATGGAGGCACCTCTACTTTGGGGGATCCTGAGGAGGGAATGAAAAAGTAGGACAAAATACTGATATGAGATTGAGATCAGGGGAGCCCAAGGGAGAAGATACGGCAACAGCGTTAGTAAAAGGATTAGAGGTAAAGGAAAGGTCAAGAATGTTGGCCATATCTCCAAGATGGTCAGGAATACCATTATGGATTTGACAAGTTGAAGATAGGAATTCAAACATAGTAGAACAGAACAACACTGGAATGAAGTAGAATGGTACTTTATATGACTTGTCCTTACAGTGTGTCAAAATCGTGCTGAGAAAGTCATTGAGAAGTCTGATGAGGAGCACCTCCAGCCCTTCAAGGACCGCATGACAGACTTCTTTGCGAAAGGTGTGTTGCCGAGGCTGCCACGTGTCTTAGGTATCACCTGGCTGGATGATCAACCACTATAAGTGAATGAGTGACTTACACACGTTTTTTAGCTCTTTGCCAATTTCCTTACAATTGGGAAATGAGCAGAAAAATTAATCTCCCCAAATTTCACCTTTTTTAACCAAACAATCTCATACATTAAGGATAAAAAAAATCTATGAAATTAGAACTATTTGATCTCATAGGTTTTTAAAGTACTGGTTCTGTCAATCTGAAAATATTAAAATGTTTGATGATATGAATGTTTCCTCAAAGAAACTATATAATGACCTTAAAGATTCACATTAGAAGTTTCCTATTTTTACAACTAGGAATGTGTGTGTGTATTTGCCTAGTTGTATTGTACAGGGTTCAAGCAGGGCTCTTAGTGTCCTGTCTCCATATCTCCATATTTGCAACATTTCCTTGAATTTATGTATATTGGTTGCTTCAACAACCTCCTCTTAATCCATTCCAGGTGTCCACAATTCTATGTGGAAAACTGTACTTTCTTGTGTGTGTGTGTGTGTGTGTGTGTGTGTGTGTGTGTGTAATTCTTCATAGTCATCTTTTGGTCACCCACCAGCCTTTCCTCTTAAGGAAAGAGCTCAGGGCTCATGCTGACTGACCTTTGGACAGGGTTGAGACCACACCACACACCAGGGAGAGTGTGGCCACAACCCCTTGAGTTACATCCCATACCCACTTGCTGCTAGGTGAACAGAGGCCACACTTTAAGAGGCTTGCCCATTTGATTTGAACCTGGGCTCTCTTGGTTGTGTGTGTGTGTGCACATTCACCTAGTTGTAACATACAGAAAGAAGAGCTATGTTCATGCTGTCTTGTCTCCATATCATTGCAAATCCAACATTTCTTTGAACTAATGGTTTGTGCTTCAAAAACTCCCACAACTCTCTTATCTACACTATTCCACACTTCTACACATTTCTGTGGAAAGCATAACTTCTTGATATCTCTTCTGCAGTTAACATTTCTTGATTTCTATCCATGTCCTCTTTTGTCATGTGTCCCAAATTAGTAAATCATCTAATTTTTCCATTCCTTTTATTGCTCTGTACACTGGTATTACGTCTCTTTCCCTCCTCTCTCCTGATGACATAAGACTCAGTATCCCTAGTTCCAGTCCTTTTATTGCTCTGTACACTGGTATTAAGTCCCTCCTCTCTCCCTCTCAGTATCTCTCCTGATGTACACTGGTATTAAGTCTCTTTCCCTCCTCTCTCCTGATGACATAAGACTCAGTATCCCTAGCTTTTCTTCTAATGACAGTTCACTTAAACTTGGGGTAAGCTTTGTTGCTACCCTCTGTGTAGCAGAATACCAAATTCTCTAACCTTATCCCTGTTTTCATTTTCAGCCAAAAAAGAAATAGAGGCAGAGGAGAAATACCTAAATGAATGCAAGACACAGTAAGTAGCCTTAATTATTCACTTGTTTTTGCATATGGAATTTTCAATTTATAGTCTTTCTGTGCTGTACTTGCATCCTCACATCATACACTTTTTTTTCAGATTCAACTTAGTCATGAAGTACTTTCAATTCACTGGCAAAGGAACAGAAGTAACGCCCAATGACTTCTTCAGTGTCTGGTCACCATTTTGCAATGACTTCATGATCATATGGCAGAAGGAGCAGCTCAAAATAGTCAAGCAGAGGTATAGAAATTTAAGATTTCTGAGTCTTCAGAGGTTACTGAAAGGTGGTTGGTTAGATGTCATGTTGTTATAGACAGTTTAGGTAGTTTTCACCCAGATGCCATATCTCTGTCTGGTGGCTCAAGTGACCAACAATCAGCTTTAGTACCTTACTTTGAATTATAGAGACTTCTAATCTCATATACAAATGCATGTGAATCTGAAATAATCCTTCCAGGTTGAGAAAAAATTTAAGAAGCTTTGAAAATAAATGTTAGTTTGCATGTAGCAATTATTCACTTTAAGCTAGATCATTTTTTAGCTTCTAGAAGTGTCATGTGGAGTTGGAATGTTATCAGCCTCAGACCAGTGCATAATTTGTGAAACATGGTTGATATTCGTTGAGTCACTTCTCAAACCCTCCTCTCCATCATGGAGAGCTCACTTGATGCACAGAGCTCAATGATTTCATTGTATGAGGAATGCCTTCCCTAATATTCCTCACATTTGTTCATATTTTTGCCAAATTCTATTTATTACCTCTACTTTCTCTTTTGTTTCAAAGACATGGAAAACCTGTGATTTCCTACTGACTTTTCACCATCTATTGTCTACTGCTTAACTTTGTGCTCTCAAATAACCATGAATGTTTATGGATTCTCTCTCTTAGTAAAACCATAGTCTTGGATTGCAGAACCCTGTTCACAACTGCCATGGTCACTATGCTGTTCTGTTTTTAAAACTGGCACAGTGAATCATTATGGATAACATGAAATGGATACATTTCAATTGTATTGGTAACTTTTGCTAATTAATCAATGAATCTGCAATAGCAGGAGTTTCATTTCATTTGGGGATTTGCATTTGTAACAAGATCACTAATTTGCAGATTAGCATTTTCAATATTACTTCTGCTAATTTCTGTTAACAGAAGGAGGAGCCAGCCTGGTTCCATGAATGTCTATCTATCCCTACTTGTACTATTCCTGACCATCTTGGAGATACGCCCATAATTTTACCTTGTCCTGATTTCCAAACCTTTTTTTTATTCTTACCCTTTTACCTTATCTTTTCGTTTTGGCTCCTCCAATCAAAGTTCCATATCTTTATCCTGTTGCTCTAATCCCTCCTTATAATGCTTGAAAGCAGAGGTGCCACTGACATTCTGCCTCTGCTAATTTATGGTGAGAGGGTATTATGCTGATTTTCATTGGAATGATTACTGCTTCTATCTCTGTGTTAAGTGCATAACAGAGGTGATTGTGTCTGGCATGAAAGCATACATTCCTCACCCTGTTGACGTAAAGCTTCCAAACTTTGGTTTGGCAAACTTTGTTCTCAGGCTATACAGCAGTTCTCCAAGATATAAACATCCTATTTATGAATATTCATATATACAAACAGCCACTGACTGATGTCCATAAATGTTCTTAAAGTGCTACATTGCATTCTTAAATTCTTATTTTGAAGCACACGTCACATTATGTGTTGTTTTTATGTCTTGTAATTGTTTCTGGTGAGTCTTAGGGAATAGTACTTTCTTATTTAGAGTAGTAATGGTATTTAAATGACCACAAATGGTAATGATAAATTAAAATTTAATATATTACAGCTTCAGAAGCAATTCTGCTTACAAGCAGGCTCTTGGAACCTGTTGTGCTCATAAGTTGGAAACTGTCTTTATATGATAGATAAGTGACTCACAATAGATACTTTAGCCTTCCATAACCTGAATCTCAAGCACTCTATATATATTTCTGCCCAAAAGCTCGCCATGCCTGTTCTTCAACTGGCTAAAACGCCTTCATTTATAGTGTCAGAATATTTCAAGATTTAACTCTACAAGTGACTTCTTGTACCTGGCCAAAAACATTTCCAATCTTTCCTTTTTTTTCAACTTGTTACATATATGAGTGCTTGTGTCACTTAATGCAAAAGCTAAACATTTTTTTCTAATGGTATTAACAACAGCATCTAACTGTAGCAGGTTGTGAGAAAGAATTACACTATTGCCAAGCATCCAGGCACTTCCCAGTTGCTGAATTGATATAGAATAACAATTGCCAGTTAATGTTTTAGTCTTCATTGGAGCTGCATTTGGTTTACAGAATGAAGGAAGCAGAAGAGAAGGTGAAGAAGATGACTGATGAGAAGAAGGATGTTGCCAAGAAAACTAAAGAAGCAGGTGGGCTTAAAAGCAAACTCAAAGATAAGTTGAAGTCAAAGTAGTAATGCTGACATGAGTGTCTCTAAATGCAAAGATGCTGTGATTGGCATGAAAGTGCAGCAAATCCCAGGTTAGTCATGAAGCTGGCGTTCATTCCATGGTAGCTTGTAGTTGTGATATCTACATGTGGTATTGTATGTACTGTGAATGAGATTACAGTGCTAATTTCTCTTATTAGTTGGAGATAAGAATGTTACATAATCACATTTCTATGTATATAGGAAGGATTAATTAGCGTCATTTTTATATGAGGTGTAATAGTTGATAGCTTTTAGAGAAGCAAGAAATTATAATTTTCTATAAAAATACAAAGTCATGGAAAGATTTTATAGTCATAATATTTTAGAATAAGCCAGATGGAAGCAGTTGCTTCTGAGCTACACTGTGATAGCTTGGAAGGAGATCCTATCCCTGAGCAGACATTTTTCATGTGGTTCACAAGATGTTGCAGTGATGGAGGTGGAGGTTGGTGTCTGTTACAATATAGAAAGTATGTCCAGTATATGTATAATTTAGTGCCATTTGGATTTGCTCAGGGTAAATTTTCTCCTTCAGAAACTTGGATTAAATGCCTTATTGACCATAAATAAAACAAAAAAAAGTAAAATCTCTGCATATGCCTTGTGTTTGCAAGCCATTGAGGGGTTCCAAATCCAAATTTGAACCAGATACTTATTTAGTTTTCTCACTTTCTTTTATGGTTTTGGTATACTTAAAAGCACAAAACCTCATCTTTGCTGGCTTTTGTAAAGTGCATTTGTGGGTCAGGTCTTGGTTGTATATTGTGTTTTTGTTTCCAGAGTTTTGGACATTACCTACATATAAGCATTTGTGGTTATGATGCTCTTGAATAAATTGGTGCATCAAAAACTTGCTCATAGTCTTAATTAAGTCGTTATCAGAATTTTTAATGCTCACTTTTATCATTGTTATCACCTATTTAAGGAATTAGGAGTTCATCATTTCTGTATCATTCAGAAATACACACTAAAATGCATACTGTTATTGATAGTCTTGGCTGGATTTCACTACATTCCAAACAGTCATTTATTTATGCATACCAACTTAAAAAGCCTGTTAAGAAAAATAAATACAGTGCCCCACTGAGTTTCCCAGTATCCAAGTTTGTGATGAGTCCTTAGTTCTTCCTGTTCCGGCTTTTGTACATCACCTACGTGAGTTTCACACTCATGTTGCATATGGGTCATGCTTTCCTACCATTGGTGTCACTGTTAGTAAAATTAAATACATACATGTTATATTTTGTATGTGTATTTTTCACATACATATACAGTGATAATTTCTAAATACATACACATTTTCTTTATGTGGATAACCCACAAAAAGTCTTGCTGGCTTGCATGTGACTGAGGAGACAGGAAAGCCAGCGATAGCATCACGTAAAATTTCACACAAACAATTGACAGTGTTTGTAGCAGATACATTGGTGCTACACTGCTACACCGCTGCATCGTGCTGGATATAAGCATGAAACACACATTCACACAGATTTAGGCCATGTGTTTTCAATACTCTGAATTTTGTGATCCTCAAGATTACCGCTAAACTCCCTGCACTCCAAAGTGGCTATTTTTGTGTGTGCGCTTTTTGACAGCTGCTCTTCCACTATTGCCACGTCTCTATAGCTCACCAGCCCGTTTTCCCAAGAAGTACTTCCTCACATTATATGTTACTGACTTACATTAGCTAAGAAGCTGGCCATATGGTGAGGTTGCAATTGAACAGTCCATAGTGAGACTGTGTTAGGGCGTCATAACTGATGGCAAGTGAAGTAATGTGGAGGTAGTGGCACACCTGCACTTCCAGGTTCATATGCCACATTTAGGATGGGGAAACCTTTACACTAAAAAACAACTTCTTCCTCAATGGTGATGTGGAATTAAATTTAGAATCATATATTTCAGAAATAATTTAGGAAATACACCAATATATGTAGAAACAGAGGGAAAGAAGCTGGAGTGGGGTTGAAAAAAGAGAGAGAACCCGTGATGTGGCATTAGTAGTGAAACCACACCAAGCTCAAGGTCACACTAAAACAGTCGCTTTAAATGTTAGGTACAATGAGTATAGTTTACCTTTAGAAGATAATGAGTGTAAAATTTGAGAGGGCACTGTATGATATCTAAATTACATGTCAAGATTGCATATTTATTTCACAATGCATTTTGGAACAGGATGAAGAGTATTGGTTTATTTGCAGGCAGAGGAATTCAAGTAATTTGCTGGCTAAGATTTATGTTGATAAATTTGTTGTTGCATGATTTATTTCAGTTTGAAATAAATGAAAGCTAAATTAATGATCAGTTTCTAACCAAATGAATAAATAGAAAATGCATAAAGATGATTCTATTAACCATTTATGACTCATTAAAATCATTAATACATTTATGTCTGAGATTAAGTGTATTTGCTTCAATTTAAAACAAGAATTAGTGCATACTTTTTTCAATTGTTATTAGGTGTTTGCTCTTCACAACCATACTTTTCCTCATTTCCATCATCATCGTCATTATCACCATCATTGTTACTTTGATGTCACCATCACTCCAGTCCTTTGTGTTGTTTCTATTTTACTCTCATAAAGTTCTAAAAGTTACATGGCACCTTAATAAGGCTGGTGTGTGTGTGTGTGTGTGTGTGTGTGTGTGTGTGTGTTTTGTGAGATATATATTAGATTAGAAATATACATAAAGGAAAGTCAATCAAAATTGCGGGAGTACAACCTCAATGAATGTGTTTACATATTGCCAATCTTTAATGAGTCCCATGAATTTTGTACAGGTGAAGTGATGTAAATAGTGAATTAGAAAGTTCATGAAATACCAGAGGATGCATAATTTATATTTTCTCCCTCTCTTTTGCATTGAAAAAGTAAATAAATAAAATGGAGTTATTAATGAATCACTTTTATGGAAGAAGGTTCACTTTGAAAAATGTTATCATGTGTTTGTTTACTTTAGAAATGTGAATATGTGTCACTTTCAGCAACACATTCTTTCTAGTGCAATTTTGATGTGTGTGTTCCTGTGGGTGTGAATGTTAGCTTGCATGAATGTGTTTGTGTGTGTCAGTGCACACCTTCCTCAGGTGCCCAGGATCTCATGGTGTGTGGTGGCTTAGGTGCTTCCAGCAAGGGCATTGGGTGGTGCCTGGTGAAGATAATCCACCTGCTTTTTTGTGTAGCAAATTTATACTATATAAGAGGACTGCTGGTAATAAACAGATTTCTTATATAATGTATTTTTCATTATTACACAATAATGAAGTGTTGCATTATTTTTAGCAGGGAGCTCAGTTTTCATTACAAAGTTCAGGGAGGAAAAATAAGAACTAGCTTAAAAATGGACTTTAACAAAATAAACATCTAAGATTATATTGGTTTCCTTCAGATAGACTTAGGTAGGCATCATAAGTGGTTGGGAAAACGGACTGAACTGGTGATTTAATCTTCACCAGTTAAAGAAGTAAAGAAAAGTAATGAGTTTACATACATTAGGTAGGATGAATAAGATTAGAAGTATGATTTTGTTGAGTATTGGATCAGGGAGTGTTAGCCTTGCAGTTTACGAGTAAATAAGAATAATTGTAACCATAATAGTGCCCTCAAGAATAAAGGAAGGAGGATGGCACTAGACTGTGAAATAGTAAACTCAATGAACACAATGCTCTTTATAGATCTTTTTTCTGTTGAAATTCACTTGCAGCATTTTTGTCTCCTGGAAATTAATTTGAAAGGACTAATATTCTGGAAATCATGAAATAAAAGCAATGCCTACAATAGAATCATGACATTTTCTTGCCTCTGATGCAATGTTACCAAATTAACAAAAAGCAAATACTCTACAATACTGGACCTAACCCATCAGGCTCTGCTCTTGCCATGTAAAGTGTGCCTGTGATGCAGTTGTACTTGATCCCATTCAAAGACCCTTTGAATGGGATCAAATACAACTGCTCGGTCCAGCAGTTAATAATGGATGCAGGTGAATGTTCCCGGGCCAGGTCAATTCAAAGTTTCAAACCCAAGAGGCTTTTATCCCTCATGCCCTCATGTAACTCCAGAATTTTTTACATTAATTTCTACAGCATCTAGAGTAGAGAGGGATGGGTGGTCTCATATCTGCACCCTTTTCCATTGAGCAATGTGTGTGTTTAGCATATTCACTATGAACCTGCAAATGGAAGAAGAATAAAAGAAAGAAATAAACAAAGCTTTCTTCCCATCTACTTCAGCTTCCATAGGAAACCGTCAAAACACAGCGTACGCTGGGAGCGTAATGAAGCAGATTACTTCAACTTTTGGCAGGATAAAATGATACATACATTTGATGGGTATTATATTTGATTAATCACACTTCCTTCACACCCAAACTGTAATTGTCGTTGTAATAGAAATCACGTTTAAACATTTTGAAGGCTCAAGAAACATACACCTAATATGATGTGTGTGTGTGTGTGTGTCTGTGTACTAAGGTCATTATGATAAATCAGTCATTAAGGCCACAAGGATATATCCAGAATCATCTAAAACATCTCTAAGCTATTTTCTCAACACAAACATCTTGTCCCTTTGTAAAATCAGGAATATGATTACATGTCCAATACACGCAACATTCACATTGGAAAAGAAAAAGAAAAGATCACACAAACCTCTAATCACCTGAAGATTATAACCGAAAAAAAGGGAGTACATTTGAGTACAAATCAAGGTTTCTATGTAATTAGGAAAAAAAGAGAGAAGAAATCGTACATAGCCATAGTGTGCGCACGCGCGCGCGCGCGTGTGTGTGTGTGTGTGTTACACTTTCGCCGTTACCGAGCGCACACAAAGCACCTCGTAGTTCTTGTGGGAGTGCTCTGAGCCTCCATAGGGCACGTAGCACACACCGTGAGACCCATGGACCTGTGGAGAAGACAACACTGCTTTAGTACTTGGTGTTTGTCTGAAGCACCATAGTGAGTTCAGCTCGTCTTACAACATCCATTAAAAAATGTTGTATTTCTTAAATATGATTATTGACATTCATAACATAGAAGTAAACTAATTTGAAACAATAAGAGGGGCAAAGAAAAAATAATGTGTTTATTTATCTGTTAAAGGAGTAAGATTCGAGCCGCCATAGGAAAGATGATAATTACTGCTTAGTTATAATGGCATATCATACCTTGCCAACGGACACCACCCCGTCCACCTTCACCCTGCCAATGTAGAGCACCTCGCCGTCCTCAGACAAGCCTCCCTGCAGAGCACCGGGAGGGACGTTGCCCTGACTGCCAGGCTCCCAAGTCAGATTCACACTGGCAGGGTTGCTCAGAACCTGCACGAACACACACACTCACACAAAAGTCTTAAACACAGTTATGCAATATCAAATATCTTAGCATTAAGCTAAGGAGCTGCACTGCATGCTGTACAGTACACCTTATGATATTAATTTATTCATTTACCTACTTACTGGTTTCATGTATCATTTTTTATTACCTCTGATCTTTACAGATACCCTATCGTTTAGCTTGTGTTTTCATAAGTCGACAAAAAGCAGTCATTGAAAAATATTTCCTGTGTGTATTTGTTTCACCCTCCGAGAGTATATTTTCCACACATGACCCACCACACATTGATACTCACAAAGTACTCATGCTTTGGTATGGCATCACCGCCAAACGGTACGTAGCAGCAGCCATGCTCGGGCACCACCATGCCCACCACGTAGGCGTCTTCGTGACGTGCCATGCCAACGTACACCTCTCCGTCAGGTCCCTCGCCCCCAGATATAGGGCGGTGGGGAATGTATCCTCCCGCGGAGGGCACCCATCGAGCTGGCCGCTTGTACTGGATGGCTGTGTGGAGGGAAGACAGGAGAGGAGGCGTGTGAGGAGTACTGTGTATGGAGGAATAGGCGGAGTAACAGTTACAGTACTAAGGTTGACTGAAGAGAAGTTAATTGAATTCATTAAACCTTCAATGGAAAATTACAGTCGGAGGAGGTGTGCGAGTGTCAATGAGATAAGAGACATTGTGGATGGAAGATGAAAAAATATGCAATACCAATAACAAAAGCAACAATAATGATGATAATCAAGGTAATAATAATAATGATAATAATAATAATAATAATAATAATAATAATGATAATAATAATAATAATAATAATAATAATAATAATAATAATAATAATAAATAATAATATAATAATAATAA
>CM035189.1:1505715-1520715 GCA_020233015.1 Callinectes sapidus | reverse complement strand
AAATATAATAATAATAATAGTAATAATAATAATAATAATAATAATAATAATAATAATAATAATAATAATAATGTGTTTGATTAATATTGCAGTTAAGTTTGCATATATACATATTGAAAATCTATACATGGGGAAAGGGGTGAGACTTAAGCCTTGTAGAACACTATCCTAACTGTTTTTTGGCCACACTGTGGGGGGAATGGCACTGAGGCGGTACAGCTCCGTCCGTTGTGCCTTGTGTGTGTGTGTGTGTGTGTGTGTGTGTACATAGTTGTCATGTTGCAGACGAGGTGCGAACCGGTACGTACCGCCAGTTGTTCCACCCCGAGCAGCTCATCACCGGCAAGGAAGACGCTGCCAACAACTATGCCCGCGGCCACTACACCATCGGCAAGGAGGTGGTGGATCTGGTGCTGGACAGGATCCGTAAACTGGCTGACATGTGCAACGGCCTGCAGGTGTGTGTGTGTGTGTGTGTGTGTGTGTGTGTGTGTGTGTGTGTGTGTGTGTGTGTGTGTGTGTGTGTGTGTGTGTTATAGAGCTAAGTGTCTCCCTCGGTGAAGTAAAAACCAATCTGACGTGTGAGTCAGTAGAGACCTTAATTCCTCCATCTCCCGTCCTTGAGGTAATTCACGTCCCTCGTGTACCATTGACCCTTCCACGCGGACAGTCCACTCAAGGCGCCATTCAGTAGGCTTGGACGCCACGCCCCTTCGAAGACCTTCCATGTTTAATTTTTCCTTCATAGCATAACGATTTTCTTTAATGTGCTGTATTGTCCAACAGGAGGCGTCACTAAACTCCCATAGCCTTGATAATATGTTGTACTCGAGGGCCGCCAGCGTTCCCGTCACATTGTATTGACTAGAGTTGGGTCGATTAACAAATTTTCGGAAACCATGATTATGATTATGATTATGATTAACTTTTTCTAGCCATGATTATGATTATGATTATGATTGATTAAAGTCCTCCGACTTGTGATTATGATTATGATTAATGATTAATTTTCTTTCGAGTGATTATGATTAATGAATGATTAACTTGGCATGATTCGAGAAGTCAACAAATTCATTTATTTTCAACGCCACATACAAGGAAAAAAACCTTGATAACGAAAGCTTTTAGCTTTCGTTATCAAGGTTTTTTTCAATAGTCAGGATGAACAAAAAACAGAAACGAAACAACAATTTTTATCCATTTAGCATCACATCACATCATGTAATTAGTAATTACAAAGAATCAAAAAGGTCAGAGACCATATGACAGCTGGAGCTCAACTGACTCGCCAAGTGTAGTATCGGGGTTCTAGCAGGCGAAATGGCGCGCGCAGGCGCAAAAGCACGTTGTGGGAGGGGCCATGTTGCAACTTGCAAATATGTCACAGGCACAGCGATACCCGTCCAGGGTTAATCAACGATATTAATCACGGATCCACACGATTTTGATTAAGATTAATGATTGATTAATTTTTTGAAATGGTGATTATGATTATGATTATGATTAAGTCAAAAAAACGTTAATCAATTAACTTTTGATTGATTAACTTGATTGATTAACCCAGCTCTAGTATTGACCACTGAGGCCTTGACAATGAAAACCAGACATCCTGTTCCAGTTCCCGCCTCACCTCTCCTTTGTGCATTCCTGCCTGGACATAACAACTGACACCCGTGTTAGCCCAGCCTTTGCCTAACACGTGGGCTGGGAATGCCATCATAACAAACCATCAGCGCTTCACGTTGCATGGCAGATTCTGCACGACACACTCAGAGCCACCTAAGCTGCTTTGAGGTAAACAGTCATTCACACTCTGGAAATGAGCTCCTCTGAATTACACTCTGAGAAGCCAACAGATGGGAGGGAGTCCTATTAACCCCTTCTCTACTTGGACATTTTTTACCACGAGTTTTGGATGTGATAAGACGACTTGATTGACATTAAGACGGGTCTATATGGAGGTCGGATGATTAATGGCCAGTCTCTACTATTTTAATCCCCACATGAGTTTCTGAAGCCGTATAAAATCGAAAAATATAAGCAGAATGAATATGAAAACGCGGAAGGGGTTGATGTGAGGTTTGCCCCAGATCTTATGTCAAGGATGGACGCTTTCGTTTTCCTTCTGTACGCATTGTCCTCCAAGAATAGATTTTTTGGCACAATAAGTCGCGGCTTATTCAGCATGTGATATTACCGTGTGATTTAATGGCATTTTTATCTGTATGGTAAACGGGAAAACTTTTAGTGAACTCAGAAGCAGAACGTTATATATGTGTGTATATTCTTTTCTTTCTTTCCACTATTATTTTCTCCAGGCTCAACTATGGGAAAGGGGAAGTGAGTAATAATGTACAAAAAAGTCTTCTCATCTTCTTCCTCTTCCTCCTCTTTCTCGTCCACCTCACTCTTCTAAAACCTCCAAAAATACTGAATGAAATACACCTTCCAGGGCTTCCTCATTTTCCGGTCTTTCGGGGGAGGCACGGGCTCGGGCTTTGCTTCCCTGCTGATGGAGAGGCTGTCGGTGGAGTACGGCAAGAGGAGCAAGTTGGAGATTGTCATTTACCCCTCCCCTCGGGTATGTAACCACTAGTAGTAGTAGTAGTAGTAGTAGTAGTAGTAGTAGTAGTAGTACTAGTAGTAGTAGTACTAGTACTAGTAGTAGTAGTAGTAGTAGTAGTAGTAGTAGTAACAACAGAAAAAACAAAAGTATCAGTAACAAGTCAGCATAAGAATGCATGCATGAAGGCAGAGCTGAAGAGGACTTGTGTCAATGTGTTAATTAATTGTCTTCATTACCCTCAGTCCGCCTCGGCAGTCGTCGAGCCCTACAACTCCATCCTGACGACGCACACCACCCTGGAGCACTCTGACTGCTGCTTCATGATGGACAACGAGGCCATTTTTGAGATCTGCCGCAAGAACATGGACATCGCCTTTCCGACTTACGTCAACCTTAACCGGCTCATTGGGCAGGTCGTGTCCTCCATCACCGCCTCGCTAAGGTTCGAGGGAGCTCTCAACGTAGACTTGGCAGAGTTCCAGACTAATCTGGTACCTTACCCGAGGATCCACTTCCCACTCACCTCGTATTCACCAATCATTTCTGCCGAAAAGGCGTATCACGAGCAGATATCGGTCCCGGAGATCACTAAGGCTTGCTTCGAACCTGCCAACCAGATGGTGAAGTGCGATCCCCGACATGGTAAGTACATGGCCTGCTGCCTGCTGTACCGGGGAGACGTGGTGCCCAAGGACGTGACAAGTGCCATCGGTTCCATTAAGAACATGAAGTCCATCCAGTTTGTGGACTGGTGTCCCACTGGTTTCAAGGTGGGCATCAACTATCAGCCACCCACTGTGGTGCCTGGCGGTGACCTGGCCAAGGTGTCCCGTGCCGTGTGCATGCTGTCCAACACCACTGCCATCGCCGAGGCCTGGGCACGCCTTGACCACAAGTTTGACCTGATGTACGCCAAGCGTGCCTTTGTGCACTGGTACGTTGGTGAGGGCATGGAGGAGGGCGAGTTCACTGAGGCTCGTGAAGACCTTGCTGCCCTGGAGAAGGATTACGAAGAGGTGGGCATGGACTCTGGCGATGCAGAGGAAGGTGACCCTGCTGAATACTAACCAGTAGAGGTCAGCGATGGTCAGTCACCGCAGTGTTGTGGTGAACCGCTGCAGCTTTGTGGGGCATTCATTGGGGCCTGCAGACCGAGACTCACTCCTCATTCTGATCCTGAGTGAGGGAATGTGACTCAAGATCTTAGCTTTTGTTGGTTCGCATCTGTGGTTGTTTTATGACTACATTATTTGTTTCTGTGATTTTATGTTTTGGACCTGAAAATGAGATTCGTTCTATGGATTGGGATTTGGTCACGTAATCTTGTGTGTGATGATGATGATGAAAGGAAAAATTTAGTGATGGAAGGGCAATCACATTCACATGTTGGTCGTAACGAGTTAACACAGATCTGTTTAGGATTTTGTTGATACAAGAATCATTCGAATTGTATCATATATTGCTTGAATGTATTTTGATACACATGACGTGTTTTCTCCTCCCTGGTTTTTCTTTAGCCTAATTTGTTTGTGTTTGTTACTTGTTTATCTTTTATTTTTTTTATTTCTATCTATTTCTTATTTTTTATCTCATTTATTCTATTTATTCTATTTTATTTTTATTTTTTCATTTTTATCTATTGATTGATTTTTTGTGTATGTAATTCACCTGGATTACCTGCTATTAACCCAGCCAGCATTTTACCCTACGGAAAGAGCTCAGAGTTCATACTGACCGATTTTCGAGTAGGATGAGACAACACCTCACACCACACACCGGGATAGTGGGACAGCAAGATCACAACCCCTCGAGTTTATATATTTGTTACAAGGTGAACTCGAACACTGCACTAACTGTGTGTGTGTGTGTGTGTGTGAGGGCTAGCGCCGTGACAAGACGTGATATTAGAGTTACTGAACTAAATATTACAAACAATCCCTCAACTGTCAGTGTTCCCAAGACCCAATTACCGCAAAGCCTGGTTATAATCACTGTGACCCAGTCATGACACCAAAAGCTTCGATTAAGCACAAAAACGTTAAATATCATGAAAATACTGCATCGTAACACTTAGGTCACACACACACACACACACACACACACACACACACCAAGTTATACAGTTGACTTACACTTCCAACTTCAGAAATCCTTAGAATTATCATGAGGCCCCTCCCCATGCACTCCGTGACTCAGCACAGCTCCACATGCTGACACAAACTCAACACACGACACCCATCCTATAAACACCAGATACAAGACACACATGCGACACCCTACCTTACACATCCTGACACCACATGCACCGCTATTATTTTACTGTCACACATACGTCGTAGTGAAATCAAATGTAGTTTCCTAATACCCAAACAAAGTGGTCAGACGAAAAGCAAGTGGTTCTCGTGAGCTTACAGAATGTCCCTTGCTTTTCCTCTCCTTCCTCCTCGCAACAGCCAGGAAGACTCGTGTCGTGACCCTTATGAACCAAGTAAGACCAGTGAGGGAGACACAAATACAAACAAATTGGTCTTAATGTTTGCCTGAGTTTCGTAGAAGTGATGTTGCGAGAGCCTCATTTGTTTCGTGTTGTGACCTCCTTCTCCGCCACGACCTCCTGCTAACCACCTTGCTGCTGATGATGATGATGTTGCTAATGCAGGTAGGTGTGTGTGTGTGTGTGTGTGTAGAGGATGGGAGGAGTGGGAAGGCAGAGGTAGACTGTTCACACCCGTCTATGTGTGTGTGTGTGTGTGTGTGTTCGTGGATCCGCCCACGCTCACCAATTACTCAGTCATGGTGAGGCGCACTTCGACCTTCATTCTCTCTCATGCATTGCTTCTCTCTCTCTCTCTCTCTCTCTCTCTCTCTCTCTCTCTCTCTCTCTCTCTCTCTCTCTCTCTCAAAACGAAAATCTTACAAAATTCACCCAACTTATTCTGTCCCCTATCGTCACATAACGCATAGTAACATTCCACAATGAATGGCATGCCCCCGTCACTCCTGCAGTACCCACACCTTGCACCTTAGGCCGTGACGAGGCGCACGTCACGATGCACTGTGTATACTACTTGCCCGTCATACAGTAAACACAGGAGTGAATAGTGTACGTACGTGGAACTGTGTGTCATCTAAGTCTTGCTCTGTAACCACAATCACACACGCATTCTCTCTCTCTCTCTCTCTCTCTCTCTCTCTCTCTCTCTCTCTCTCTCTCTCTCTCTCTCTCTCTCTCTCTCTCTCTCTCTCTCTCTCTCTCTCTCTCTCTCTCTCTCTCTCTCTCTCTCTCTCTCTCTCTCTCTCTCTCTCTCTCTCTCTCTCTCAGTTCAGTGTAAGTCTGAGGTAAGCATTCGAGTTGACGACGAGGCAGTTTTGTGTGTGTGTGTGTGTGTGTGTGTGTGTGTGTGTGTGTGTGTGTGTGTCCACCGGCTCAAAGCAACATTCCTGACCCACCCACCCACACCCACCTAACAGCGCGCACTCACACACACACACACACACACACACACACACACATACACACACACACACACACACATACTTTCATCATTTATCCATTATTTCCTTGCTATGTCTTATCTTCTTTCGTTGCATCATCTTTTCTTCTTGTTTCTTTTATTTTTCCTCTTCATCCTTCCCTTCATCCTCCCTCTCCCTTTCACCTTCATACCGCCAGCCCGTATCATCGCCATCATCACCATTATTCATTATTACCACCCAACTATTACTCTCTCTCTCTCTCTCTCTCTCTCTCTCTCTCTCTCTCTCTCTCTCTCTCTCTCTCTCTCTCTCTCTTCCATCGGTCTTTTCATGCAACACACACACACACACCACTTAAACCTCATCAGACAGCTGCATGAGAGAGAGAGAGAGAGAGAGAGAGAGAGAGAGAGAGAGAGAGAGAGAGAGAGAGAGAGAGATTTTCCTCAATTTGTTTTCTCCTTTCCTCCTTTACTGAGAGCTGTGTTGTATGCATTACTTACAGATAAGCACGTGATAAAGAGCTAAGAGGATTGGCGAGGTATCAGGGTGAAATGTGATGTGAAAGGCGGTATGTGGCAACTCTCGCATGCTCATCACACCACTACCACCACCATCACCACCTTCAATAGCAACAGCAGGAAAGCCTCACATCACCGGCTTTGTATCACGGGGAGGCCTGGTGTTCTATCTTAGCCCTACCCTTTTGCTGTGGTTTTGTAGGGGAATCGTGATAAGGGTACTGTTATAAACTCTTGTTCTCCTGGGTAATCTGATTAAAAAAGTTAAGGTAGACATTAATACCCTTGCTTAATTAACCCGGAGCACGCATTCAGTCTCCAACTAGAATGTTCTTTGATACTTCTTCTTGGGATAAATTACGAGTTGGCAAGCTTTTCTAAATGTTTCAACAGTGTTCCAATAACAAAAAGAAATTCTAACCTAATTAGTGGAGGATAAAGTAAAAATTTCACTAAATATTCCTAAAATAAATAAATACATAAAAATCAAGAATAGGTTATTTTGTTTTTAGTGTTAATTTGACTTTGATTTAGCTTAACAACTTGAAAACTGACAGTTCAAGACTATAAATGGACAGAAGATAAGACTGTGATAAAAAAAAAGATAATTCATTGTATCTGATACTGCTTATAGTAACTAGGAAATGGACTCTATAGATAGATAAAAGATAATATTGTGATAAAAGAAGCTAATCTGGAGTGTGATTAATCTAGAATGTTCTCTCTCTCCTCCCATATTTCTCTCTCTCTCTCTCTCTCTCTCTCTCTCTCTCTCTCTCTCTCTCTCTCTCTCTCTCTCTCGTCTTCTCTCTCTCTCTCTCTCTCTCTCTCTCTCTCTGGTCTTTTAATAAAAACAGATTGACACCAATTGAGAACGTTGCGCCTTCCTGCACACACACACACACACACACACACACACACACACACACACACACACACACACACTTTTTGTTGTTAATTTACTTCTTTTCTTAACTACAGTGAGAGACAATACACTGATGAAGGTTAATTTGAAGTGCATTTCACTGCTGCTAAGGGGCCACGTAGATGTCACGGGACCGCACTGCAGAGAGAGAGAGAGAGAGAGAGAGAGAGAGAGAGAGAGAGAGAGAGAGAGATGAGGGGAGCAGACTTGTTACTCCTTTCTCTACTGTGTGCGTGTGTGTGTGTGTGACTGGAAATCCGGAGAAGGTCGCCCCTCCTCCAGCTTCCTGCCGCCCACTGATGTCATCCTGCCGCTAAATATAAACATGATGGTACACACACACACACACACACATACACACACACACACACACACACTAAAAACCTTTCTCCAGGGAAGTTCTCAGTCGCAAAAACTACGAAGGTATACATTTTCCCTGGGAAAAAGCTGTAAAATGGTTTCCTGCACGCTGATGGCTGTGTAGATGTCGGTAATTGCCTGCTTTGTAATGGTTGTTTTCATTACTGCGTACACAATCTCCTAACTACATAATTGTGGCTTAGAATTTCTATGAGTGGATGAAAGTGTTTGACGAGTAGGGATTCTATGTTATCGGCAGGAAAATTGTGCTACGTAATCCGTTAGATGTCATGTCTCAGTTCATTATTTGTGTAAGTCGAGTAAAGGGGCGGATCCACAATGATTTTTTTATTTTATTTTATCTTATTTTATTTTATTTACATATTTTTGGCAGGGATGGGGTTAACCTGAATTCCAATATTCTTTGAGATTGGTGGTGAGCTCAAAGACCCTCCATAGTGCCTGGGCGACCCTTATCAGCGTGGGAGGCGGAAAATTTTTGAAAACTTTACAAACTTGAGAGCATTTCTAACTTATACGCAGATCTCTTTCTAAACACTAAGAGGAGTAATAATTTATTCATGACTCAATAATCAGATTAGCTCTGCTCAATAAGGACAAGTAAGAACATTTTTGGAAGACAGTTTTTCTTGTTTATAAGCGTCCTCGCTCATAATAATGAAACATTCGGGGGTATTACCACCCCGTCAGGCAATCCGCCCCCGGTTCCGCCACTAGTGTCATCGAATTATTGGTTTATGAGTTAGACTGTTAGAGCTACAAGTGGATGCTACTCTAGGAATTTCTCATCATGAATGACTTTTTTATGAAACCTAATTACGTAAGTAAATTCTTATTAGCAATGGCTTGAAATGCATGACATCATGGTGTATTGTTTGAAAATAACATGTTATAGTTATGATAAAAGCCTTTCCCTTCCTGGAAACTTCATGCGTTCATGGAAATACCAGCTTGACATCCAAAGAACAGAACATGTCAGCATTTTGACGTACGCTTTCACTAATAACTAGCGACGAGTAGTAAATGAAATTTAGTTTATAAAAATTAGTGATATATCTACATCGAATAAAAACGTATGATATCATATATTGCCATTAGAGAATAATGAAAAAAAAATCTTGTGAAATTGTACAATAATTCTCAGGCGCATGCGTGGAGGCCAGCAGAACCGAGGCTATATAACCCGGAGAGCGGTGCGGCGCGCAGGCCAATCGCGGGAACACCACACGAAGCTCCTGTGAGAGGGTTCAACTCAACGTTCCTCTATTTCAACTTTACCTTAAATCCACCAACATGGTAAGTACAGACGTGTGGAATTTGCCCCATAGTTAGTGTTGAGATGCAGGGAGGCAGTGTGCGGCTCGCCAAACAAGTATTGATCCACCAAACATGATCCACTCCAATGCCGTCAGTTTGAATGCCGGCGATGAATGTCATACTCCCCCCCGCCACACTGCTGCTGCTGCTGGCTGACAGCAACACTGGGATAGCACGATAGCACTGCGGCTGGGAGGCAGGGCGGTGGTGAAGCAGAGATAGACAGGCATGGGTGTTGTAGTTAGTGGAGTTTGAGGATTATAACAGTTGTAATGAAGGGTGTGGTGTGGGAAGTTCAGTGGCCACCCCTCGCGGGCCCCTGTCTCACCGCCACCACCACCACCCAACGGCACTTGGGAGGCTGCCGCTGTCTGCCACCCCGCCACCCACCGCTCCTTGGCGCCACGTGAGCCCTCCCTTGTCTGTGGCTGTAGCATTACCTCTAATTCCCCTGCCACTATTACAGAGGGTTCTAGAATACTGGCTTATGTAAGATGTACAGGGGTCTCTTCCAATATTGCGAGTTATGCCAAGTCGTCAGTTTGAAATGACACGATTTTAACGACTTCACATGCTTCCGATGTTTTAAACTATTAATTAGGGTCTTGTTTTCATAATCCATAGATCCTGCGGTTAGATAGGAACATGTAAAGCCGGTTTAGGCATACTTAAGCCTGCAGCGAGGAATAGTTGTATTTCCACTTCAATTCTGGTTCTTTCCCAACTGTCTACCCGTCCTCTGCTCGGATAACCGCCAGTAGAAACTTGATATTTGCCTGTTTTATGTAGGTATGTGTTCTTGTAATAGATATTTGCCTGTTTTATGTAGGTATGTGTTCCTGTTATTACAAGTTTCAACATTTAGAAATTTGTTCTAAGATGTTTATTACTTTATCACTAGCTGGAGTCATGGAATTTTAAACTGTGTCGAAAATCCGTTAGAGAGAAAGAGGGAGTGCTGGGAAGGGACGTGGGGAGGGAGGGAGGTATAGGAGCGGTTTGTGGAGGCCGGAGGGGGGAGAAAGAAGCAGGGGGATGGAGTGAGGAGCGATGAGGCGCGGAGAGGCGGTGCAGAGGAGGGAGGGAGCGGCATGGAGGAGAAAAGAGGAGGGGAGCGCTGGGGGGTGACGCATGACTGAGAGCCTTGTGACGCAATTTCCGGCCCCTTGTGTGTCGGAATGAACCGGCTGGGTAATCTTTCCTATTTACTCGAGATACCAAGTGCTTCAGGGAAATGTTTGCCTTGGGGAGTGCCTGTTAGCTGCGTGGGTGGAGCATAGAGTAGCTTCTGTTGTAATCTGAAGGTAGAAGGTGCATGGGTTCCCTAGTTCATTAGGGGGGGGGGGGTGTTCCAAGTCGGTTTTAGGTCGTTAGAGTCGTGCTTGCAGAGAAAATTAGAAAGTGCGGTCTATAGTGAAGGTTGAAGTTTTGGGTCGGGGGGTGCTAAGGTCAGAGAGAGAGAGAGAGGAGGGGGTGGTGGTGGTGCTGCTGCTGCTGGTGGTGGTATGTGAGAGGGGCACGAAAATGGTAACCGTTATCGTGTAGAACAGGGTAGGGTTTTCCTTGTATTTATATTGGTAGTTATACTCAGGTGTTAAATAATGAAACTGCTGAAGTAGTTGAGAATAGTTGTACAAATATATAAATGGAAGGAAAATTCCACGCTCCGATATCCTGCTGGCTGGTGGTTTGGTATCTGATATGGACGGAAGGACGTGACGCTACATTCCACGGTAGTGATTCTCTCTCTCTCTCTCTCTCTCTCTCTCTCTCTCTCTCTCTCTCTCTCTCTCTCTCTCTCTCAAATGTACTTGATAAATATACTGATTTACACCAACATAGACTAAGAAATGAAAAATTCGAGAAGAGCTGTTATCTAAGTGGGAGGATGGTGATGAGCATTATTCATGTTATTGATCTTTATGGATGAATATATAAAATAGTTTCTCTTCAGCCTCATTTTATGTTTATATGTAGTAGTAGTAGTAGTAGTGGTTTTGATGAAATTTCGGTTACAAGAATCTATCCATCAGATGTCATTGTACCGCCACAGTCATCACAACCACCACCACCACCAGTAATATCTAATAAGTGTTCTCTTCCTGCAGCGTGAATGCATCTCCGTCCATGTGGGTCAGGCTGGCGTGCAGATGGGCAATGCCTGCTGGGAGCTGTACTGCCTGGAGCATGGCATCCAGCCTGATGGCCAGATGCCCTCTGACAAGACCATTGGGGTTGGTGATGACTCCTTCAACACCTTCTTCAGTGAGACTGGCTCAGGAAAGCATGTTCCTAGAGCAGTGTTTGTTGATCTGGAGCCCTCAGTTGTTGGTAGGTGTTGTTTTTCGTGTGTGTTATACCTTAATATGTATATTTGGTATTCCTCTAATGAAGAGTTTTGGCTTCGTGCATAAGTGCATGTTTGTTTAAATTTGTTGGTTACTAAAGTTTTTAATATTTCTACTTGAAATTTAAATTGGCAAAAGTTAATCAAAGTTTGAAGTTTATTAACTTGTCATTCTTTTATTCCAGATGAGGTGCGTACAGGTGTGTACAGACAGCTGTTCCATCCCGAGCAGCTGATCACTGGCAAGGAAGACGCTGCTAACAATTATGCCAGAGGCCACTACACCATTGGCAAGGAGATTGTGGATGTGGTGTTGGACAGGATCCGTAAACTAGCTGATCAGTGCACTGGCCTCCAGGTGTGTGGACCACTTTTGATGACACTTACAAAATTATAAGAAAAATGACTCTGCATCATAATTTTATTTAACTGAAATTTCATTTCTGTACATACCATATGGTTGTTTTAATCTCGGATACATTTATTATTACTTTCTTTAATGCATTATGATCTAGTTGTTTCATTATTTCTGAACCTTAATGCATCATGATCATTCTTTTATTTTATGTATACATGTATATATGATTTAACCTATTTGACCATTGTTCACAGGGCTTCCTCATCTTCCACTCCTTTGGCGGTGGCACTGGGTCAGGCTTCACTTCCCTTTTGATGGAAAGGCTTTCAGTTGATTATGGCAAGAAGAGCAAGTTGGAATTCGCTATTTATCCTGCACCTCAGGTGAGTTCTTACACTTTTTCATATATGTTATTCTTTACTAGTTATTAGTGTATCAAATCTTTTTATTACCGTTTTATTTGTAACCTTTTAAATTTAAACTGATTTGTTCATTAATTAATAGACCGTTTTTTTGTTATGTTTCAATGTAGATGTTTACATTTGTTTTGGTATTTCAGTCCTTTATTATGTAGTGGAAGTAATAGCAAGCATCTTGCCAGCATTTAAAGACCTGCAAAGAATAGTGTTTTGTTTTCTTATAATTAGTATGTCTGGTTTATTATTTTATTGTAAGTTAAGAGTTTAGTATGTGCAGTTTGGCGATTTGAAATGGATTGAGACTGGAAAATGGCACTCCTCAATTTGAAAAATCACAGGTTGCTGTTGAAAGTTACATTGAAGTTTTGGGGGGTGTCTGGTGAATGATTGCTGTGGATGAGAGAGCTTGGAAAACTGAACTTAATAGGTTTGTTGTTCAATGGAATAGTTGGCTTGTATTAGACTAACTTTTCAATTCAATTAAGGTCAACTTGGCCCTCCAAATTAGCATGAAGCTAACCATGTCAACTGCCAGTGGCCCTTTTTGAGGAGGACATTAAGCCTATGGTTATAGAAAGTTCTCCACCATGCCAAGGGGAGAATACTGCTGAGTATTCTCAGTTTATGTGAAGAAGACAGACTGTCTAGGGATGAGAAATGTGGAATGAACATTAAGTGATGTTCATTGTGGTGGTGGAATTAGTCTAAAGGATTATACTTAGAGATGGTATGTCTATATCAAGATAATGAATGTAACAAAGAATTTTGAAAATAAAGGAGAGCAAAGCTGAAAGTCCTAATAGGAGAGGAAGGCCATTTCTGAGAAGGAAGGATTTGAGAAAGGAATACATAGTGAATGGGTGGCAGTAAAGCTAATCAGTGTCTTACTGTAAGTGCAAGTTCTGTTATGCCATCCTCTTTAATGCTGCTTTTGGACAGAGACGGGTGTTAGAGGACAATAAGTAGATGAGAATCTTCCTTATTAATAAACTTTGCTGTCTTAATCACCTGCATTTGTTCAATTGTAAGGCATTCTTTCAGTCTTATATTTCTTAGCGATTGAGGGTTGTGCATCTTTGGATTCAGCACAGGAACCAAATGGAATTGTTTGTGAATGCTTTATGAGGTTGTAGACCATTATAGTTATTTTTAGAAGTATACCCTGCTGATACAGTGTTATTTTGTTTTTAGGTTGCTACTGCTGTTGTTGAGCCATACAACTCCATCCTTACCACTCACACCACCCTTGAACACTCCGATTGTGCCTTCATGGTAGACAATGAGGCCATCTACGACATCTGCCGCAGGAACCTTGACATTGAACGCCCATCCTACACTAACCTCAACAGGCTCATTGGCCAGATTGTCTCTTCCATTACTGCCTCTCTTAGATTTGACGGTGCGCTCAATGTAGATCTGACTGAGTTCCAAACAAACTTGGTTCCCTATCCCAGGATCCACTTCCCCCTGGTTACCTATGCACCTGTAATTTCTTCCGAGAAGGCTTACCATGAACAACTGTCTGTAGCAGAAATCACCAATGCCTGCTTTGAGCCTGCCAACCAGATGGTAAAGTGTGACCCACGACATGGCAAATACATGGCCTGCTGCCTGCTGTTCCGTGGTGATGTGGTCCCCAAGGATGTCAACGCAGCCATTGCCTCAATCAAGACCAAGAGGTCCATCCAGTTTGTGGACTGGTGTCCCACTGGTTTCAAGGTGGGCATCAACTACCAGCCACCCACTGTGGTGCCTGGGGGTGACCTGGCCAAGGTGTCCCGTGCCGTGTGCATGCTGTCCAACACCACTGCCATCGCCGAGGCCTGGGCACGTCTTGATCACAAGTTTGATCTGATGTACGCCAAGCGTGCCTTCGTGCACTGGTATGTTGGTGAGGGCATGGAGGAGGGTGAGTTCACTGAGGCTCGTGAAGACCTTGCTGCCCTGGAGAAGGATTATGAAGAGGTGGGCATGGACTCCGCTGACGGTGAGGACATCGAGGGAGATGAGTACTAAGTGCTCACCTGTGCCCAAAGGCATTACAAACTTCCTGGAGACAAACATTCCTGCCATTTGAATGAACAAAATTCCATATTTTGGTACACATTCCAAAAATAAATGCGTAGCTCAAAATTAAATATTGTATTATTTCATTAAGTAACATTTTGGTACATATGGAAAAAGTAAGTAGCTTGAGGTTTAATATTTCATTTCATGTTGGTAATTTAAGATTAACAATGAGTTTTTAGTGAAAATGTAATTTTGCACACCATGTATGCAAGGAAACCAGTTGGATTACTTACAGCAGTATTATGGAGAAAGTAAAGAGTTGGAGTAGAAGCTATAACGTACTATCTTAAATTTTGAGTATGAGCATTGTCCACGGAATACACAGACCGATGTCTGAAGAATGCTCTCCTGTTTTGAGGTGTTTTGAGCTGTCTGCAGCTGCATTAGGAGAAAAATGGTACTTTATTGGGCATTCTATTGTAAATTTCTCATTGTGTATGGGTTAGGATTGCTACAGGAAGATTGCCCTTGGTAACTACTAAGATGTACAAGATGGATTTGTTAAAATTATTTAGCGAGTATAGCAAAGTTGTAGATGGATTTGTTTGGTAAAATTATTTTGAGTATAGCAAAGTTGTAGATGGATTTGTTTGGTAAAATTATTTTGTGAGTGTAGTAA
>CM035189.1:1425341-1445123 GCA_020233015.1 Callinectes sapidus | reverse complement strand
AAGAAGAAGAAGAAGAAGAAGAAGAAGAAGAAGAAGAAGAAGAAGAAAGCGAAAAAGAAGGAAACGAAAAAGAAGGAAACGAAAAAAAGAAAACGAAAAAGAAGCAGAAAACGAAGAAGAAGAAGAAGAAGAAGAAGAAGAAGAAGAAGAAAAAGAAGAAGAAGAAGAAGAAGAAGAAGAAGAAGAAGAAGAAGAAGAAGAAGAAGAAGAAGAAGAAGAAGAAGAAGAAGAAGAAGAAGAAGAAGAAGAAGAGTGGAGGTGGATCAGGTAGGTGAGCCATGGAGACAACCAAGAGATCTAAAAATTTTATGGGATCGGATCTCAACACAGAGGTTTCCATTAAGGGGAAAGAAACCTGCCTGTCTTGAGGGGGATTTTGGTTTATTGGGGGAGGAGGAGAAAAAGAAAAAGAAAAGAAGAAGAAAAAAAGAAAGAAAAAGAAAAAGAATAAAGAAAAAGAAGAAGATGAGAAGGAGGAGGAAGAGGGGGAGGAGGAGGAGGAGCAGGAGGAGGAGGAAGAGGAGGAGGAGGAGGAGGAGGTGAAGGAGGAGGAGGAGGAGGAGGAGGAGGAAGAAGAGAATAACATAATGTAACAAAATTTCACTTTCATCTTGTCCTTTGGTCTTAATTATGATTTTTACTTCTTTCATAGTAGCATGAGTCATTGTTGTGTTAGGTAAAGACATTTGCAAATTCTCAGTTGCTTATATAATTTATTTAAAATTTTGAGAATAAGTTAAAATTCTTTTTTATTCCAATGACATCTTTCTGAAATTGGCTTGAACGAGCCATAGAATTCTCGAGTATAGAAAAATTTCCAACCATCTCAAAAATGTTCTCAAATGTTTCAGAATGCTATTCCATTTTTTATGACATTTTTTTAACATATTTTTGCTCATTATAAAAAAAGTATCCACCTCTTTTTTTGCTGTGTATTTTAAGGAGGACTAAAGTAGTGTCATCTTTCTACTTGAAACATTGAACTACAACTATTACGGCTGGAAAGTTAAAGGAGAATTCAAGATGGTGGCTTTCTTAATACGACTGCAAGTATGTTTTACCAAAAAACCCTATTTTCTTAGCTTTCGGGACATTAGAGATAGAGAAGCACATAACTAGAAAAAGCACACACCTCCATGGACTGACACTATATTAGGAGCAGACAGTATCAAACATAAGCCATTAGTAAATCGTCAAAAAGTTTTTTTATCCTCCACTACAAATCAAACAGGGCCTTGTGAAACAATTCATCACCGCTCTTGACAAGGAGTCCGCTGTTTTGAAACATTTTCACGGCTACTTTGCTAATGTTTCAGAAACAAAGGTGAAACTGTAACTTCATTAGATCGCAAGTAAGAAAAATTATAGACTGCTCAAAATTTCTACAGACCCTAATAAAAAATGAGAAAGGAGAAAAAAGCTTAAAGGTGTTTCATTGCTGTGGCACAGGGATTTCTTGGGAACAACAAGGCTAAAAACTACATGGAACTGGTTGAAGCTTTAGTGAAAAGTTATGATTAGATGGGCTTCAGAATATCCTTGAAGATTCATATCCCAAATGCTCTCTTCAATAATTTCAAAGAGAATATAGAAGCATATTCAGAAAAACAAAGTGATTTGTTGTATATATATATATATATATATATATATGTATATATATCTATATATATATTATATATCTCTATATATATATATATATATATATATATATATATATATATAAACTGTTCATTTCTATCTTAGAAATCAGTGTTAAAAGTTTTATAGCTTTATATAAACCTTTGTGCCGTATGATTTTTATCGTTTCCTGTCCAAAAGTAGTGAAAATGATAACAGTCAGCAATTTTGTGGTGAAAGAATATTAAAAAAAACACAAAAGCCAAGTTTGACAGGAATACAGAACATTTTTTCCATTGCTTTGCATTGAAAACAGTTGGAAAATAACACTTCTTTGTCAAAGACAAAAACTGTCTTACATGGTGGATTACCTCAATCAAACAAGAATGTTGGAGGTTGAACAATTTAATACACATAAACTATAACACATACAGATTTGTAAACATATAAACATATTCATACACATATACAACAAAACCCAAACTTATATATCTATCATACTTTCAATTTGTCTTAACTATGAATGCAGAGCGTCTTTTGTTATAAACAAGTTTTCAATAGATAGAGCTGCTACTAGCCACCACCTAGCTAGCCACTCGAAAGAGAATAATACACATCAATACCACTTAAGATGAAGGCGAAAACATACCAGTGGTAAAACCAATCTAAAACAAAAACAGACTGGTCTATAATTCATGAAGAAAAGGAGCAAAAACTAGCTAATCAACAGGTAAATTAATCTAGAAAGAGTTCTATGCATTAAACATACATTACATTAAAAGAAAATGAAAAACGAGTCAAATAAAAAAAAAACTTCCTTTAAACAAACATGCAAAACACCGCCACAGAAGACACATAAGGTAAAGAATAACAAACCAACACAAAAAGAATCTCCCATCCGCCTTCAGCATGGATAAAAATAACAATTACAAACCACAACGTTCATTCCTGGAAAATAAATTCCCGCTTATCATCACATACCTACAAGAAGAAATTATGTTGACTAAAGAAAAAGCAGAGGCAGAAGCCAAGTTAGCTAAAGAAAAGGCAGAGGTAGAAACTGCATTGTCAAGAAGACAGGCAATGATAGCACAGAAGAGGAGAGATGGATCTAGCCAGAGCCAATCCTGAATTCAATGCATTTGAATTAGTTGAAAGAGAATAACAAGGGCTTCCAAATGATAATGAAAGTATAGGGAAGCAAAGTTATATTCAACGAAAAGTTATATTGACAAAATGAGTTAAAGGTACAGGCAGTTGCGAATCAGCAAAGTGGTAAAGCCCTGCCTCGCAAACATGTTACACTCCATGACCTAAAGGAACCTGCTTCTGGTGTAGAAGATCATGAGCTGATGATATGTGAAGTAAATAAACAAACAAATGACGACTCTCACACGATTAATTTCAACCTTAGACCTCTAAGATTTGTACCATATTCCTATAGATCCACTAATAATACAAGGCAGATTAGTGTAGATCCTTTCCAGCCTGCGGGAAACGTTTCAACAAACACATGTGCTTTCAACTGTACTCTTTCTCTTATAGAACCAAATACTTTCATTGGAAAACTCATCGAGTTTCTAACTTGGATGAAAAATCTTGAAGCCTTTGTAAATTCTAGAACTAAATCCATTTCAGATAAGCTAACTTACCTATATAAATATTTAAATGGAGAAGCAAAGGATTTTATCAGTGTGGCCACAGAATGTAATTCTAAGGACGACTACACAAAGGCAAGAAATATTTTTAGGGAAAGGTTTGGGAATAAACGTATCATAACTGATGCTTACAAAAAAAAAAAATCTAATGAAATGCCCACTGATCGCTAAGTTCCAGCCTTAACAGCATTTTCCGACTTTTTGCAGCGTTGTCATGCTGTGACGGCACACAATATTTAATTGTCATTCCTAGATGATCCTGGAGAGCAGAAAAAACTCCCGGCAAAACTCTCCAGGGAAATAGCTACTAAATGGACAAAGGTAGGTAGCACTGCAGTATATTGAAAGTAAAATAGATATCAACAATCCTGATAGTGATGAGGAAGATCCATCCTTTAAGATCCTTTGTGATTTTATTTACAAAGTAACAAATTAACGAAGTAATCCTTTTCTCTGTTTAGATGAAGTAGGTTGGGAAGCAAATTGTTGGAATAGTAATGAAACAAAAGTAACCAAATGGAAACTCAGGGAATCAAACACCATGACAAAGAATAGAGGGAGTAGGACTTTCATAGTTAAAGCAATTGAAGGAAAACCCATGTGTTCCTTTCAACGTAAAGTAGATGTACAAGCCAACAAACAGTCCCCCAAGGAACAGGAAGGAAAAACACAGATCTGTGACTATTGTACAAAGGATCATGATTTATATGATTGCAAGGAATTTGCTAAACTTGATGGTAGCACCAGGTACACATTTGTTAAAGAAACTTACGTACAGGATGCTTAATACTTGGTCATAAAAAGATGTACTGTAAAAGAAAGAGAACGCGTAAAGTATGTCAGAGATACCATCCCACAGTTCTCCACAACAATGATATGATGAAAACTAAGAACCAGAGGTGCCAAAACAAGCAACTCAGTCTAAAGGTGATGAAAAATCCACAACTGTTGTAACAAATAAAGTTTAGGTGGAAGAGAGTGTTTCCGGATGTTTCTTTCCAATCGGGAGTAAAGCTGTCTCTTTTGCACGTCCGAATACAATATGTGAACGACACAATAACTTCAGCCTTGGAAAACTATAAAGGATTAACCTTTACTAACCGCACGAAAAGGGGATTGATAGATGGGATAGGCAAACTCTCTCAAATGTTGTTTGAAACCGCTATGAATGAAGATGTTGTAGAGCTGAGAGATAAATATAACCAACTCGTAAATGTGGCTAAAGCTAACAATAAAGCCATTAACTTAAACTGCAGAAATATTGCTAGATTGGAAAAACAAGTAGCCGAATTAGCTGCTTATACTAATCTTCTGCATGTTTCAATTAGTACGGTACTTAAGAAATTAGATTCTTTGTATGAGTGTAGTGTAATGGGTCAAACCCCACCTATTTTAGAGAATGTTGTTACGTATCTTTTAAACACTAACCAAAGAATTATCAAAAATATCGTGGATGCAGCCATGGGTAGGGTTACCACTTCTCTTTTCCCGGTAGAGAATTTTAGACGTGCCTTGGAAATTGGAAGAACGGTTTATAAGTTGACTCCTTTCTTTGATGATCACATGATTCATCATTACTACCCATTGGTTGAGTCAGTTCTAACCACAGAAGAAATTGTCATCCATATACCTTTTAAATCTCAGGATGCTTTTAATCTGCATAGGTTGGAACCATTCCCTTTTGCAGTAAATAAATCTCTCATGATACTAGATTCTGAAAGCTCCGTAGTACTGGTGAAAGAAGACTTTTCAGTGTACGCAACCAGCGCACTCTCCACACTGGACAGATGTCGTACTGAGTATCAAAATTTGTATTTTTGCCCGGCATCTCTGTTCGCTTTTATGCCTTTTCGTGGTGAAGGAGTTTGGGAGTAGTGTTGACACGAGAGAATGTTTCATCAGCTCTCTCTCTCTATGTCCCTACAAACAATTAACAACCAAGACTATGTTTCATAAGAGTTTTCATGAACATCATTATTTCTATTTCACTGAACCAGTATACGTATCAGTGATATGTCCAAGTGGATCTTCATATAAGGAAGTTTCAGGTCATTTTGCTGTGCGAACAGTTTGTACCTTAAGGTCTGACCACTTTCACATTTTTCCTGAGAAATATCGCGAGGGTTTCACTTCTAATATAAGCTCTCATATTTTCGCTGTGAATACCCTCAATTATATAAACTTTAAAAATATCAATATCAGATGTGCTACTAATAGTCTGTCTGAGTTTTCCTTTGCTAACATCTCAGATTTTGAGGATGCTATACATGAATTTCTACCCATGTACCTTAGTCCCTATGTCCATTTTTCTACTGTGATTGTACCTATTCTCATCTTCTGAATTGTTTTCGCGTCCTTGTACTTTTGTGTTAAGAGAGCTACATCATTGTATAATGAACTTAAAGCAAGGCTCCAGCGGCAGCCAGAAGAGGGTACACCAGTTTGACATGGTTAGGTACATGTCTCTAGGACATCGCGAGGACGCGATGGGTAGGTGACCGAGCGATGTAGCGCCAAGATAGGTAGGAATTCATTGTATATATTTATGTGGTGATGGTGCAATACTTCAGAAATGCTTACTCTACTTTTCCTTCTACAAAGAGTTGCATGTGACGATATAAATTTCTAGGCATTTCCATTATTATTGTATGCATAGGATGTTTCATTGCGAAAGTAAAATAATATCAACTCTCTTGGTAGGATGTAGTTTATAAGACACGCCCAAGTGTTAGCACTTTCTGAGGCGTGGGTGCGGCGGCCGCGCCAGCGGGCAGAAGGAAAACAGCCGACTCGTGAGGTGGTTGAAGGGACGAACTGTGTGTGCCCTGAAGGTGTGTGCCGTGAAGGTGTGTGTTCTCGGGAGTCAAAAGTGTTCTCTAAGTGGTCTCCCAAGAGATAAACTTAACGCTTCTCCGAGAAAGACATTACGTTCTGACATTACGTTCTGACCGTGTGTCTTGAAACCCCTGTAATTATCACCCCTAATATATTAACTTTTATAATCTGAGTTTCCCTCCAAACCTGGGTATGAGAAGTATAATATATATATTAACCAGTTGACCGCTCGCCACAAATATCAGACTCATTGGACAATAATTTTATGTTGGTGAAGCTACCTCTAGCCAACAGACTCTCCGGCAGTGTCAGAATATTTAGTGACCCGCCTATCTTCACTCGTGTATATAAGTTGTAAAAACTAATGATTTAATACAATTAAGCCACAACACCTTGAGTATACTTATCCACCAAACTAAAAACTAATATAAATTGTATACCGCTCGACCGTAACCACTGCTACCGTTGAAGTTCTACCTCTGGCACTAAATACTTCCTAGATTACCTGCAGAACTTCCCCCTGCCGTCACCCTTGTCGATATTGTGGGGCCTGTACCTAAAACTTCTTCAGGGTATAGTTACCTCCGTACAATTCACAATTCTTGATGTTGCCACGAGATACGCTGAGGCTATCCCTCTACGCACTATGCATGCCAAAGTAAGGAAACTTTTGAATTTGTTTACAAGGTTTGGGTATCCTTTGGAGGTACAGTCAGATCAGGGCACAAACTTTAAGTCAAAATTGTTTGAGGAGAGCTTAGCAAAATTAGCCATAGCACATGTTGTCTCTTTTGCGTACCATCCTCAGTCACAAGGCGCACTTGAAAGCTATCACCAGATATTAGTCTATCTTGCATAAATTCTGTGAGGAGACGGGAAAGGATTGGGATAAAGGGGTTGGTTCCCTTCTTACTGCTTGCCACCAGAGAGGTGCCCTCAGAATCTCTCGGTTTCTCCCCACATGAGTTAATTTTTGGATATCACGTTCGAGGACCGTTGATGTTGGTGAAGGAGAGGTGGAGTGGTACTGTAGGTCCTCCTCCTAGTGTGTTACAATATGTGACTGACTTTAAGGAACGCCTCGCGCAGGGCTTACAGGTGGCCTATACTAACTTAACTCAGGCTCAAAGCAATATGAAGGAATGGTATGATAGAAAGGCGAGGGAGAGAACGTTCCAGGAAAATGATGAAGTGCTAGTGTTGTTGCCAACCCAGGGTCAACCGTTATCTGCAAAATTGTCAGGGCCCTATAGAGTTTGCAAGCGAGTGGGTGAGACGGATTATCTTGTAGAAACACCTGATAGACGAAAAAGGCATCAACTCTGTCATGTAAACATGTTGAAGCCATATCGCCGTCCCCAACACTTGCCTAGTTTTGCATGTAGTTTGATCCAGGATGAAGGTTATTTTGGGAGTGATGAACTTAGTTTTCCCCTGTGCTTCCAAAATGTGACACAGTGGTCGGAGGAAAACAGTGACACTTTGGCTCAGTTGAACGAGAAGCTGTCACACGTCACTTCTCCCCAGTCTACTGAACTGGTGTTCCTTTTACAAAAGTATCCATCTGTTTTTGGTGATTCCCCTGGAAAAACTAACTCAACTTTCCATGATATAGATGTGGGTTGTTCTAAACCAGTCAAACTACCCCCTATAGAGTTCATCCTAGTCGTTACCAGGCCATGCAGGATGAGATAAAGTATATGCTTGACCGTGGCCTTGTTACACCATGTACTAGTGAGTGGTCGTCACCCGTGACTTTAGTTCCCAAGCCTGACGGCACATTCCGATTCTGTGTAGATTATTGGAAGGTGAACTCTCTCACAAAGTCAGACTCTTATCCCTTGCCAAGAGTGGATGCATGTATTGATGCTTTAGGGTGTGCTAATTTTATAACCAAACTTGAACTTGTGCGGGGATACTGCCAAATACCCCTGACAGAGAGAGCCAAAGACATTTCCACTTTTATGACACCACAAGGTACTTATAGGTTTGAGATAATGCCTTATGGGCTTAAGAACACTCCAGCTACTTTCAAGCGTCTTATGAACCAGTTAGTGCCTGACATTGATAATTGTGTAGTGTACATAGATGACCTCATTGTGTTCAGTGATACGTGAGAGGACCATTTAGTGCATCTAGAGGAAGTGTTGGCTCGTTTATCGGAGGTCTCCCTCGTATTGAATTTGAAAATATGTGAGTTTGTTCAAACCCATGTACAGTATCTAGGATACATTGTAGGCCAGTGTAAAGTGTGTCCTCCCCTTAATAAAGTGGAGGCTATTGCAAAAATTCCGCGTCCAGAACATAGGAGGGGCCTCCAACGTTTCTTAGGTATGATTGGATATTACAGGAGATTTGTAACTAGTTTTTCTGATGTCACTGGCCCCCTTACTGAACTGTTGGAAAAGGGGAAAAGGTTTCAATGGACCCCTGAGTGTGAACATGCTTTCCAGTCCATCAAGGATTTACTCCCTTTTAATTTTTATGTAGAAGGGAGGCGGCCAAGAGCAACAAAAATAAAACAAAATAGCCCACTTTAGTGCCGGTCCCTGGAAAGTCCGGATTCATGTGCCAAAAGAATGGGATAAGTGTCTTGATACCTCTCTCTTGAAACAGTTCAAGTCATAGGCAGGTGGAAATACAGAAGCAGGAAGAGGGTTCCAGAGTTTACCAGAAAAGGGGATGAAAGACTGAGAATACTGGTTAACTCTTGCATTAGAGAGGTGGACAGAATAGGGGTGAGAGGAAGAAGCAAGTCTTGTGCAGCGAGGCCGCGGGAGCAGAGGAGGCACGCAGTTAGCGAGATCAGAAGAGCAGTTAGCATGGAAGTAGCGGTAAAAGAGAGCAAGAGAGGCAACATTGCAGAGATGAGAAAGAGGCTGAAGACAGTCAGTCAGAGGAGAGGAGTTGATTAGACGAAAAGCTTTTGATTTCACCCTGTTCAAAAGAGCTGTATGAGTGGAGCCTCCCCAAACATGCGAAGCATACTCCATACATGGACAGATAAGGCCCCGGTATAGAGTTAGCAGTTGGGGAGGTGAGTAAAACTGGCGGAGACGACTCAGAACACCTAACTTTATGGAAGCTGTTTTAGCAAGAGGGGAGATGTGAAGTTTCCAGTTTAGATTACTAGTAAAGGATAGACCAAGAATGTTTAGTGTAGGAGAAGGGGACAGTTGAGTGTCACTGAAGAAGAGGGAATGTGTCGAGTTCAGAGGTGAAGGAATTGAGTTTTTGAGGCATTGAACAAAACTAGGTTTGCTTTGCCCCGATCAGAAATTTTAGAGATCAGAAGTTAGGCGTTCTGAGGCTTCCCTGCGTGAGCTGTGTACTTCCTGAAGGGTTGGTCGTCTATGGAAAAACGTGGAAAAGTGCAAGGTGGTATCATCAGCATAGGAGTGGATAGGGCAAGAAGATCATTGATGAATAATAGGAAGAGAGTGGGTGATAGGACAGACCCTTGAGGAACACCACTATTGATAGATTTAGGGGAAGAACAGTGACCGTCTACCACAGCAGCAATACAACGATCAGAAAGGAAACTTGAGATGAAGTTGCAGAGAGAAGGATAGAAGCCATAGGAGGGTAGTTTGGAAATTAAAGCTTTGTGCCAGACTCTATCAAAAGCTTTTGATATGCCTAGGGCTACAGCAAAAGTTTCACCAAAATCTCTAAAAGAGGATGACCAAGACTCAGTAAGGAAAGCCAGAAGATCACCAGTAGAGCGGCCTTGGCAGAAGCTATACTGGCGGTCAGATAGAAGATTAGGAAGTGATAGGTGTTTAAGAATCTTCTTGTTGAAAATAGTTTCAAAAACTTTAAATAAGCAGGAGATTAAAGCAATAGGACGGTAGTTTGAAAGATTAGAATGGTCACCCTTTTTAAGAACAGGCTGAATGTAGGCAAACTTCCAGCAAGAAGGAAAGGTAGATGTAGATAGACAGAGTTGAAAGAGTTTGACTAGGCAAGGTACAAGCACGGAGGCACAGTTTCGGAGAACAATAGGAGGGACCCCATCAGGTCCATAAGCCTTCCGAGGGTTTAGGCCAGCGAGGGCATGGAAAACATCATTACAAAGGATTTTAATATGTAGCATGAAGTAGTCAGAGGGGGGAGAAGGAGGAACAAGCCCGGAATCGTCCAAGGTAGAGTTATTAGCAAAGGTTTGAGCGAAGAGTTCAGCTTTAGAGATAGATGAGATGGCGTTGGTGCCATCTGGTTGAACTAAAGGAGGGAAAGAGGAAGAAGTAAAGTTGTTGGAGATGTTTTTGGCTAGATGCCAGAAGTCTCGAGGTGAGTTATATCTGGAAAGATTTTGACACTTTCTGTGAATGAAGGAGTTTTTGGCAAGTTGAAGAACAGACTTGGCATGAATTCGGGCAGAAATATAAAGCGTGTGAGACTCAGGTGATGGAAGGCTCAAAAACCTTTTGTGGGCCACCTCTCTATCATGGATAGCACGAAAGCAAGCAAGGGTTTTGAAGGTTTAGGTCGAGAAAAAGAGTGAGGAATGTACGCCTCTATGCCAGACACTATCACCTCTGTTATGCGTTCAGCACACAGAGATGGGTCTCTGTCACGGAAACAGTAATCATAGAAAATCTAGAAAATCAGCATAATACCTCCTCAGGTCTCCCCAACTAGCAGAGGCAAAATGCCAAAGGCACCTCTGCCTTGGAGGATGCTGTGGAGGAATTGGAGAGATAGGAAAAGATACAGATATGAGATTGTGATCGGAGGAACCCAACGGAGAAGAAAGGGTGACAGCATAAGCAGAAGAATTAGAGGTTAGGAAAAGATCAAGAATGTTGGGCTTATCTCCAAGACGATCAGGAATACGCGTAGGGTGTTGCACCAGTTGCTCTAGGTCATGTAGGATAGCAAAGTTATAGGGAAGTTCACCAGGATGGTCAGTGAAAGGAGAGGAAAGCCAAAGCTGGTGGTGAACATTAAAGCCTCCAAGAATGGAGATCTCTGCAAAAGGAAAGAGAGTCAGAATGTGCTCCACTTTAGAAATTAGGTAGTCAAAGAATTTTCTATAGTCAGAGGAGTTAGGTGAGAGATATACAGCACAGAAAGATTTAGTTAGAGAGTGACTTTGAAGTCGAAGCCAGATGTTAGAAAGAAAACTCAGAAGATTCAAGAGCGTGAGCACGAGAGCAAGTTATGTCGTTGCGGACATAGACGCAACATCCAGCTTTGGAACGAAAATGAGGATAGAGAAAGTAGGAGGGAACAGAAAAGGGGTTACTGTCAGTTGCCTCAGACACCTGTGTTTCAGTGAGGAAAAGAAGATGAGGTTTAGTGGAGGAGAAGTGGTGTTCTACAGATTGAAAATTAGATCGAAGACCGCGAATGTTGCAGAAGTTGGTGGAGAAAAATGTGAGGGGGTGTCAAGACACTTAGGGTCGATACCGGAAAAGCAGTCTGACCTGGGGACATTTATGGTCCCCTCCCCAGAGGGGGACTCCGAGGCTGGTGTAGGAGTCGCCATATTTAGTAAAAATTTTGAGTGAAGGATGTGTGTGTAATTCGGTGCATGTAATTTTGTGTGGAGGAAGAGGTTGTCTTTAGAGGGCAGGCTGTGACTACCCCCTTGTGTTATGAGACACAAAGGGAAACGTACAGTGAGGTCACAACTGGTTTTGATGATAAGTTCGCAGCACCCCCTGTTCCAGTGCTTTAGACCTCCCTGGGAGTAATTATCGTTTCGGCAGGTGTCTACTGCCTCCTCCTTGGAGGATTTATCAAGGATTTACCTCCTAATCGTCCCATCTTCCATTCTCCGGACTTCAAACCTCCTTTCAAATTAGTAACAGATACTAGTAATCTAGGGGCAGGTGCAGGGCTGTTACAATAGTTACTTTAGCAGGAAATTTAATTCTGCTCAACTCTGTGGGGGAGAAAGAGCTTCTAGCCATCATTCTGGCTTTGCAGTTCTTTTCAGCTTATCTACCTCCTTCTGGTCCAGTCATTACTATTTATACAGACCACCACCCCCTAAAATTTTTGGATAAATTTAGAAATTAAAATCAGCGCCTCACTAGATGGAGTTTACTACTCCAAGAGTATGTAGCGCCAAGATAGGTAGGAATTCATTGTATATATTTATGTAGATATTATCTGATGCAACATCCCCATAAGATGGTGCAATACTTCAGAAATGCTTACTCTGCTTTTCCTTCTACAAGGAGTTGCAGGTGACGATATATATTTCTAGGCATTCCATTATTATTGTAGCCATAGGATGTTTCATTGTGAAAGTAAGATAATATCAACTCTCTTGGTAGGATGTAGTTTATAAGACATCGTTGAAAGGGAGAGAATAAGTTGTTTGAAGAACTAAGGGCATCAGGCACACACATGCACCCGATCACATGACCCACGCCCTATGTCAGCACTTTCCGAGGCGTGGGATGCGGCGGGCGCGCCGGCGGGCAGAAGCAAGACAGCCGGCTCGTGTGGTGGTTGAGGGAACGAACTGTGTGTAGGTGTGTGCCCTGAACGTGTGTTCTCGAGACTCTGAAGTGTTCTCTAAGTTATCTCCCAAGAGACAGACTAAACACTTCTCCGAGAAAGACAGTGACATTACGTTCTAACCGTGTGTCTTGAAATCATTGTAAATATCATCCCTAATATATTAACTTTTATAATCTGAGTTTCCTTCCAAACCTGAGTCTGAGAAGTATAACATATATAAACTAACCAGTTGACCGCTCGCCACAAGTATCAGACTCACTTGGACAACTTATGTTGGTGAAGCTACCTCTAGCTTAACATAAAATGGTGAAACAGCGTGGGATGAACCACTGAAAACATTAAAAACCCAGGAAACTCAGAAAAACGAAACATTGTGAAACAAGCTAGTGAGCGAACACAAACGAGAAAGAGAGGAGTGAGATGGTAGTGACCTTGTCTTGAGCGACCAAATCGCTGACACGACTCAAATTTGTTGTGACTTAGCGCTGGCTGCTGCTTCTCTCTGTCTCATCGCTCTAAAGACACTCCTGCATAAGACTTGTTTCGCAGCACTCACGGTACTTTGAAACCACACACACACCACCACCACCACCACTTCAACTATACTTGCCGGTGGCTGGGTAACAAACTACTCAGCCTGAATACATCTATTTACACCAAAACCTCGGTGTATTGGAAGGGCGTGGTCGTCGTCGGTTGGGGCCAAGGATATTATAGAATCCTTGGCTAGGACGTATTGGGCGTGGTACTTTGGTCCGGGCGTGAGAATCGCAGAGCTGACCCTTGAACTCTGCGCCCGCCAGGTGGAAGCTGCACCACCCCCCCGTTCCCGCCACCCTCTCAAGGACGAGTGAGGGTGACATAAGCTGACTTGGCACAGGCTGCAGTGTTGCTACCGAGGAGGAGCACATAGTAACCTTAGGTATAGGTGAGAAAACAACAGAGTAGCTGACACTACATGAATACTTAAGTAATTACATCACTTGTTGACATAATTATTGGTGATGAAATATTACTGAGCCGTCACATTTTCTGGCATTAAGAATAGTGTGATTTGAGCCTATGATCTAGTAGTGTAATTTGTATATCTCTGTTATATGTTTTCATCTATATTTATCTATATCACATATAACCATAATAACAATAATGTTCTTTGTGTGTATCTTAATGTATTTCTCTTTTCTTTAATTTTCTTCGAGGCGTCAGAAATGACCTTAAACTAAAATCCCACTTTTAAGCATGTTGCAGGCCGAGCCAATGTGGTGGCTGACGCCTTGTCTCGAAACGTGCCTGTTGGAGCTGTGGTGGAAAGACCCCCTACAATACAGAATTTTTCCATGCATGAGCTGGCTAACGCTCAGCGTCAACATGACGTTTGGAGCACCACTCCTGGGATGACGCTGAGCGGGCTCTGTAGCTTGTATCCTGCCTAAGAGGACCAGCATTGGAAGTATTGGTCCACCAAGCCCAGCACAGCACATGGTACACACGAACGTGGTGGAGGCACTGCAGAGGAAGTTTGGCAAACACCACCAGGCAGAAGTGTACCGGGCCACCCTGAAAAACAGGACGAGGAGCCAGGGCAAACATCTCTCTCAGTTCCCCCAGGAGTTGGAGACGCTGGTCAGGCAGGCGCACCCAACGGCACCGGAGGAAGTGGTGGCCGTGTTGGCTCGCGACTACTTTTTGGATGCCCTGCAGCAAGGGCAGCTGCAAACCTACATAAAGCAGGAGCATCCATGTGGTCTCCAGGAAGCGCTGGCAAGGGCCTTGGAGGCCTTCCTTTGGACTACAGGCGGCGCCCCGGGACCGTCTGAACTGCGTTACTCAGGAGAGGTCACCGCCTTAACCCGTCTCTTCCGAGCAAGAAGGGCTCAGGCACGAGACAATGCTCGCGGGAAGGAAGCAAGCCCTGAGCAGTTCAGAGGGGACTGCTGGGGGTACGGCCAGCGTGGGCATAAGAAGAGCCAGTGTGGCAGCAGGCGGAGGACCCGTTCGCTAGAGGAGCCACGTCGAATGGATTTCAAGCCCTGCTGCTGGAGCTGTGGCCGGTCTGACCATGTTATTAGTAAGTGCCAGCGGCCTAAGGATGTCGTGCAGGCGGAAAACTCGGCCAGGCTGGGCAACGGGGCTGCACCCCAGCCGGAGGTCCTGGGGCCCCACAGGGAATAAGGTGCCGGCTGACTGCGGCGCCCTCGGCTGCGCCAGTATTTGGCACAGTGAACAGGCGCCCTGCCAGGCTGGTGATGGATACAGGCTCGGAGCGGACCTTCGTCAGGGAGGACATGATGAATGCACGTGGCGTGCCTGATGCCACGCAGCTGTTGTGTGGTGTCACCGGTGAATGTACTACCTTGAGGGTTCCCGTGTCAGTCAACAGGGGCGTGGGAGATGTGATGGAGTGCCTGCCAGTCTTCATAGCTGACCTTAAGAACCCATGCTTGTTGGGACTGGACTACCTCACGCTGGTGGTAGCGTGCGTGGATCTCCGAGGGGGAAGGATGAGGGTACGGGACCAAGAGGTGCCCTTCATCCTCGGAAGCGGCGCTCAGGGCGTGAGAGGTGATAAGTCCTGGCATGTAACGTGTGAGGCGGCAGAAGAGCCACGGTGTATGTGGGTATGAAGTGAACATCCTGCGTCCTCGCCTGATCATTTCACGCTTGTTACCTCCACCACCGTGGCGTCGCGTGAAGAGTCAAACCTTGAGGTTGTTGAGGAGAAGGGGATAGTGGAGGAGGCTCTACCTTCCCATCTAGAGGACTTGGCGAGAAGGAGCGCAACCCACTTGTCAGAGGAGCAGGCCAGGAAGATGCGTTAGACCCTGGCCCAGTATGCAGATGTCTTCACTAGGGGAGACGTGGACCTGGGCTGCACGTCCTTGGTGAAGCACTCTATATTCACCAGGGACCACCCTCCCATCAAGCAGCCTCCGCGGCGGGTGGCTGGGGCGAAGAGGGAGGAGATGCAGCGTGCAGTGCAAGAGATGGACAATGCAGGGCTGATTGAAAAGTCTGACAGTCCTTGGTGCTCCCCAGTGGTACTGGTGAACAAAAAAGACGGCTCGAGGAGGTTCTGTATGGAGTACCTTGCCCTCAACGCCGTGACAGTGGTGGATGCGTATCCCCTGCCAAGGATAGATGACACATTGGACACGCTGTCAGGAGTGCAGTGGTTCTCGACGCTGGACCTGAAGTCTGTGTACCACCACGTGGAAGTGGTGGAGGAAGACGGGAAGAAGACTGCCTTCTCCTTTGGCCAGGGGCTGTGGCAGTTCAAGGTAATGCCCTTTGGGTTGTGCAACGCCCCGAGCTGCTTCGAGCGCTTGATGGAGCGGGTGCTCGAGGGGCTGCAGTGGAAAGCTGCCCTGGTATACCTAGATGATGTCCTGGTGTTCGGAAGTACCTTTGAGGAAGAGCTGAGCCGGCTGGAGGAGGTGCTTCATCGCTTGAGAGCGGCCAACCTTAAACTGACCCCTAAAAAGTGTACTGTTTTCCAGCATGAGGTGCCGTTCCTGGGTCACGTGGTGGGACGGAAGGGCGTTTACACGCATCCTCTGAAGGTGACAGCGGTGGCAGGCTGACCGGTGCCCACTGACGTGACCAGGGTGAGGAGCTTCCTCGGTCTGTGCTCCTACTATAGGCGGTTCGTGCCTGGTTTTGCCACCATAGCAACCCCCTTGCACCAGCTTACCAGGAAGGGGGCATGCTTCCTGTGAGATGAAGCCTGCCAGAGGACTTTCGAGGTACTGAAACAGGCTTTGGTGAACGCTCCAGTGCTGTCTTACCCTGACCCGAGTCTTCCTTACGTATTGGATACTGAGGCCAGTGCAGATGGCGTGGGTGCTGTACTGTCGCAGGTTAAGGAAGGGAAGGAGTCGGTGGTGGCATACTTCAGCACCAAGTTCTCCAAGCCCAAGAGGAATTACTGTGTGACCCGTAAGGAATTGGCTGCAGTGATGAAGAGCCTGGGACAATTCCACAACTTCCTGTACGGGGCCAATTTCACTATCCGGACTGATCACGCCGCACTCCGCTAGCTGAAGACTCTGAGGGAGCCAGAGGGGCAGCTGGCAAGGTGGCTGGGAAAACTGGAGCAGTACAATTACCAGATTGTGCATCGGGCAGGAAGAGTGCACAGCAATGCTGACAGCCTTAGCCGCTATCCCTGTGAGCCCGGTTATGCTCACTGCTTCAGAAGGGAGTCTGTGGTGACGTGTCAGAGGCTGCAGGTCCGAGGGGTTCCCAAGGAAGCCAACGAGCAGTGAAAGAGAGACCAGCGAGGTGACTCGGAGATGGCTCTCGTGATTGCATGGCTGGAAGTAGGGGAAGAACGGCCTGGCGGAGAAAGCGTGTCACCACAGAGTCCTGTGACGAAGTGCCTGATGGAGCAGTGGGACACGTTGCGCCTGGAAGAAAGCGTGCTGCAGCGACGCTGGGTTGATGCTGGTCGAGGAGAGGACCGCTGACTGATTGTCGTGCCACGGGCTTGCAGGGAGGAGCTGCTGCTGGAAATGCACGAAGGATACACTGGCGGCCACTTCGGCATCAAGAGGACACTGTGTCGACTGAAGCAGCGTGTCTACTCGGTCGGCTTTCGCAGGGATGTGCAGGACTAGTGCCATACTTGCAAGGTGTGTCCTGCCAAGAAGGGCCTAGCAAGGAAGACGCGTGCTGGAATGGGTCGCCCATGCAGAGGATGACAGTGGATATAGCTGGCCCTTTCCCTCGCACCCGAAGGGGCAACCAATTCATCTGTGTGGCCATGGACTACTTCACAGAGTGGCCAGAGGCCTGTGCATTGCCCAACCATGAAGCAGAGACGGTGGCAGAGTTCCTGGTCACGCAGGTGTTCACACGTTTTGGGGTGCCGGGAAAGCTACACTCGGACCAGGGGCGGGAGTTTGAGTCCCAGCTTTCAAGGGTTCCCTCCTTGGGGTGGACAAGACCCGCACCATACCCCTTCATCCGCAGAGTGATGGAATGGTCGAGAGGTATAACGCCACATTGGTGAGACAGCTGGCGAGGTACTGTGAAGAGGGACAGCAAGACTGATATGAGTGGTTGCCTTACATGTTGATGGCGTATCGGGCAGCTGAGCATGAGGCCACACAGCACACGCCCTCTCGCCTTATGTTTGAGCGTGAGATACGGCTTCCTGTTGACCTCACCCTTGAGATACCCCCAGATGAAAGGCTGCCCACAGTACAGTCCCAGTATGCTGTGGCGCTTCAGCAGCGGTTGGAGAACACCAGGCAGCGGGTGAGCAGAAACTTGAAGCTGGCAGGGCACTCCATGTGGCAGCAACATCAGCAGCAGGTTCGTGAGGCCGTGTTCTCAACAGGAGACCGGGTGTGGTTACACAATCCACCTAAAAAGAGAGGTCTGTCCCCTAAGCTGCAGAGTCAATGGGAAGGACTTTATACGGTGACTGAGGTCCTCTCAGCCGTCACATACCGCCTCCCACCACCTGGAGCTGGCCAGAAGTCTAAGGTGGTGCATGTGGGCCGTTTGTGGAGGTATGCAGGAGATGCCACTTTTTCCTTGGAGGGCCAGGATGGCGCTGTCCAAACTCCTCCCTCACCTGGGAGTGAGAGCGGTGACGACCCCGCTCTAGACAGCGATGGCCATGATGAAGGGAGAAGTGACAGCAGTGACAGTGGTGATGGTGAGGCCGAAAGACAGGTGTTTGAGAATAACAGGCCTACCAGGGCCCGGGGGCCACCTCAGTGGTTAAGGGACTATGTAGAAATTTAGTTCTTGTGTAGGTTAGGATGTAGAAGTGATTTATTTTTATTTTATTCTGTTTAGTTTATTTTCTTTTGTAGGGAGTTGAGGACGGCCGGGTTCGGCCTTTTTTCAAGAGGTGGGTAGCGTTACGAACTCATGCATGCGGGGGCCATGGCCATAGGTATGTGTGACTGTATGTACGTGGCAGGCTTGTGTCTAAACAAAGGGGAGGGGATTTTGACGAGTCAGCAGATAGTTGCTGGCCGGCCGCAGAGAGAGAGAGTTGCGGACCAGAGGTGAAGAGAGGGAAGAGCCACATGAGAGTGCAGCCTCGCTTCCCCTTGTTCCTGGACAGATGTACTCTAACTGCCATGTAATAGTGTCTGTGCGTTGGCAGTGTGTGTGCCAGGACTGTGTGTGCCTAGTTAACATTTTGGAAGCCTGCTGAGAGGCCGTGAAAGAGGTGTGAGGTGGCCCGACCTGTCGCCTTGCTGTGTGTCGCCTTGCCAAGCGTGCCTTTCCCTTTGTGTGAGGCGTTGTGTCACACGGTCCCCCCGTGTTACGTGTACTGCTTGCTGAGTAAACTAACCAAAGTTAACTCTGTTTGTCTGCTTTGTCCCCCATTTCGAGCTGCTATAGATACACTTCGCTACACTTGCCCATCCGAACTGTGGAAGTTACGCGACTCCCCCTGTGAACCTATGGCCTGAGACCGTGCTGTTGGAGGCAGAGGGAGGGTGTGTAGAAGAGGGTTAACATGACACTTAGTTATTTGTAAATAAATCTTGTAAATATATGAGGCTCTTTTCTTAAGTCTCCATCCCCTAGAATTTTTTTTCTTTTCTATTTAACCCAAAGCGTTAAACCAGTTGCAATGTGACCTTATCATTCATTCACCTTACTTATTAACAGGTTCCCCAGTTGAGTTGGGAACTTTGTCAGGGTTTAACCTCGGGTTGTAACAGATGTAACTTAAGTCCTAATTTTTTCTCGTTCCCTGAACATACGTACCAGAATTATGTGGTTTATTGAATACCTACGGTGTGGGTTTTTTCTACGTACGCTGAGTACTTTGCATTTGTTGATGTACATTATACTGGATTTCCCATCTGTCTGTCCATTTGTTCATCTTATCCAAATATCCCTTCAAGGTAATGGCATCAATGAAAAAGGAAATTGTATAACATGAAGACAAAGTTAAAGGGAAGATAAAAATAACCGTTTGTATATCTTCCTGCACACGTCCCTCATCGCTCCGAGTGCACACCTCATCAAGGACTTAATGCGCCATCAAGTGTTTGACTGCACCGCTACCCGGCTAATCTCGCTGTGTTGTGGCCCGTATAACAATTAAGTCTCCTTTGTTGACATTACAATTGAACTTCATCGTGCAAACACGTTATTAGACGATGTGGCCACGGTTCACTATTATGACATCAAATTTACGCTTATGAGGTTCTAGTTG
>CM035189.1:1369901-1380163 GCA_020233015.1 Callinectes sapidus | reverse complement strand
CCCCGCGCTCCTGACTTGGTTACTGGGGTTGCCACGGGACTTAGTCTCGTTCATGTAAACTGTGCTCTTTCTGACTTTGTCACTTTTCCCCATTTGTGGACTTAGTCTCTGGCAGTTGTTGTGGAATTCTTGCTGACGTTTTCAGTTTGTGGACTCTATCACCGGACATGGACTTGGACTTGGACTTTTCGCCCGTATAGCTGGACTCTGAGCTGGTGCGAAGCCGAACCCTGAAGGTCTGTCATTTAGGGCAGTCCATGAGGGGGGCACCTACTGGTGCTGGTTATAGGGAAGCCAGAGTCTAGGGCCATAGGGAAGCTGATAGAAAGGATTAAGACCCGTAAGGGGCAGTGGACGGAAATAGGTGTAATTCCTACCACTGTAGGTACTATGATACACAATGACGAGAATAAAAATAAAGTGTAAACCTAACACAAAGGATAATAAACTAAAACTCATAGAAATTCTCAGTAAGAAGGGCATAGAGATAAGGAGGATCATTACAACTAATGATGGCTTTGCTGTCCTAACCATAAATGAACACCATGCCGACAGTATTTTCCATAATGACACCAAAACTGAGCTTGATGCCCATGGATTCGTTGCTAATATGCCACCAGAGCTCAAAGTTAAAAAAATGTCTAATCATCCCGAGAGTTGATGACATTATAATATTATATATGAGAAGCATATTGTTGATATTGGAGAGGAACTTCAAAAACAAAATACATGGATTGGTGAAGATCTCATTGACGTATACAAATTCCCTAGAACTCCGACAGTTAAACTCACTTTCTCTCAGACGTTAACAGCACAAAAATGTACAGAGAGAGGGCTAAAGGCATTCAACATTAGTATACCGTCTTATGAGATCAAACATGAAACATACATTCCAATAAAATGCTGTATGAGGTGCTACGCTCTTGAGGAGCACTATATAACTGAATGCCCACTTCCAAAGGAGTATAAAATCTGTTCGAGATGCAACAATGTAGGACATGTATGGCATCAATGCCAGGATCTATCTGAGAAGTGCCTTAATTGTGGTGGAGATCACAATGCACTTGCTATGAGGTGCAATAAAAGGAAGGAAAGTTTGAAGGAGAAAAGAAAACAGATGAATGAAAAACAGAACTTGACATATGCAAGTATCAGCCAAGTCACTCCTAAAGTCACAATGCCTAACATGAAAGTTCCATCAATTACAAAGGAAGAAATATTAAAAATTCATATATGTATTGCCCACGCTCAGGGTAAAGACCAAAAGAAGCCTGGCACTTATAAGACTGAACTTGATAAAGTACTTAAAGCAAATAACCTCCCAACTGTTATAATTCCCGATGACTCTTATGAAATCACTGAGTGTACCTACGATCAAGCAGCTGATGTGGCAGGGGCTACAAAAGTAAACAACTCAGAGGTAAAAGAAACTCAGCCGACACCTGGAAAAAGTACTGAAAAAGACGACATATTTGATGCTACTGATCTTGGCATAGAGATCTATACACACACAGAGCAAGGATGGCCTGTAAACTTTACCACCGAAGAATTAGTTAAAGGAATTGAAAATAATAGATATAAATGGAAGTACAATAATGCAAGCTTATCTGAGGACCAGATACTAAGGAAAATTAGTAAGGGGGAGACCAAACTGCATAAATGTTTTTATGCAGTAGATAAGGCTGAATTCAGAAAAATTCGAAGTGGCCTTATTCAGGACCGTTCGCCAGCAGATGCTAGAGATCCACGTACCATTAAAAAATCTTTTCATTCCAGTATCAACTAAAAATTTTACAACATAATGTTCTGAACTGGAGGACAAATAAGCAGTCACTAATATCTAACTATCTATCCACTAACCCTGACATCCTTCTTCTTAACCCAATGAGGAGCTGAAGATCCCTGGCTACAAAGTATACAAAGTTAAGTACAGCGAGAACCTTTCAGACGGTTCTGCCATCTCAGTAAAATATGACATAAAACCTAAGCTCATGGATGATTTTGATACAGACTTTCTGGCAATAGAGATAGAAACGATCCTTGGTCCGATTATAATAGCCACTACATATTTACCTCCTAGAAGACCTTTTTTGCCATACACAGATATGCATAAACTTTTAAGCAATTCTATTCCAACATACATCCTAGGCGATTTTAATGGCAGACACACCACTTTTGGAAATAGAGATAATAATACAGTAGGAAAAAGTCTAATAAACCTCATTAATCAAGGAAAGATGATTCATCTCGGACCTAACTTTCCAACTTTTTTCACACATAACTCAACATCGAGCCCTGATAAAGTCTTCTCTAATAAACATAATTATTTAAATTGTATTTTCGAGCCAGGTGATGTCACAACCTCCGATCATTTACCCATAATATTTAAACTTTCCACTGTACCATTTTTTAAAGAAAAACCAAAGACACTTAAAATACATAAAGCCGATTGGGATCTATTTCAACATAAACTAGATCAACAAATAAATGTATCCGATCTTAAAGGCGATACTCCTGAACAAATAGAAGTTGCTACTTCGACCTGGATAAAAGCGGTTAAAACTGCCATGGATGTAGCTATACCGAAATCAAACTATCAGCACATATATCAATTAAAAACAACACCCGAAGTAAAACACCTCGAAAACCAATATAAAATAATAAGAGAATTTGCTTCACATTTCGGCTGGACATGGCAGACTTACAGGGAGTGTGAGAGAATTAAGTTAGAATTAAGAGAACGCTGTAAAGAAGCATACAACAAAAATCGGGAACAGAAAATTAATTATATATCCGAAAATAGCAAAAATAGTAAAGAATTCTGGAATAAGATTAAAATATTAAAAGGTAAAACCACTACACATACTAATTATATGAAAGATGACGATGGTAAAAAGTATTTCACTGATAAAGAAAAATGTAATCTAATGGAGAATACTTGGAAAAATGTATTTAGAATTACTGAAGAAGAAAATAACTTTGACAAAAACCATTCAGAACACATTGAACGATATATAAATATATTTAATGATAGAGTAAATCCCTTCCCTACTGTTAACTTGGACCGAATTAATACAGACAATTACCATACAAGAGCAATAACTCTAGAAGAAATAAAAACACTCATCAAAAGAACTAAAAGGAAAACTCCGGGCTCCGCCAAAATAAGTAAAGTAATACTTGAAAAATGCACAGAAAAAACACTAAATCAACTTTAAAATATATTTAACGCTTGCTATTCGGCTGGTTACTTTCCAAAATGTTTTAAAGAAGCCATTATTAAATTCATACCAAAAAAAGATAAAGCCCCGACAAATCCAATTAACTATCGTCCTATATCACTTCTTGAGGTACCAGGTAAAATTTTTGAGAGGACTATATTAGCAAGACTTAATACCTTTTTAACTGAAAAGAACATTATCAATGAAAGACAACATGGCTTTAGAACCTACAAAGGCACACATACGGCAATCACAACAGCATATGAAACAATTGCGAATACCCTGGCCGAAAAGAAACAGGTGAATCTGGTCCTTAGAGATGTCGCAAAGGCATTTGATCAAGTCTGGCATCATGGACTTAAATATAAAATAATAAGACTTTGGCTGCCTGACATACTATCAAAGATACTGTGCAATTTTTTAGATTATCGTAGGGCAAGAATAAATTTTGGAATAGACTATAGTAATGACATCAACCTTCTAAGTGGCGTCCCACAGGGGAGCGTTTTATCTCCCACATTATATACATTATTTACGAATGACCTCCCTTTACCTGAACATGGCTGCCTAGACATAATGTATGCCGATGATGTGACACAAATCATTACTTCACCAAGCAAATAAAAACGTATGATGCAAATAAAAGTGGAACGCGAAATTGAAAGAATTAGCAAGTTTGAAAGGAAATGGAAAATTGAGACTAGTGAAGAAAAATTCAAAATGATACCTATAGCTCAAGTTAAAATAAAGAAAATTAAAGTAAACGATAAAGAGATTGATACCTGCAAATCAGGAAAACTTCTTGGTTTAAATCTAACTTCAAATGGGTTTGTCACACATATCAGGAAAAATACGAATAAAGGAAAAGGAATTCTATCAAACCTAAGAAGATTTAGCAATCTAACCCCAAAAATAAAAGCTACACTAATTAAAACACTTTTGATCCCTGTTATTTCATACCCGCCTATACCCATGGTCATGGCTTCAAAGACACAAAAAGAGAAAATGCAAGTTGTACTAAATAAAGCACTAAGATTCATCCACTGCAATGAGCAAGAGAACTTGAATACGGAAGAATTACATCATAAATATAATATTGCCCCATCAAATATCATTAACTATCAAAAGGCTCTCAATACATGGGAAACAATAAAGATAAGCGAAAGAGAACAGTATAATAGTCTTGTAATTCAACATAACAACACCCACTCTTGGTTTCCGAAAAGCAGTATAATAATTTCAATGGAACCACCAGAACCAATAATCACCTAAAAGTAACTAACAGTCCTTAAAACTATCCTAAAATTCTTAACTAACTAATTAACTAACCTTCGTCTAAAACTAACCAAAACCTGTTAACAATAACTAACTAACTGCTAACAATTTGTCCTACAAAATTACAGAACAAACAACTGAATAATAAGTAAATAACCTTGAGATTGAGTCACAAATTACTTTCACCAAAATATAAATAATTAAATTGACAAAGGACATAACAATAAAACTTTTGACCCTGAATATACAATGAATGTGAACAGAGTAAATGTTTAGTCGCAACACCGGGGCCACAGCACCGGACAGTCTGAAATTTGATAGGATTAGCTGTGTTCCTTTTGGGGAAGACTGTTTCCACTACAGTTACTGCACATGGGAACAGCACAAAAGCACAACCTCTTTATCTCTCACAGTGGAGCAGATTCACCTTCCCCAAATGTCTGTGGCATAGTGGAAAGCTGTGGTTCTGCCGGAGCATTTGTGGTCCCAGGATGCAAGAATGAATGATTTACGCGAGTGTAGAGTGAGTGAAGATTGACTGGAATAAAAAAAATAAATAAATAAATAAAAAATTTGTTTAAATACAGCAATGTGGTTAAGCCCACAATCTATCTCTCTTCTTACTTTCTTTCACCCTTCTCTTCTCACCCACTTTCACTTTAGCTAGCTATCTTCGTTTTTCTTCACCCCCCTTTAAAAAAAAAAAAAACGTTCTTCACTCACACTTTGGATCCAGCACTCAAAGCAGCAACACCTCAGCCCCGCTCTCTCCGTCCTGGCCAACAACACCACCCAGACGGCTCCTCACAGCACTGAATCGCGCTCCACAACACCTCGCTCTCTCACTGTCCCGGCACCTTAGTTGTCGAGGCGGTAGGGATTGGTTAGGTGCAAGTGCTTCAGTTTTAAGCTGTACATCCGGGAGCTACACTGCTGTGCTGTGCTTCCAAAATTGCAACTGTGTACCGGGACTCTCCCACCTGGTTGAGAGTCCGCCCTTTTGCAATCGTCGCCCACTACTTTTTCACTTTAAAGTCCGGTAGCCACCTAGAATACCCCGACGTAGTACAAAGCCGAACCCTGCGGGCAGTGCCACAAAGGGGGCCCTTAGTAGGGCTGGTGTAAGGAGGCGTCGGGGTTACGCACACAGCTTATAGGGAAGGAATAGGCTTAGCACGGGGTCCTCCCTACGACGTCCTTTAGAGGGCGGGGGGGCTATAGGAGCCCTTTGCTGCTAGGTTAGTACCGGCAAGGCAGGTTAAAATAACTTTACAGTCGGGCTTCGGCCCCAGTAGGCCCATTTTTTCTATATTTCTTAGCTGTGTTCGTGTGTCGGGCCTTGGCCCCCTAGTAGGAAATTAAAACATATGAATTCAACATGCCACGAGTCAAAATAAAGCATCCAAACCCAGACCCGAGTACAAAACAAAACCTACTCCGAACATTGTCTGAAAACCTAATATACGGTACAAGAATTATACCAGTCAACGACGGCTACATTGTGCTCGCCGGTACAGATGATGAAATAGATAAGATATTTTTAGCAACACTATTCTCAATACACTGAAAGGTCGAAACTTCACTCCCATTCTTCCGCCTGAGCTTAGGGCCTAGCGCACCATAGTCCTTTTTGGAGTGGATGAATATACTGTATATATATAACCAACCGACCAAAGAAATAAAGGATGAACTAGTAGCCGAGAATAGCTGGATACGAGAGGGAATAGAGAGCATATTCAAAGTACCAAAAACAAAAATACTAAAAATATGCATGAATCAAACCGCCGCTGCAAAGAAGGCCACTGAAGCAGGTCTGCTAGCATTCCACATGAGAATTCCACCCACCAGCATCTCATTAGAGGACTACATTCCAATCCTTACATGTATGCGATGCTACAAAATTGAAGATCACCCGACACACAGATGCCAGCATCCAAGGGAGTATAAGGCTTGCTCAGAATGCGCGAGCACAGAGCACACTTGGAGAAAATGCACAGCTACCGAAAAAAAATGCCTCAATTGTCACGGGCCCCACCGCACCCTAGCCAACAAATGTCCCTTACGTAAAGATGTTAAAGAGAAAAAAATCAATGACATAAAAATAAAGAAAACCACCACTTATAGTCAAGCCACATCCTCCATTGCCACAACCACCTCAATGATGAACAGCTTCCAAGGTCCAAGCAGGAAGTCTTCAGATAGGATCATGGCCTGCTTGCTCTATGCACACATGCAAAATAGCAACAAACCCGGGACCTTTAATGACGAAGTCAATAAGATATTCAAGCTGAACAACCTACCCAGTATAATACTCCCTAACAACCCTCCCTCAGCAGAAATACTGAACTTGCCAGCAACCTCAACAACAAATAGTCATGAAAGCCTGCAATCCCAAAATACTGCAACAAATAACATTGAAACACACACTGTAGAGGAAACCACACATGCATCAGAAGATACACTTCCTCCGCCAACACAAATACAAGGAACCCAACCAGGTGTCCAAATCATAACCAAAAGGAGTGTAGGGTGGCCAAAAGGGGAGCTGAAAACACGAAGCATAATTGATGGAATTGAATCAGGAAAATACAAATGGAGATACACCAGCACAGCCTACGAGGAAGAAGAAATATACAATTATATGAGAAACAATGACATAGATCTATCCAACTGCTTCTGTAATATAGATGAAACCCAATTTAGAAAAATCAGAAACGGGCTATTAATTGAAAAAACTCCACCCCCAAGTACACAAGGAAGCAGACACCGCAGCAAATAAAACACTAACAGATACTACAGAGCACAACAGCACTTACAAAACCTAAGTAAACCTACTACTACAACAACAACAACAACAACAACAACAACTACTACTACTACTACTACTACTACTACTACTACTACTACTACTACTACTACTACTACTACTACTACTACTACTACTACTACTACTACTACTACAAGCGAACTCTACGTAATACACTACCTCCCAAACATGGATAGGATTACAGTTATACAACACAACTTCCACAATTGGAAAAATAACAAATATGCCCTAACTAATACTTACACGGAAATAAACCCAGATGTCATCTTGATAAATAGTCACGGACTACGGTCTCACGAAAACATAAAATTACAGGGATACTCAACATACCTAGTCAACTCCAGCGATGAAGCACACGACGGCTCAGCAATCCTAATCAAGCAGAACCTAAAACACAAAATAAAAGACAATTATGATACAGATTTTATACAGGTTTCGATACAAACCAGTTTAGGAACAATAAACATTGCCATAACTTATTTCCCACCACGAAGACCCTACTTACCTTTCACAGATGTACACTCAATAGCCTCACAACACGAACCCAGCTATATCATAGGAGACCTAAATGCCCATCACCCATACCTTAACTACAACAGAACTAAACAAAATAATGTGGGGAAAGGAATAAAACGTATGATAGACAACAACAAATTATGCCATCTTGGCCCCGATTTCCCAACCTTTCACTCACATAGCTCCTCCTCCACACCCGACATAGTATTAGCCAACAACAAAACATATCACAACCTAACAATAAAACAAGGTCCCATCACGGTTTCTGACCATATTCCTATGATCATTCACATCACCGCTCAAGCCATATCCACACCGACAGTACCTAAACCCAGCCTTAACAAAGCCAATTGGCCACTAATACAACATTCCATCACAGACAACATGCAAAACATAAATCCCGAAGACAGCATCAGCCAAGCTGAACTAAATGATCTCTTTTCACAATGGTCAAAATCAATAACGTCTGCTATTGACTCCCGCACCCCCAAAACAACCCGCCGCATAATACACAAAATGATCAATAACACAAGAATTAAGGAGCTGAAATGGTGGTACAAGAACCTCATAGAAAACAGCCTAGTGAATGGATGGACCCACTCAAAATATATTGCATACAAAACAATTAAAAACGAGATAGTAAAGGAAAGCAGACTGCAGGCAACAAAAAAACTGGGAAGAGAAAATAAACAAACTCAATGCAGATTATGGCGACCCGAAAAAATTCTGGCAAAACATCAAAACACTAAAAGGAAGCAGTACCCCCAACAAGACACACTTACTACACAACAATAAAAAAATACATGACGACGCTGACAAAGAACCTATATTCAGAGAAATCTGGAGCAACACCTTCCAAATCACCCAACAGGAAAATCAACTTTTCGATCAAACTACAGATACTCTAGTAAACAACTTCATTAACACACACCGCACTGATATCGAACCATATACTACAACCAACCTCAACAACCTATCTCCGGACAACCCACTAACTAGGAAAATTACCCACTGCGAGGTTACCACCATAATAAAACACATGAAAAACAACACGCCAGGCCATACAAACATAAATCAAAAGGTACTACAACACCTACCTCCTGTAGCTATTGATAAATTCGTTAAGCTCCTCAATCTCGCTCTTTCAATAGGGATATTCCCACAAACATTTAAACACGCAAAAATAAAACTAATCCCCAAAGCCAACAAACCAGCCACTGATGCCACGAACTATAGACCAATATCCCTCCTTGAAGTACCTGGCAAGATATTCGAAAGAATCATCAACTATAGACTATTAAACTTTCTTGAATATAACAATCTGTTACCGGTAGCCCAACATGGTTTCCGCAAACATCGTTCCACTGACACTGCACTCGCCATCACTTCAGAAGCCATAGCAAACGCCTTAGCCAACAAACACCAGTGCTGCCTTGTTATGAGGGACGTATCTAAGGCCTTTGACAAAGTTTGGCATAATGGACTTAAGTACAAAATACATAAATTAAATCTTCCTCCAATAATTACTAAAACTTTATGCAACTACATAGACAACAGAACAGTAGCAATTTATCTTCCCACACACGAAGGTCCACCTTTCCCTATTCACAGCGGTGTCCCACAAGGAAGCTGCATCTCACCGACCCTCTACATAATATACACTGCAGACTCCCTCAAACCTCTGCATGGCAACTACAACATAACGTACGCAGACGATATCACCCAAATTATCACACAATCTGGCAAATCTAGGAAAATGCTAGCAAGAAAAATAGAGAATGAAATTAAGAATATTAACAGATTCGAGCACCAATGGAAAATCAAAACAAACACCAATAGATTCACCATCCTCCCTCTGGCAATAATAAAGACTGAACCAGTAACCATCAACAATAATATAATCCCATACAGTAACACAGCAAAGATTCTCGGCCTAACTCTAACCAAGAATGGCTATAGGAAACATATTAAAGAAATTAAAAATAAAGCCTCCATAGCCCTCTCTACCCTCAGAAGGTTTAAAAACATAAACCCAAAAATAAAAGTTCATCTCATAAAATAATTTGTGCTGCCTATACTCACATATCCTGCATACTCACTCAACTCCATTTCTAACACTGATATACTAACTTTACAAAGAATGCAAAACAAAGCACTCCGATTTGCAACAAGGGATGAAAACACCACATATACAACTGAACAATTACACATAAACACAAACACTCAACCCATAAACATAAAATTGCACAATAGAGGCCAAAACACTAAGTCCAAACTCATTAACATACTACAAGATGAAACATATATACAACTGACAACTAACAATGAAAATACAAACCAACACAACTGTTTTAGGAAACCCGTACTCCATATTTCCAAACCTCTGAACCTAAATACACATAACCTACCCCTGACTTACCAGC
>CM035189.1:1041672-1055387 GCA_020233015.1 Callinectes sapidus | reverse complement strand
GAGAGAGAGAGAGAGAGAGAGAGAGAGAGAGAGAGAGAGAGAGAATTAGCCAAAACACACCCAAAATTAAGTCTCTTCTTCCAACAATTTTAAAAAATCTTTCTTCTTCTAATACCATAACAAAAACAAGCAAATTCCAGCAATAATAACTTACAATAACACTTTTACACAGCAGCATTACAGAATTTCCATCCCTCTCTCTTCATCACCTTGTAATTAGCAAATCTACATTCCAAAACGCTTCACTACCTCATCATGACTGTTTTCAAAGACCACAGAGATGACTAGCCATGTTCTCAAGGGTGTTTCTGCAGCTAATAATGTGAAAACCTTGTTAATGTATTACTAGAACCACAGAAACACCCTTGAAAACTTGCATACTTCCAAGTCAGGCCTTTTAAAAGTAGCTGAGGTGAAACAGAGGCATTTCAGAACCTGAGTCAGAAAACTATCAAGACTCTTATGACACAAACATACATATAGATTGTTCTCTTCATCACTTTGCATTTCAAAGCCACATAGAGTCAACTAGAGTCCCCCCAAATATTCCTATGACATACATTCACAAGGCTGGTTCTCTCTCTTATCGTCCCTTTGGATCTTAGAACCATGGATAACTTGGTACTCCCATTAAACTCTATAACATAAGGGTGGTGATGAGGTTTGGATTCTCAAACACTTCTGTGCTCCACCTCCACTATCTTAAAAGGCTTTATTTAGATCTACACAAGTTTTTTTAAAGATATTTTATGGTTCTAGAGGTAGAGTGACAAGATTTCCACAATATTAACTTGAGAAACACTCTTGAAAACCTTGCTAATCATCTCTGTGGCCTTGGAAAATAGTTGTGGTGAGAGAGCAGAGCATTTCTGAATACCAACTTTGTCTCAAATTGATGGAAAATTTATCCAAACAAAAAGCATAAGGATTGGTGCTTTTTTGGGGGGAGAAAAGGGATATCTCTCAGTGTAGAATAATGTATTAATAGTTAATTATATAAAAAACATTCTTGTCTATCCTAATTTTGCTTTGCTTGTCTTAAGTTAATGCATGGTAAGGTATATCATCACCTCTCTACAATGCTGGGACTGTGTGACTGACTGTAGTAAAAGAAGTAGTAGTAGTAGTAGTAGTAGTAGTAGTAGTAGTAGTAGTAGTAGTAGTAGTAGTAGTAGTAGTAGTAGCAGCAATAGATGAAAATAATTAATTATGGTGGTAGTAGAAGTAATAGTAGTAAGTATTTGAAACAGAAATATCTGTAGCAGCAGTAATAATAGCAATAATAATAGCAAATGGTATGTATTCAGTAATAGTAATAATAGTAGTAGTAGTAGCAGTAGTAGTAGTAAATATTCACAACTTTCTTCTTCTTCTTCCTGAAACTACATGAAGAAAATATACATACATATGTACGTACAGACACAAATACAGCAGCAGTGGTTCATAAGATGGTACAGCAATTCATCACACGCTACATACAAAAAACAACAAATGAGTAAAATAAAACAACAATAAAAATCCTGAGAAACCTTGAAGGAGAGAGAGAGAAAGACAATAATTACCCTCTCGACACTAAAATTTTGTTCAAAGCTTTGTTCGTACCTTTGTTTACAAGCTGGGCAGTCACAACACCTTAGAATCAGTTTGCTAGATGTCAGTGTGTTGGTGTGTGGGCAGAAAGATGGGGGAGACAAAGAGAGACAGAGGGAGAGAGACACAAGAGAAATGAGAAACAGGAATCAGAGAAAAAGAAATGAGAGAGAGAGAGAGAGAGAGAGAGAGAGAGAGAGAGAGAGAGAGAGAGAGAGAGAGAGAGAGAGAGAGAGAGAGAGAGAGAGAGAGAGAGAGAGAACAATTGCCCAGAGGTGTATGTGATGAATGGAGTGATGAAGAGATTGACTGACGATATATGAAAAGATATCCGGTGCACTCACTCACTGTAACAGAGAGGAACTTAGTCACCACACCTACCCACACTACATATTGATACTTGCCGTGACTTACAACTTAACATAAAATCACAAAACGAGATAAAAAGTGGTTAATCACTAAAATATACAAAGAAATGAATGAATTGGCCTGAATAATCACAAAAACATTAGAAAAACACAAAAGAAGAGTAGGTAGAAAAAAATAAAGACTTAACCATTACTATACAAAAAAAATGAGAGATCAGGCTTGAAGAACATTTTCCCCTACAACAGTGATATAAATACTACTACGTACATACGAGTCATGTTGAAAAATGATAATCAAAAAGCATCATTCATCCATTACACTCAACGCAGCTGTCTGGCAAGAGAGAGAAAGAAAGAAAGAAAGAGAGAAAGAGAAAGAAAGAGCTGCGCCGGCCACACACCCCAACACACCTTAAAATCTAACACTCTTAATCGTCTTACAGTTTGTGCCATAGAATTTGAACCTCTTGCGGGGAATGATACACACGGACACAACATAATGCTAACCCAGACAAGCGTGTGTCCATGCCCAAAAGGAACGTAAATGCTTGCCAACGTATGATAAACAAACGTAGCCATGGAGGTCATTGCCTGTCTGCCTGTCTGTCTGCCTGCCTGCATGCCTCTCTGCCTGCGTGCATGCCTGTCTGCCCACCTTTCTGTGTGTCTGCCAGATGGTGCACAAATATGTCTTTAAGGGAAGTAAGGAAGTGTTTGGGTTTTGTTAAATGAGATCAAGTTACCACAGCCAGTTCAATGTCTTAAAAGTGCCCAATTTGGTATTACAAGGTAGGTAAGGAGCAGTGGTGTGATGGGTCTTATTAATTACTGCAGGGAAGAATAAGTTTGACTGGTAAAATCAAGAAAACCAATATTGATTGGTTAATTAAAGACACCCTGATAGATCACAGCATGAATATGGGTGTAACTCTTTTAAACTGAAGCATGAAGTAGAAGACACCAAGACCACTATGTAAACACTTCAACCTTGACTCCACCTTGCAAAAAATTATGAATAACATTAGATGACAAAACATATAAGGCTGCACCACTGACAAACACAAAAATATCCTTAGAAAACCACCTTGTTCTATCTCAAACATAAACTAATACACAACAAACACAAGATAAACACAAAAATATCCTTAAAAAAACTTCTTTCCATCACAAACATGAATATACAAAACACTGGACAAACAACCCAAGTTCAATCAAAGAGTGCGTTGATGGCAGACACACACACAGAGACAGACACAGACACAGACACCAGCGGCGGCGGCAGCAGCAGCAGCAGCAGCAGCAGCAGCAGCAGCAGCAGCCTCTCCATTGAGCAAACGATAAAGGTGACATGCCAAACGGAGGCTCCTTCATCTTATACCGTTTTGACTTCCTTACTCGACTGATTGAGAAAGACGAGGAGGAGGAGGAGGAGCAGGAGGACTAGAAGGAGGAAAAAAAACATACATCTTTGGTCAATTTCACAATGCCTCACGTTCACAATGCCAGAAGGAACGGGACGAGACAAGACACACAATAACGTAAACCTAAAACGTACTTATACACGCACAACTCTTAAAAAACGGCTTGTGACGCTACGCCGATCCTTCTACAAACACAAACAAGCTGACCACGAGTATCTCCATGTGATAAATGCAAAGAGAGTGGATGCGTCTCATTCTAAAGAGGACATTTCCAAGATCCACTGCAGAAAGACAGAAATAAAACACCACACACGTTGATTGAAGCGAGGACTAACCTCCCGCGCCAAGGACAAACGTACTTACAAAAAGACCGCGATATAATATGTAGGTACTTAACTGACAAAGGCATCTGAGTAATGGAGTCACCCAATTAACACTGTCCTGACCTTCATTGTTCCTTGACTAGTGGACAGGATGCACACACACACACACACACAGGTATATACCCTCACTCATTCACACACACACACGCGCACTCATTCCTAAGCATACATTCATACATACACACTTGTCTCTAAGAATGATGTCTTTGGTGGGCTTGTCAAGTGTGTTGTTTGTGTCTGTGCGTCTGTGTGTTTGTTTCTCATCACGTTTGGTTATTTTTTTTATGTTATCAAAGTGGAATGTTTATTTTCTGAGTGGGGAAACTTTTGTGCTGTTTATTGTCAATTCAGGTGAAAATTTTCTTTGTTTTTTTTATATGTTGAAGTGAAATATAGAGAAGAATAATGAAAACAAATACCAACTCATTTCCCCATCTAAGAATTTTTACCCTGTAGGAACAAACCACAAAAATTCTGATATACAAAAACACTGAACAATCTTCCATTTATCCCTTCAGTACAGCGACACGTTTTCATATCTGTTCTGGTTAATAGTGGGAGATTTTCAACAGCTTCAGAAACTCATGTGGGAGTTAAACCAGTACAGACTCTGACCTCTGACTTCTGACCTCCACACACCCTTCCTGATGTCAGTAAAATCATCTTGTTTAATCACACCAAAGACTCAAGGTGAAAAGGTGTCCCAGTACTGAAGGTGTTAATACTTTCATCCACTGAAAAACACACCAGTTTCTAATCTTCCCCCAACAGACTCATCCCAGTCTGTTTATCTCTCATCCACCTGCCACCAACAAACACACCACACATACACACACACAGACACACATCACAGCGCACAGCAAAATATCTTACTAGTATACCCACAGTAACACACCACAGCATGACCAGTCTGGCTTATTGCCTCTCTCTCTCTCTCACACACACACACACACACATTCTCACAACAGCAGCCACTTGTCTCCTTAAGTCTACACTGTTTTTTTCAGTTTTTATTAATTGGCTGCACCGTTTGGGAATGTTTACGAGTAACTTATATATATTAAAGTCTTCTTCTACCTATGTACAGTGAGGGTGGAGTTATATGTGCAATGAGGAGGAGCAGGAGGAGGAGGAAAAGGAGGAGAAGTGGGAAAAAGAAGGAGTTGACTGATAAAAATAAGTAGTAATGATTCAAAGGAGAGAAAAAAGTTTGAATGTTGACGTTTGTGGTAACGAAAGTACAAAATAAAGGAAAGATGGAGCGTAATCAATATTTGAATGTGTGAAATGCATGTGAAATAATTTATAAGTGAATGAATGAAGGAAAGATTGAAGGAAGAGAGTAGAGTTTGAGTGTCTTATATGCATCAACAAAAATGTAGAAAAAAGAAAAGGAGTTAAAGTAACTATCTCTTGAAATCCAATAACATGAAAGAAAGGAAGAAATAGAAGCAAGAAAACATGAGGATAGAGAGAGAATGGCAGGATAAATAACAGAGAAGAGCAAATAATAACTCTAACACAATAATGACAATATGAAAAGAAGGAATAGAAGAAAATAATGATAAGGATACAAAGAAAGGGAAAACAAGAACAAGAACAAGAAGAGGAGGACAAATCTTTGGCTAACCTAAGACCCACACGGAACTTGGTGAATGGAAATATACAAAAAAATACAAAAATGAACTAAGCTAAACAATAATGAATAAAAAGATCTAAGTGTGCTCCTACATAAAAGAAAAATCATAGCTACCTAGAAAAAAGTAGTAAAAAAAATCATTGGTATACGCACACACACACACACACACACACACATGCACGCACACACACACACACAGACGCAAAACACTAAAAAACAAACAGCAAACAGAAAGATGCTCTCACTTCTAAATGAATCACGTCTTCTTAGTCACAGTCCGGCATCAAACACCCAAACACAACGCGACACAACACACACTCTGGCCAAACAAACGTCAACCAAACGTCACAACACAAATGCACGATAACCAACGCAGCATCCCAGCAATCCATAATACCAGCGTCCATTAACCTCGGCCAGGAAACAGAAACATGACAAACCAAACCTGACCTAACCTAACCAACACACACAGCATCCCAGCGTTCTCTAATACAAGCATCCATTAACCTCTTCAAAACGAGGACACATTTTTATATTTCATTTGTTTATCATTTTTCAATTTTATACAGCTTCAGAAACTCATGTGGGGATTGAAATAGTACAGACTTTGGCCAGTAATCTTCTGACCTCCATAAACCTTTCCTAATATCAACAGAATCGTCTAATTACACACAAAACTCATGGTAAAAATGTGTCCCAGTACTGAAGGAGTTAACCTCAGCCAGAAAATAAACACATGCCATACAGCAGAGTCCTTCATAAGCTGCTATCTCACCCTGAAGAAGATATTACTTTGCCGAATTCAAATTTACATGATTTCTGGTGACTTAAAAACACCTCAAACATAAGACACACTTCTCTAAACAGCTTCCATTACATCTTTCTGGCAAATTTCTGGCCGTAGTGATAGAAGTACCCTTAAAAACACCTGTAATATAAGATGCATTAACTCAAACTTCACTACACCTTTTAGAGAGACTTGGGAGCCAGAAACATCATTCCAATACCCATAAAAATTCATCCCTAACTTTTAAAAATCATCGAGCAACTAGGGAGCATATAAACAACAAAACCAATCCAATAAATAACAAAACATATCATAGACACACATATTTATCAACTTAACGAAGACTTCCTGGGCACTTTAACACCCCAAAAGACTCAGAAAACACTCTTTATTACCGAGGACGTGAGGAAACAAGGACGCGAGGACAACCTAACCTTCCTGTGACTGAGAGGTGACGTAGGTAGCAGTAGTGGTGATAACGAACATCCGGCTGGGGGTCTAAACATACTGGTACATGTCGGACTGCGAGAGGAGAGGCTGCTTGTCCTCTGCGGATTCAGCCAAGGTGTAAACTCTCAGCCAGTCTGTCTTGTCGGGCTTGAGGATGCCGAAACAGGTCCAGTCAAGAAGGTCCTGAAGGTTCCGCCACACGCCACGGTGGAATGGTGACCTCACTTCGCCCTTCTTCCCCACCTGAGGCAAAGGGATAAATGGATGCTTGCTTAGTGTGTCTGTTATTGTGGGGTACTCAGAAGGGAGGGAGAGAGGGAGTGAAGGAAGGAAGAAAAAAGAAGCAAAGAAAGAAAGATATAAGGAAGGAAGGAAGAAGAAAAGGCATTAACTCGCTCAGACTCAAAAAGGAAAGGAAAGGAAAGGAAAGGAGGGATTGAAAGGATGAACACATTAACCCAAGGGGAGAAAGAAGGAAGCAAAGGGCGCACACACACACACACACACACACAAATACACACACCTCAAAAAACAATACATAAGGGAGAGATGAATATATAAAATGCCTAACTCACCACAAATTAGAAGATTGTTATGGTGGTGGTGGTGGTGGTGGTGGTGATGGTGTTACAGTGTCAAGGTGCTGTGTCTCAGTAAATTTAGGTGCATTTACACCCAAACACTGTGAAAAGAGGTGTACGGTGGGTGTATGTATGTACGTTTGTGTGTATGTGTGTGTATCTTTTCCTATACAATTCCAGATAAACAAATAAATACACAAGCAAAAAGCATATATACTAAAAACAAATAAATAGTATGACAATCATATACATAAGAAATAAACACAAACAGATGGAGAAATAATCAAATAAATAAATAGATATACCAACAGAAAGACACACACACACACAGACATACAGGTAATAAAACAGTGACTCACCTGGAAATGCTTGTACCTGTAGCAGTTCATTCGCTCGTTAGTGGTCATGCCCAGGATCAACACCTGTGAGGGACAACAAAGGTTTGCACAGGTAAGTAATACAGGTGAACAGCACAGATGAGTAATACAGGTAACAGTAAACACTCATTACAGAAAAAAGGTTCATTAGACCACAAGAGAAAAGCCACACACACACACACACACACATACATACACACACACACATCACTAGAGATCACAATCATTATTATCATTATTATTGTTAGTTGTTAAAAAGTTGAATTTTCAAACATATGGAGAAGGGACACCATGGACATAGCTGTCTTTTCCTGTATGTTACAACTACATAAATACACACACACACTCACACACACATGCACACAAAGATAAACACAGCAAATTAACTCAGAAAGATGAAGTATGACAAACTTGACACAACCTTATATGAACACAATTACACACACACACACACACACACACACAGACAGACAGACACAGACCTGGTAGAGTTGACATCCCAGCAGTGTGGCGACCCAGGCGGCGTGGAGCACAGCGTTGGCAGCCACCCAGGCAACCCACGGCTCACAAGTGCACACTGCCCCCAGACCTGCACCAACACAAGGACAGGAACAATGACGTATGGAGTAAAGGTTGGACGAAATGTGGAAGATAGTAAAGGAAAACCACAAATATTAGAGTATCTGAACTAAAGGCTGTAGAAGATAGCAAAGGAAAGTCAGAAATATTAGAGTATCTGAACTAAAGGCTGGAGGAAATATAGAAGATGGCAAAGGAAAGGACAGAAACATTATGACAACTGAATTAAAGTCGGTGCAATCTAATCTGGCCGTTTTTGTGTGTGTAATTTTTAACAGCTGATCCTCCACTGTTGCCACATCTCCACAGTTCACTGGTCCATTCTTCCTCACATTCTATATCACTGTGGATGGCAATGAAAGGCTAAAAGGAAGAATACAACAACTGCAGCCTGACTTACTGGACCAGATGCCTTGCTTGAGGAAGAAAACACTGCAGGCACCATTCCAGAAATAGAAGCAGCCTTGAACCATGAAGCAGCTCATTCCACACAGCATGATCAGGTACCCTATGAAGTACTTGAGGTTGTTGGCGCCTGCAGGAACACCAGAAGGGGGTCAGGTGGTGGTGGTGGTGGTGGTGGTGATAAATTTTGGAAGTTATTTTTTTATATGTTGTTGGTTAGCTTGTCTCTTTCTTTTTTTACTCTCTATCACTCTCCCATTATCACTTTACTTATTTTATCCAGCCTCTCTCTCTCTCTCTCACCTATGCAGTTGCCAACCCAGGGACAGTGATGGTCAAACTTGGCAATGCATCTGTTACACACCGAACAATGCTTAGATCTGATTGGCCGCCGCACCAGACAGGTCGAACAGAACCACTGGGGGTCAAATCCATCCCTCTCTGCCAGCTCGATGATCGTCTGAGGTCAAAGGTCAGAGTATGTTAGTTTGGGTAGTTTTGGGGGTCAGAATCCGAGTTTTGTTTGTATGTTTCTGTATGGTTAGAGAAATTATGTATTTTTTTGTTTAATTGTGTGTTTTTTTATGTATTTCAGTTAGTTGTCTTTGTTTTAAGAGTTTATTATTGGAGTTTATGAGGTTTTTAAGTGGTTTCATGGTTCCAGCGATAGTTGAAGAGGTTCTAATGGAAGTTATTGAGGTTATCTAGTGTTTTCATGTTACCGGTAATGCTTTAACTAACTAACCAAATGTAATCAACCTGACCTGACCCTAACTTGAGGTGACACAACCCAAGCACCCCCTGACCTGGTACTTCTGGGCCTGGTCTGCAGTGATGACACCCGGGTCGCCACGCCACGCCCTCACAAAGTTGTACCACAGCAGCAGTGAGGAGAGGAAGAACAGGCCAGTGGTGCTCGGACCAGCGTACTCGTGGATGTACAGAACCCACGTCACGTAACACCAGAACTGTTAGGATGGGGGGAATGGGTGTGGGGGGGGCGTTAGGTGAGGTTTCCATTACAATAGTGATAACTGGTCATTAACCTTCTGACCTCCATAGAGCTTTCCTAATGTCAACAAAATCATCTAATCGCACCCAAAACTGAAGGCAAAAATGTGTCCCAGTACTGAAGGGATTTGAACTCCAGCCTAGCATACCTTGGTGGCCAGATAGACAGCCATGGGCATGACAGTCATCAGCCGCTCGTCAAAGAGGATGCGGGAGATGCCATAGATGATGATGTACAGCGCCGTGAAGATGCCAATTTTGAGCACATAGAGGAGGTTCAGCTGCAGCACCAGGCCCACTGCATAGAACACCAGGAAGGGAGTCCCCATCATGGTCCAGTACCTTAGGGTCTGCTCAGAGGACAAGGAGGAGGAGGAGGAGGAGGAGGAGAATGTGGTTAGTAATTTGAGGATGTTTCAACACATTTGAGATATTGTAACTTATTGGTCATATGGTGCTCGTTCTCTCTCTCCCTCTCACCTTGTCATTGGAAATTCGGTAACAAATATTGCGCGAGGACTTCTGCATTTCCTGTATTTTCTCCAGCACCTTCTTGTCCAGCCACTGCGTTTTCCTCTTCATGATGAGACTGTATGCTGATTCTCCCTGCAAAGACAACACACACACACACACACACACACACATACAGATCAATGCTTAAGGCTCCAGTGAAGAGAACACACACCTTAACCTAGCTGTCTATATTATCCTATCCTCACTGGTAATAGACAGACTGTAACTTATCTATTACTTAACCTGACACTCACCCCTGCAATATCAAGAATAAATAGAGGTAAAAACTGATAAACAACTAAAACAATCAATAATTATAACCCTACCCTATTTCATCCTATCTTATCCCACCCTGCCCCATCCTATCCACTCGCCATCCACACTCACCCTGGCATTGGCGATATCCACATTGGCGCCGTGGTTCACCAGCACACTGACGGCCATGTGGTTCTTTGCAATGACAGCCCAATGTAGTGCAGTGTTGCCATGAAGACGGTCTGCCATGGAGGTACTTGCCCCAAATGTCAGGAGCAGCCGTGTAGGGTCCAAGCTGTAATGTTGGGTTAGGTTAGGATAGATTAGAATACATTAGGATAGGTAAGGAAAGGTTAAATTAGCTTAGGATAGGTTAGACGAGTTTAAGGTAAATTATGTTAGGATTAGATCACATAAATCAGCTTAGGATAGGTTAGATTAACTTAGGATAACCTAGTACTAAGGGACACTCATTTTTCTTTCATCCACCATTAATCAAAACCACCCACAAAAGCTAAAAAAAACATTCAAAATAACCCTCTATCCACTTCAGCCTCCACAACCCACCTGGTCACTCTATAAGCGCTCCACATCAGGGGAGTCATGCCGTTCTTGTCCATGAGGTTCACATTAGCGCCGCGGGCCACTAGGTACGCCACGATGGCCGTGTGACCAAACTGTGCCGCCAGGTGGATGCAGGAACACCCCTCCCCATCACGCATGGCCGAGTCAGCGCCGTGCTTCATCAACAACACTACCATGCCCAGGTGGCCTTGTCTGGGGGGTGGCAATTAGGTTAGGTAGAACAAGCATGACGGACAGAGATGGTGAGTATTTCAATGGTATATGAGATAGGATTAAGGAGTAGGAAATAAAGAGAAAAGAGGATAAAGAGTGAAAATTAATGGAGAAGATAGCGGTATACAACTATGACCACCACCACCACCACCACCAGCATTACCTTGTGGCCCAGTGCATGGGTGTTGACATGAGCTCCCCACCCACAGCATCCACCACCGCACCCTTAGAGATGTAGTACCTGCGGGACACACCACATGGCTTACTGATGACTCACGGAATGGAACATATTAAAAGAAAAAAGTCTGCATTGCATTTATAAAACAACACAAATATAATAAACACATTTGAGGTAAAAAAAAGTAAGAAAGTCCTCACAAGACAAAATAACACAAAGGAACACATACAAGAAAACACTCACCACACATAAACCAACACAAATAAAACACATTTGAAGTAAAATAAAGAAAAGAGCACAAAACAACACAAATAAACAACAAAAAAACACACCAAATTAAAACCAATAAAAAAAAAAACATATTAAACCTTCAAACATCAAAATGCCGAGCCACCAACCTCACAATCTCTCTCCTGTTATTGATGGCAGCCCAGTGAAGGAGGGTAACATTCTCCCCGTCCCTCTTATTGATGTCGTAGCCGCCCTCAATCAGCTCCTTGCATCTCTCAAAAGCCCCGTACTGAAGGAAAGATTACATATGAATACCAGTCTGTCTTTAAGTCTCATATCACAGTGAGCAGCTAAGATGAGGTACAACTAACACACAAACACACACTTCTGGCTCTCTCTCCCTTACTTGTGTGACTTTAACAATATCAAAATATCTCTCTCTCTCCGTTACTTGAGTGGCCTTAACAATATCAACCTCTCTCTCTCTCTCTCTCTCTCTCACCTGTGTGGCCTTAACAATATCAAAGGTGGAGAAGTCCGAGTCTGCCGTGCTGCGTGCTGTGGGCTCTGAGTTGTGGATGCTGCCGGCCTCCTCCTCGCCGCCCTCCGTCTCCCGCTCCACCCCATACATGCCACTCGGGTTACATGCATCCTGGCGGGAACAATGCATCAGGGAAAGGGGAAATATATTGCACTGGTTAGGTTAGCATAGATTTCTCTCTGTTTGTTCCTTTATTTATTTATTTTTTTTTTGAGGTAGGAGGGGAAATCTGGAGAGGGATGACAAAAATGATTAAAAAAAAGTATTGAGGAACAGGGAAATAAATTATACAGGTTATTTTAGCATGGACTTTCTATCCGTCCTGCCTTTTTATTTTCTTTACTGAGGAGGATGTAGTCTTGGCTTACACAACTACTAAAACCTACAGTTATATACAACACACCTACAATCTCACACACACCACCTCAACGCATTCAAAATATACCAACACACATAAAACACCACCACACCAACACACATCAGTCCTGCAACACACCCAAAATATTCTAGCACACAAACACACGCCATTTCAACCTAACCTAACCTAATCTGCAACCAACCCCATGTCTCAGATCAATTTCTAACCTCACCTCACAAAACTACGCCCAAAGAACACATTATGGCACAACAAACACGCAAGAGACGATAAAACATAAACAAACACCAAAACACAACGTAAACAAGAGACGCCAGCTTTCCATCAACACCACCTCCTGTTCCTCTCCCCCTCTCTCCCCTTCAATACACCTATTTAAATGACTGAAATGCACTTAATTTCATCCAGGTGTGCTAATTAGACGGGCAGAACACCTGGAGGAGGCTCACCTGCCCCATTAACTCCACGGGGTTGCAGGAAGGGTCCACCTCGCCGGCCATGTTTGTTTTGACAGGAACAGCTGATCGCGTCGTCTGCTGTTGTCTGTCTGTCTGTCTGTCCTGGGCTGTCCAGTACTATGGTCTATGTCAAATTTGTCTTACTTCGTTCTGTTTCTAGTTTTTTTTGTCATAGATATTTTTTTTTAATTCCACTTTGACATGTGTGTTAGTCCTTTTCCATCTATTCATAGCGATCATACGGATGCTTGAATTAGATGAATTAAACATCATTACACAGTGATGAGTGTCGAGTCCACGCGCAACTGTAGAGAGAGAGAGAGAGAGGGGGGGGGAGGGGGGTGTCGGTATTCAGAAACGTTTTGCTCTCTATCACCACGGCTATTTTCCCAACAGAGATGATTGGCGGGATTAATAATGTAGAAATCTTGTCACTCTGCCACTAGAACCGTAAAAACATCTCAACAAACTCATGTACATTGAAATAAAGCCTTTTCAAATAGTGGAGGTGAAGCGTATGTTTAAAAATACGACACACACGCGCGCACACACACACACACACACACACACACGGAGAAGATATGGGAGGTGGCCTAACTTGACCCTGACATGCACACCAGACACAACACAATTTCCTGACATCATCATCTTCCCTTACAGCTTCCGGCTTATCCTCGGGTGTCCCTCCACCACACCTCCTACTTTCTTGGAAACAAAACCACTCATCTTGTTATTCCCTTGAGAGAGAGAGAGAGAGAGAGAGAGAGAGAGAGA
>CM035189.1:851959-856183 GCA_020233015.1 Callinectes sapidus | reverse complement strand
ATATATATATATATATATATATATATATGCTAGTGGTCATCAGTTAGGTTAAGTGCATACATGTATTAGACAGCTACTAGAAGAAAGCAGTGGGCTCATTTACATTGGGAGAAAGCCAAGCGTACAGGTCACATTATATCAGGACTAACTGGCTCTAGGGAGCAGAACAGCTTATCTAGGGAGTGTCTTCCAGCCCCTTTCTCAAGGTGCCCATCTGGTACAAGTATTGCTCATGGTAATACATATTGCTAATCTTATGATGTAGATTTTGCAGACAGATGTGTGTGATTGTTGTGGACTGCCTTAACAAGAGTAGATAGGGTAGCAGGTAGGTAGGCATCAGTACAATGTATTAATCATTAATGAAGGTGTTTTGACCTAAACTGACTTTCATTCTCCAGTAAGTGTGCAAAATATTGTAGGTATGTACTGATGATATTTATGATGTAAATCACAGACTAACAGATGTGAAGTTTTTAGTTATTCGTCATGGGTATAAGAACATAAGAGAACATAAGAGGGTGGAGACTGGAGAAGGTAGCCCCTTTAATCAATAGTATTTATCCAACCCACCTATCATCTCTATCCATACTCTCATCTAACCATTTTTCAAAGCTACCTATTGACTCTGCACTCACAACATGTTTGTCCAGCCTATTCCAGTCATTCACTACTCTGTTAGTGAACCAATGTCTAGCTATGTCTGTCATGTTTTTTTTTTTAGTAGGCTTATCTAACTTGTACCCATTGCTGCATGTCCTGGCCTGGCTACTAATTTCTATCACCTGTTCAATGCTTCCTTTATTTATCCCTTTTACCCATTTGTAAACTTCAATCATATCACCTCTTGCTCTCCTTCTCTCTCTAGGAAGTGGAGATTAAGACAATTTAACCTATCTTTATAGGGTAAATCTCTCATCCCCTGAATCATTTTGGTCATTCTTCTCTGAACTGCCTCCAGGGAATCTATATCCTTCCTATAATACGGGCACCAAAATTAAACTGCATAATCTAGATGGGGTCTAACTAGTGCTAAATACCTCAGAAAGATCTCTGGAGTCCTATTTGTCACACACCTGCCTATAAAACCCAATATTTTGTTGGCTCTATTTCTAGCTAGAATACACTGTTGCCTTGGACGTAGGTCACTACTAACTTGTACTCCCAAGTCCCTTGCACTACGTGTCTTTCCTAAGGTGTTATTACTTAATGTATATTCTACAGGCCAATTTTCCTTACTGATGCTCATAATGGTACATTTGTTAACTTTAAACTGCATTTTCCATTTCTCTGACCAATCCTGTAATCTATTTAAGTCCTCTTGTAGCCTCCTAGTATCCTCTATATTCCTAATTGGTCTTCCTATTTTTGTGTCATCTGCAAATTTACTGATATTGCTGCTTATTCCTACTTCTAAGTAATTTATGTAGAATACAAATAACAGCGGTCCCAAAACTGAACCCTGTGGAACACCACTAGTGACATTACCACCATTCTGATTTCTTTCCATTTATCTGTACCCTCTGTTCCCTACTTGTAAGCCATCCCCTGATCCACTCTAATATCTTCCCATCTATTCCATGAGCTCTGACCTTACTTATCCCTGTACCTCCCTCCCACTACCCTGTCCCTTGTCTCCTCCCTGTCCCCCATTTATATTTAGTTTCCCTGACTGTACTGCCTTACTACCCTCTCCAGACACTCACTAAGATCCCATATAATTTGTACTTATTCTGTATTATGGGAGAGAATGCTGTGACACACACACACACACACACACACACACACACACACACACACACAGTTGCCACACTATAAGAGTACTGATGTTGTATTTCCTGTATGTCATAAAGGTTGACCAAAAGAAACAACTTTCTAAATACTCCTTTATAATATTATTCTTCAGGTGGGCCAAGTCATGTCACATTACATTATCTACCTTCATTAAACATTACAGCTTAAATAATAGCAATATTCATTACTTGTGTGGTAACAATATGCAAAAAAGTTTCAAGACATTTATCCCATTCTTTTAGCTAATCCTCTTGGGAGACTGGTATCTCAGTGGACCTTAGTGTTTAACTATTTTTGTTACCCTTGGCCAGTTTTCCTTTAACTTAGAATTGAACAGATAAAAAGTTAAAATCATAATGTGAATCTGTTTTTCTTGACCATGACTGAAATTCCTCCCGGCCTCTGTGTTGCCCATCACCACTTAATGCCGTCAGGATTAAGAGAATACATGTATTCTTGTATTGAATAAATGTATTCTCTTAATCCTGCTGCCGTGACGTCCAGCAGGACGTGTGAGAGAGCTGAGGAGATGGCAGTGTCCTTAGGCCCCGACCCAGGCTCTTTGCCTACCTAAAATATCCTTGGCCCCGACAGAGGCCCACCAGAGACACTGGAGCAGCTTGACTCCTCACTGCCTTACCCACACCTGCACTGGCCATCAAATATTCACGAGGTCAAATTGTACCCCTTCAGTAATGGGACGCATTTTTATCGTGAGCTTTGAGTGAGATTAGATGATTTTGTTAACATTAGGAAATGTCTACGAAAGTCAGAAGGCTCATGGGTAGACTCTGTACTGTAAAAAAAAAAAAAAAAAAAAAAAAAAATCTGGTTTAATATTCACCGCTAAAAGTACTCAGGACAAGTTCTGACTCATTTGCATATATATATATATATATATATATATATATATATATATATATATATATATATATATATATATATATATTATAACGCGTAATATCAAAATGTAAGACGAGCGGTGATCTGAGCGGCGATCACCGCTCACCCGTAGTCTAGGCCAGAGGTTAAAGGCAAATGATATGTGTATCAACCATATCAAGATAACGAAATCTAAACTGTGGAAGATTGCTGAATTATCCTTTTATCATATCAGAGAGGCATTTAGATTTTATTATGGTAGGTACCTCATGTCCAAACTCGAGCTCAAAATGTAAATGTAAATGAAAACGGGCTGGGTTCATAAGGTGTTTGGAGAGAGAGAGAGAGAGAGAGAGAGAGAGAGAGAGAGAGAATCATACTTTGGTGACACACACATCTCTCTCTCTCTCTTTGGTGACACACACATCTCTCTCTCTCTCTCTCTCTCTCTCTCTCTCTCTCTCTCTCTCTCTCTCTCTCTCTCTCTCTCTCTCTCTCTCTCTCTCTCTCTCTCTCTCTCTCTCTCTCTCTCTATATATATATATATATATATATATATATATATATATATATATATTTGTTAGAGGTTTGTATGATAAGTTTGAATTATGATTCGTAAAGAGACCATAAATAGGTCATTTTATGCGGATGTAGCTGTGTTTAGTGAGGGCGGCGGGCGGCAGGTGGCGGTGGTGTTTGTTTTGGGTGTTTGTTTGCTTGTGTGTGTGTGTTTGTATGTATGTGTGTGTGTGATTACCTTGGGTCTCTGCTGTCTTCTACTTTCGGGACGTTATTCGGACGGCTGCCCTTTATTCCTCCCCGTCCTCCATGACTGCACGATGAGCTCCAGGCGGTGAGTACACCTCAGTCATGAAGTGGAGCGTAATTCGTCCATATAATTGGGTTTCAAGTTGTCTCGAAAATGGAGCGAACTTGATATCGGCAATCTTGACTAGTTTCCTGCTGCATTACGTCGTTCTCCGAGTTTAGCCAGGATGCAGACATGATCTGTGGCTCGAACCAGAGCTTAATGGAGAAAGTATGGGATTGGGTCATGGAGAAAGTGAGAGCTCGGTTTTTTCCACCGACATATATATGTAATACGGTTTATGGGTGGTATTGGTGGGAATGCACTTCATCCAACATTTACTTGTGATGATAATGTGGATGTACTGAAGGTGATGAACCTGCTTGGAAAGTATGGATTTGCTGATGTTACTAGATTAGTTTTAGGTATAGAATAGTACCATTGGAGTAAAACCAATAACCTTTTGCGATATAGTTATACAGCTATACTTATAAAGTAAATATGGGGAAGTTTGTGAAAGAAAGGTAACCTGAGCCAGCTAATGTCTTTCATCTTAATAATTCTTAGGAATACTAATTTATTTAATGAGAAATATATAATTATAATTTTTCTTAAACAAATAGAGTTTTAAAAGTACAATTTTTCTTGAGACCATGGACAGTATAAGATTAATGGTGTTACATATATTGCTAACTAGAATTTATGTATGGTAAGGCTAAGAATGTAAAAAAATATATGTT
>CM035189.1:836959-846959 GCA_020233015.1 Callinectes sapidus | reverse complement strand
TAAAATTGATTAAAATTCCCGAGCGAGGCATATTTTTTCCCCTTGCCACCGGAGCGCACTGCTTCGTGCCACCCGCGGCCCACTGCACTGTGTTTAGTCAGTGACTCAGTCCTGCGTGTGCACTATTTATCACCTTACGCCTTCATCATGCCTAAAGTTGTAGAAAAGAGGAAGTGTGTTGTGCTTACACTTCAGCAGAAGGTAGACATTTGTCGATGATTAGAGAGAGGTGAAAGCAGACAGCAACTAATGGTGGAATATGGTGGAATAAGTGTATACTTGATTTTTGTAACCCATCAACTTATTTATAAGAGGAAAGTATTAAAGAGAATGTTAGTACAGTAGTATTGTGTTGGTGAGTGTGAGGTGGCAGCTCTCTCTCTCTCTCTCTCTCTCTCTCTCTCTCTCTTCATACGTCTTCCATAGGTCTGTCTTTTATTTATTTTATTTATTTACACTCAACCCCCAGCTATTGTGAGAAATTGGTCCCTTAACATCGCTGCAATAGGTAAAAACGCAATAGCCATTGTTAAGTAATGGAAAAAAATGGAATTGGTGGCGACATGATTCAACATATTGGCTCCTTGTTTTCCCCTCATCTCATCATAATTCATATATATCATTCACATTTTGATAGTATAAAGTAAACATAGACATGAAATGCATAAAAAAACAGACAGACTTATTGATACCAAAATTAGGCCACACAGAACTTTTACTGTTGTCCACCTTCAATCAATTTCACTATCTCCAGTTTCACTGCATACGTAAGGTTCTTCCTATTCTTAATTTCTTTCCATGGTACTACTGTAGCCTTTCACTGGGTCGGATTCGGTGGTAGGGACCTCCCTGGGTGGTCAGGAGGGGGAATAGCGGCCCAAAATAATACACGTGTGATGTTGAATATCATTTTCACTGCTGCTCGCACGTGCTGACCTAGTCTACTGAATTGAGAGGGTAGCAGAGGAGGGGGTAGCAAGAGTGTGCTAGCCAATCACAGCCAGATATGTCACTCAAACTCAGCCAATCAGTGAGTGAGTCTGACCAAGTAGTATGACTTAGCCATCTGGATAGACTCATTCACATGATAGGCTCGTTCATGACTCACTATAGCTCCAATGAGATGCACGTTAGCCATTTATATATTTCTTTTTGTGTTCCCATGATAGCTTTGAAACACGATAGCAAAACCTGTGATAGCTGGGGGATAAGTGTATTTATGTTTCTTTGTTTATTTATTTTTCTGTGTGTTTAGGAAGGACAAAGGTAAGGGCAACAAGAATTACAAAAATAATAAATAGCTCACTGAGATGCCTGGTCCATACAAAGACAGAAGTGTCAGCAGCCAGAATCAGAAGATAGGTGTTTTGAAACCTCCCTCTTGAAAAGCTCAAGTCATAGGAAGTGAAAATACAGAAGCAGGCCTGAGGTTCTAGAGTTTATCAGAGAAAGGGAAGAATGATTGAAAATACTGGCTTACTCTTGCATTAGAGAGGTGGACAGAATAGGAATGAGAGAATGAAGAGAATCTTGTGCAGCAATGTTGCAGGAGGAGGGGAGGCATGGAGCTAGAAATTAAAAGAGCAGTTGGCTTGAAAATGGTAGTAGAAGCTAGCTAGTGATGCAACATTGTGGCAATGAGAAAGGATGAAAACAATAATTTACAGAGGATTTGATAAAACAATATCTTTTCATTCCACCATGTCTAAAAGAACTGTAGGAGTGGAATCCCTCTTTATATGTGAAAAATACTCGCCCATAAACAGAGTGGTTGTTGGTGTGAGAAAACTGGAAGAGATGGCTCAAAACCTAACTTGATAGAAGTTGTTTTAGTTAGAGACAAAATATGAAGTTTCTCTCTCTCTCTCTCTTTGAAATGTCACTTTATTTTGCCTGTACTTTTCTTTCTTTTCCTTCAGAAATTGTAATGTATTTACTTCTATTCTCACGCATCCTTTGCCTCCTGGTTTGTTAGTATTATGATATATCTAGGTATCTATTTGATATGCATATGCAAATTGCATTCTTAGTACTTGAATAGTATATTGTTATTATGTAGAGAGAGAGAGAGAGAGAGAGAGAGAGAGAGAGAGAGAGAGAGAGAAGAAAAAAAAAATTATTAGCTTCTTTCGTTAGTGGTCAAAGAAACATGAACAAATTTCAGGAAATACTACAAATATGAATATTTTAAATACATCACTGAACTCTTAATAAAAGTTTCTTTATTGTTAGTGTCCAAAATTACATACTCTACACAGAAGAGTGTTTGAGAAAATATGGTATGAATTCTTACGTATGTATACTGTATATTTTCCATTATCATGAGGTTGATATAGATATATAGAAAATTGGCAAAATGGGGTGTCTTTTGTCTGTTGATATGTAATTGCATATATTATTTATATTTTTAGGAGTTCTACACAGCAAAGTCAAATTCACAACTGTATCGTATCTCAAATAATTAAGATAATACAAAGTCTTCTTAAAAGTGAAAACTAATAAATATTTGATTTTTATCTGATTTCTGTATTTGACAGACTCTGTTATTAGGAGGCTAATTCAGTTGTGCACCTTTTGGTGTGTTATACACCCAAAGTTATCTCAAGGTTTTTTGGTATAATGAAGTTGAAGTGAATTCACAGTTTGTACATACGGTATTCATTCCAAGACCAATAATGCAATTCATTTAGTTTGTTTTATTATTTTCTGTAGTAGTTGTAGTAGTAATAGTAGTAGTAGTAGTAGTAGTAGTTGTAGAAAAGTACATATTTACTATTAAGATACAGTATACAATTCACACACATAGATATAGCTTCAATGTGTGAAATTCATAAAACTGAACTATTGTATTTACAGAAAAATGCCTTCTTTGACCACATGCATTCTGTGCCACTGGAAAGAATGAATAAAGAACAACTGTTATCTCCAGGGCAGAGACGGTTAAACTTGATTTGAATAACAATAAACTTAGTGATTACACCATTACTCTTATATATATATATATATATATATATATATATATATATGCGGTACTCCGGAGGTTGATGTCTCATCTGCTTAAGTTGTCTTAAACTCCAAAGTTTCTTGGATCTATTGAATTGTGACTGGCCATAGTGTGAAATAAATAGTCAGAAAGGCATGTCTGCATGGTATTGTATGTTGTTAAGGAAATTGTAGACACACAGTTCCAGCATTATTCCTTTATATTTTGAAAACTCAATTCCATCTTTAGACCTTTTGCACAAAAAAAAAAAGGTTAAAAAGTCATGGTATTTCTCCTAAAGAGTGGAGGAGGCAACCACTGATCATCAAACTCCTGTGACACGTACAAAGTTTGTCTTTTGGAACCCTCCAGTGTAAGATAGTTTGTGTCTTGGTGTGTAGAATTGTCTGATTTGGCTATTATGCATTGTCTATCTCTGGTTCTACATCATGAATAAGATTCCAGAAGTACATGAATCAGGCTACTCACACGTGATTGTAAACAGAGGCTCCTTCCCTGCTGCTGCCGCCATCTGCCAATTGTTCCGTTGGGGTCGTGAGAATAACAACAGTCTCCTGCGTTCTGTCTGTAGTTTTTCATTTAAAAACTTACAATGGCACCAAAGAAGTTTACTAGTGGCAAAAATGAGCCTAAAAGGAAGAATGTAGTGACAGCCACTGAATGAAAGATTAGTATTGATAAACATGAGTAAGGAGCAAGATTCACCAATCTTGCAGCTGAGTATTGTATGGTAAAAGCTATAGTAGTCACCTTACTGAAGAATAAGGAGGACATTAGGGGAGCTGATGTGGCAATGGGTGTGAAAAACCAACTTAGTGACCTGCAGCAGGGAAAAAATTGTTATAAAAATTTTACATTGAAATTTTTGTAAAGTGATTGATACTCAAACTGCTATTTGTAATTAATTAAGTTCGATTCTTGAGTCCCCACTGTATAAAGATATTTTGCCAAAGCAGTTGTATTTGTGTGTCATATATTTTTCATATGTCCTGATTGCTTAGTCAGGCATACATACATTATACTACTAGTTCTGTATCTAGGAACCTTAGATTGAGGATGTTTCTAATGCAAAGGATTATCTTTCAGAACCAATTAGCCAGATTAGCATTGATTCAGGAACACGTTTCAGTAACCCTAAGCTCTGTTTTGTCACTGACTTCAAACAAATCCAAATTTTCTTCCTTGATGTAATAATTTAATGTCATTGCATATACCTTAATATTCAAACCTTAGATGAGTCATGGATTGGTTCTGAAAGATAATCCTTTGCATTAGAAACATCCTCAATCTAAGGTTCCTAGATACAGAACTTGTAGTATAATGTATGTATGCCTGACTAAGCAATCAGGACATATGAAAAATATATGACACAAACACAACTGCTTTGGCAAAATATCTCAACTATGGCTTGGGTGTCCTCACTCTAAAACCACCAGATTTTTTTACCTATTTTAGTTTGATTGGTCTGAAAAGATGCTATTTCTCATTTACATTAACTGTAAATAAATAAATGCTGCTAGTACTGTGTGTCTGTGCTTTCCTACACAACATGACTCTGTACAGATAAGCTTTTCTCACTAGCATAATAAATGGTACTTTAAGATGTAAAAGTGATGAAAATTTTTAAATTTGTGTAAAGAAAGGGATGCATGATGGATGAAAATTATGAAGGAAACAGTAAAGAAAAAAAATTGTATATATTTAGGTATTGTAACAAAATGTACTAAAATGGATGAGAAATCGAGTAAATAGGGAAAACTATGCACAATACAGAAAGATATGAAAACCAGCACCCCTATCAGAAAAGGATGAGCCAATGCTGCTGAGCCTTATAGACTTCTTTATTACTCATTACATGTGTGATGCAATTCAAATATGCATAGAAATAGTCCTAATTAAAAGGAAGAAGAAAGACCATGAGAAATACGTCAGTGTTATCATCAGGAGAGTTTTGTGGTGGATGTCTCACAGTCTTTGCTGGATATCATTGCGTTTTGTTGCATTCCATTGCTTTTGGCTCTTGTCATAGTTGTTCTTTTAAAAATGCTCTGAATGATTTAAATACCATTTTGGTAGAATTAATCAATTCAATTTGGTAACAAAGGTGAGAATTACTAAACAGTTACAGAAGGTAAGGGTTTATTGCATGTTCAGGAATGTTGTTGTTGATGAAAATAAGAGAAGAATCACCATTTCAGTGGATGTCACTTTAGAAGACGGTCAGTTAGCATCATTACTTATTGATGAACTGGGACCTCCTTTGGATTGGTGGGAAAAATACAGAGATAAACAAGTATTTTAGACATCACATTATGGAAAAAAAGAAAATACACACTTCTTGTTGTATATTTGGTATGCTATAGAAGGTCTTAGTCTAATCTCTCGCTCTCTCGCTCACTCTCTCTCTCAGTCCAGCTTGCACCTCAGGTGTTTAGTAGCCTGATTTCTTGAGGTGTTCAGCCATAGTGTCCACTTGTGTTGCACATGCATTGGCTGTGGATCCTTGGTCATAGTAGCCAATAATTACGGCCTGCTCAGTCTTGGCTACATGCACTCCAGTTGTTTCCTTCTTGCCTCTTAAAATTTCATCTGTGCCACTCAGGAAAAAGAACTTTGTTTGGCCCACACGCAAGCCTGTAGAAAAATTTGGAAGAACAATTACTTGAAATATTGTTTTGTAATGGAATTCCTATTTTTAATGAGAGTATTTACACCTATTAGAACTTATGGTAATAAACAATATTTTGTATGGAAGAGCGGTAATAGGACAACAATTACAAATTACAGTCTTAAATGTTTTGGTTGCCAGAGGCACTAATGATTACAATGTTCATGAGTATAAAATGATTAAATTTTACTTATTTTACTAATAAATCAATGTTATTTATTGTGTTCTACAATTGATTATGAATACACAATTTGATGTGAACATGTTGAAATGCCACATTGTATTCCACATTTCCTGGAATTATTATTTTTATCATTGTTATCATTACAGTACCATTAACCACAGTAACTTTTCAAAAAAGGTTATTTGCAATTATGTTCATTTTGAGAGGGGGGGGGAATTGTCAACAATATGTGGAACTGTTCAAATGCGTTCCTTACTATAATGATTTGTTCCTTACTGTAATGATTTGAAATAGAAGGTGGATGAGGTTGTCACCTCATGCCAGTTAGATTAGGATGAAATACACAAAGGTGGAGGAATGTGGAGTCCAACAATGATTAGCCTAGTTACCTGACATGGAGAGTTTCATTTTATCACTGAAGCCAGCCTTTATTACATCAAATTCATCTTTAGCAACTTCAAATCCTTCAGAGGCTGCCCATTTCGAGCCATCTAGCCCATAGATTGCTGCCTTTTGGACCTGGCCGCTGGAGGTGAGGTTATTTATGTAACTGTCCCAAGACATCTGTGAAGGATGAGAACAATGGTGAAAAGGGCATCGACCTAACAGCAAGTCATTTTGAGTGTTAGTGTTGGCATAAGTGTTCATTGCAGTGTTAAGGTGAATAGGATGGATTTGCGTAGTTGTTCAAAGTAAGGTACTAAAACAGTGTGATGGTGTCTGTAACAGTCTGTTCATTGTTGATGATCAAAATGTGCTGTAATCTTTCGATCGTATGACAGGAATAAAAGGAAGTAAAAAAAATTACACTGTGGGAGGAGTTGGTTGACTCATTTGTTATCAACCATAGTCGTGATAAGCTAACAGACTTGATAAGATTGACCGTTTCAGGGGTAGATACCGCAGGCTGAAGTCAGGTGTTACGCTATATTTTATATTTATCTTTAAAGGGATCAAAGTCAATCAGTGGTCCATATGAAGTTGTTTTAGCAAAAATATATATATAAAAAAAGAGAACTTAATGTCTTTGGAGCCATAATAGTGGTAGTCCATTCAACATTCGCCGGCACCATGGGTCGGTGTAGTTTCTTACACTCTCTCTCTCTCTCTCTCTCCCTCTCGTATCGCAGTTGTTACGTAATCTTGTCTAAACAACTTTTTGAACAATAATTATATGGAATAATTTCTAAGAACATGGTAACAGCCGTACTGTTTACAGGAAGACGTGTGTTCCAGTCTTAGATGGAAGCGATTCCTTCTGGACTCTCACCGGTTCGTCTCGTGGCTGTATAACCAACACACCTCATACTACTCGGTACTCTTGGTGGTGAATTTTGTTTATTATTCTTACTGGGCACAAAACCCTATAAGAAGAGTCTGAACCAGTGGCACAAGGAAAAATAGTTACCTTTCGGGGGTGTGGACGTGCAGCGGGAGATGAATGTCCTGGCGGGCCGGAGTAAGGCAGTGTACTGACTTCGATGGCAGTAGCTTGCACCCTCTGGGATCCGCTGATAAGAATTTTTGGTGATAGCTAAGCCCCTCCCTCCTCTCGCTCCAACATACAGAACTGCGACTCCCGGCAGCTAGAAATGTGACAACGTTGAATATGCCTTCAGAGAGAGAGAGAGAGAGAGAGTCCTTTTATGGTGTTGAATGGATGTATCCTAGCCACGCCCGTTGCTGCTATCACTCATTCACATCCTTTAAGCGCTGTCTCTACAACCGTTAAACAGTTGTCTCGAACGTCCACTGATATTCCTTCTTTCTTTATTTCATTTTGCCTTTTACTATCCTGTATCTACTCTAACGCTGTTAAAGTGACACACACGGATATTTACTTAGTCCTATAAGTAGGGAACTTATTCAGCATTCAGCATTAATTCAGCATTAAAGAATAAAAGCATTAACAAGAATGCAGCTATAATTAAAGAAAACAGTTAGTAGTAAGACAGCTGGTTAGCGGTGGGTGAGAAGCTGGAGGTTCCAATTCGAGTGCGGACGGGATAGTTAGTGCATAATGTACTTGGTTGTTAATTGATTAACCCTTTCACTGCTATTTGCTCATCTTTCCTTGATAACTGGTCACTCTGCAACATCTTTACTTATTCAGTAGTTACCTAAAATCTTTAAACTGGGTATAAATTGCATGATATACTTTATGCATTCCTTTCTCGTAGATGCTAATAATGATTCATGCATTTCTATTGATATTCTTAATTATCTCGTACCGCAGTGAAAGAGTTAATGTGTGAATGTGAAGGTTATTGTGGAAGCCAGGGTCGCAATCTCTTGTCCCGGAACAAGGGATATGATTCACCACAGCTAATAAAGAGATGAGCATCGATGCCATATGCAGCTATTACTTATACCACAAGTTTACGCTTTTGATCTCATGGGGGAGAAAAATTAAAATTATTCCATTAGGTGCCGCAACAGCTTAGGTCATATGGGACCACTAGTGTTAACGGGAGAGCGCTACATCTCCCACTGGGCAACTAGGTTTGGCAAGGACTCGAACCCGGGCCGCCAGCACCGGAGGCCCAAGATCTCATGGAGGGGGGGGGGTAATTGAATTCATAAGGTATTTTGAAATCTTAACAAGTTAACTTAAAGTGTCATTTCGCTTCGTGGATAGAGATGATAAGTACTACAATGATTGCATCAGAACTCAAATCTCAAATATACCATAATTATAGGTGGTATTCTATTGAGAGAGAGAGAGAGAGAGAGAGAGAGAGAGAGAGAGAGAGAGAGAGAGAGAGAGAGAGAGAGAGAGAGAGGTTATGAATTTGCCGGTGTAAAAAAGAAGGGAAAAAAAAGACAGCTAACAAGAAGAATGTAAAGAGATGTGAAATGGACTAAATGAATGAGATAATAGGTCGTGGAAAGAGAAATCTTGATAATTAAAGGAAAATGTAAAGAGCTGAGAGAGAAGAGACGATTAATATAAAGAAGTGCAGGTTCCAGTACCTAAATGTACGGGTGTAGGAACTAAAATAGACATGATAGGGCGAAAAGTGAATACGGATAAATAAAAACATAAGAGACGAATCACACCAATAATAGTAAAAACGACACACACACACACACACTCTCTCTCTCTCTCTCTCTCTCTCTCTCTCTCTCTCTCTCTCTCTCTCTCTCTCTCTCTCTCTCTCTCTCTCTCTCTCTCTCTCTCTCTCTCGAAGGTTTGCAAGTAAGTCCTACACTTTAGAAAGAAGTAAACATATCAGATAGTGGATGATGACAAATTACTTTGCAACTCACTGCTCCCTCATCCACTGCCACTAGGATAACTGCTACTTTAAACTCAGTACTCTCTCTCTCTCTCTCTCTCTCTCTCTCTCTCTCTCTCTCTCTCTCTCTCTCTCTCTCTCTCTCTCTCTTGATCATAAAGACCATCTTAACTCGGGGCTGAGCTGAAGAAAGACTACATTACTTGTTACTCTGAACATTCAATACCATTTTATTTCTGGCTTTCAGGACTAGAGGTGAGAAACTGGTGGGCGGAAGAATGTTTGTTGTCTGGTTTTGAGAGTGAGTGATTTGAAGTAAGCGCCGCAACAGCCAGGGTCATATGGCGCCGCTGGTTTTGTGAAGTGTTGAGAAATGTTTGATAGTAAAATTCTGCAAAAATAGTGTACTAGATTTTTGGTTTATTGGGGAGAGGGGCAATGTCTAAATTTCTGTCTCAGAGCTCTTTTCCGTTGCATTTTGTGTGTGGTATTGATGTGATTGCCTTATGAAGCATATTTTGCGATGCTAAAATAGTCGTCCCATATTAAATCTTACGTTATAAAGAAAGTAAATTAAACAAATGAGTAAGTAAACAATGAAATATAAAGCAAATAAGTGAAATTAATGAATGTCGATTTCCATGGGATTTATAACTAATCGTGAAAACAAATACTATTGTTTTGAATCACGGAAAATAGGATATGTATGTATTATAACTCACAACGTTCCTCACAGCCAAACAGTACTTACAGGCGTTGCTCATGGCGCATTTATGATCAAATTAAACTTCAAAAGCAAAGTTGGAATAGTAGGATAATTGTGTCATACAGACGCATCTTTCACTCATTCGTGAATGCTTCAAACAAAATCTTGAACTGATCCTTTATAATTTATTGGTGATAAC
>CM035189.1:800156-808155 GCA_020233015.1 Callinectes sapidus | reverse complement strand
GAGAGAGAGAGAGAGAGAGAGAGAGAGAGAGAGAGAGAGAGAGGTAATAGGAAGTAATGGTGAGTTTGTCATTGTCATTATCTTCAACAGGAAGTAAGCCCTGTGGTCAGCTTTGATAATTTCTGCACACACACACACACACACACACACACACACACACACACACACACAGATTCTCTTCCTTCATTGTACTTGGTAACGAGTCACAACCCAAACTTGAACATGGGCAATTGACCTAGCATTGCTCAAACAGCTTTTTCCGTGGCCTTTGACTGTTGGCTTTAGCTGTTTTATCTCCATTTTCCGTCACCGTCAACCCGTCACCGTAAAATCCAACCGCTCTATCTTATCTCTCTGGTGTCAAGGGACAGACCAGAATGTTCTGTCTTACTCTACCGGAGAGAGAGAGAGAGAGAGAGAGAGAGAGAGAGAGAGAGAGAGAGAGAGAGAGAGAACTGTGTTGTACCTACTTCAACATAGTGAATTATGCATACTGTACTAGGTACTTTGTTCACTCTGATACTTTATACAGTTATCTTTTCCTCTGTATTTGTGCCTCAAAGATTCTCATGACGGATATCATCAGTATTGCCGTCATCATCATCGTCGTCGTTGTCATCATCATCATCATCATCATCATCATCATCATCATCATCACCACCACCACCACCACCACCACCACCACCACCACCACCACCACCACCAATAAACTATGGCTACCACACATTACCCCCAGTAAAACAGCAGACAGTTTTTATCCCACCATGCAAATACATTAAATCAAGCAGTTAATTGAGATAATGATTTATTGCACTTTATTGTAGTTCTCATCTTAACTATCTGTTATCAATATATACTGATTATGATAATGATCATCATGGTTGTTAGTTTTGATTGTTACTGTTTGATTACTTTATGGGGTGTGTGTGTGTGTGTGTGTGTGTGTGTGTGTGTGTGTGTGTAATATATATATATATATATATATATATAGATATAGATAGATAGATAGATATTGAGTATGAGACACACTTAGTTGAAGTAGATTGTTTATAGAAAATGTTTAGCAGTTGAAGGGTGAGCAATAAATGGCTGGCTTGAAACACTCATCCTGGTAATTTGAATATAAACAAAATGCATGAAGTCCTTCAACTTGTGAAATGTAACATAACAGACTACAACCCAAATGGATATGAGATGAACATACAAATTCATCACAAGAAATATGACTTACCTCCTTTGTTGACCAGTGTGGAAAACAAGGCATGGAACCAAGAGCAAACAGTGGAGTGGGAAAGCTGAGTTGATTGAAGGTGTTACTGATATGGTGACAAAAATGAGTAAGAATTAATGGACTAACTGCTGGTGTTTAACCTTGGAAATGTAAATTTGGTGAAGTATTGTGTCACTGAGCTGGCACAAAGGAAGGGAGTGTAGGTTGTGGCAAAATGATGACCGAGAAGATGTGGAGTCGCTTGCACTCTTTGTATCACAAGGTGGTGGGAGGAACAGTTGGCCTCTCAGAAGCTGGACAACAGCCTGAGGCAGCTGGCAGGCAGAAGCTGCTGGATTCTGTGGCAGTGAAGCTGAAGGGAAGGTAATGGATCTACTATCCATTATTGCCTATACAACAGTTCTCTTTGAAAAAAAAGGCTCAGTGGTTTCTTTACATCATGGTGGAGTACCTCTTATTTCTCAAACACACAGTCCCTTGTAAAGAATATTGACACCACTTAATTTCTTTTGAAAGTTTTAAAGACAAGTATAAATTTTGGATAATGCCACATAAGCTCCATTTTCGAGACATACTTGTGTGTTTATAACTTTTATGTATCTTATGTGTTTACAAAGTTTTAATTATGATTACTTAAATATCTTATGGGAAAATTTCATGGGATTTCTTTAGCTATGCATACACTCAGTAATATTTGTCTAATGATAAACCTTGTTTGTGTTGAAATATTTTATTTTACATGAATTGAAATTCAGCATTATAGTCAGGTTTAATTTGTTGAAAAGTCTCTGGCATAAATTCTTCACAATAAAAGACAAACTGTAAAAATGGAGAACTTCCATATTTTCTTTGGAATTTTACAATCTTCTTGTATTTATTTACTTTTCATGATGCATTATTAATTGTCATACATCAGTAGACCAAATATTCATTAACATATATTTCTTTGCTATACAACTTTTAAATTGCCTTCCCTCTCCAATAGATGGTTCCATCCCAACGTCTCGGGCCTGGTGGCGGAGGTCCTGCTGAAGGACCGAGGCATCGAGGGGTCGTTCCTGGCCCGGCCCTCCAAGTCCAATCCTGGCGACTTTACACTCTCCGTGCGGTGAGTTAGCAAACACTGAAATTGTGATGGCTTTTTGCTTTCTTCTAATAAAGACAGGTTTATGTGAAAAACCTTGGAAATCAATATCCACATCATTGTGTTGATTTTTTTTGTTTTTAACCTTTTAGGCGGAATGGGGAGGTCACACACATCAAGATTCAGAATATGGGAGACTTCTATGACCTGTATGGCGGGGAGAAGTTTGCCACTCTGGCAGAGCTGGTGCAGTACTATATGGAGAACCAGGGTCAGCTGAGGGAAAAGAATGGAGAAGTGATTGAACTCAAGTATCCCCTCAACTGTGCTGACCCTACCACAGAGAGGTGAGTTGACACAGAAATATGTTTGTACCGTTTGTCCTCTTGTCATTGAATTTTAAAATATATTTGCATGTCAGCTGCCATTACAAGAGTTAAAGATCAACAAAATAACGGAATCCAGAGTGATGAGAAACCGTCTGTTGATCCTCATATAACAAAACATTGATCAAAAGTAGAATGGGTCTCTCTCTCTCTCTCTCTCTCTCTCTCTCTCTCTCTCTCTCTCTTGAATATAAGTAACATTTGTAAATGCTTTAACTAATGAAATGAAAAGAATATAAATGCTCTTAACTTGGATGGCAACTTCAGAATATGGGTAAAAAAGAAAAGAAAAGAAATGAAGGGATATGTCAAGATTAGATCCACCCTTGCAGAAACCTAATTTATTTCTTAACAGTTAGTGGCTTTACAAATTTTTAAGAGAGGATTACACATTTGAAAGTTTGGTTGTGAAGTCAAGTTGAAGAAAGAACATAGTTTAATGTAAGACTTCAAGAAGGTAGAATCGTTGCAGAGGTAAAGTTTCAACTGTTTTCCTGGAAATTCCCACAGATGGTTCCATGGTCACCTCTCTGGACGGGAAGCTGAGAAGCTTATCCTTGAGAAAGGAAAGAATGGAAGCTTTTTGGTGCGAGAGTCGCAGAGCAAACCGGGTGATTATGTATTATCTGTCCGCACAGATGACAAGGTCACCCATGTCATGATCAGATGTGTGGTAAGTGGAGCTCTATGATTGTAACTTTGGGAAGGAAAAAGTGATTATAGTGTTGAGGGAGTAAAATCTTCATGTTATTAAGCTACTCTAATTTTATTGAGTTGCAATAATATTTGTAGAAATTTTTGTTAATTCTCCCTCAGTCCTACATTTCATTACCTATTTTTTGTTGGTATATCTTTCAGATAGTAATTATTGACTTTCCTAATTAGTTTCTACTGAAGTGTATATCTGCCTTTTTTTTTTTTATTCTTGACACTGTTAATGTCACATATAATACCTTTTCATTTTCAAAACAACTCTCCAGTACTTCATTTTTTTCTCTGTATTAACATCAACAACCTTTGATGATGGCTCTTTCCTCTGAATTTTGTGATGATATCAGCATTATCACATGCCACAAGTTACCTTCATTGTACATATTGAAATGGTGTTGCATATGGATATTGAATTTTTCTGTGCTCATTTCTGCTTGGGAATGTGATAGATTTATAAATTGCCTAAATTCATAAATAACAAATTAGTAGAAGTTGTGGATGTTAGATATTAGTTTTATAAATGCCCTTCAGGAACATATGAAAATTTTGAAAGGAAGTGTGAATTCTGCAAGATACTTATCTACTGTTAATAGCTAGTTTACATAGTTTTTATGTTCCATGTCTAATAACATGTTTGATTTTAGGAAAACAAATATGATGTTGGAGGAGGAAGGAAATTTGATACACTGAGTGAACTTGTGGAGCATTACCGGAGAAACCCAATGGTGGAGCAGTCTGGCACTGTGGTTCCTCTGAAGATGCCCTTTAATGCAACCCGTATCAACGCCCGTGGCATTGATAGTAGAGTGCGAGAACTTTCGGTAAGTTTTCTCGGGTTTACTGGTCATTAATAATGGTAAGATGAATTGTTATCCTTTTGGATCATTAATTTTTTGTTAATGCATGTATTGTAAATGTCCTGTTGAAGGAAGGTTTTTTTGTGAAAGTCATTATCTTTTCAAATCCTGGAGATTCTAGTGCAGGGTTGGGCCAACTTTTTAGTGCAAGGGCCACATTAAAAAATTCACTGTCTTATAAGGCCACAAAATATATTAACTCAAAACAATTAATATTCAAAAATGAAAATAAAAGATTTTTAAAGAAAAAAACACTCTCCTTGGCACACACACCTGTAGGAAGAAAACAAAATTCTCCCAATACTATTTGGCATTGTTTGGTAATTTTTTATTTCAAATTTACTAACATATGTCAGGCTGTATGAGCTTTTTCAGTGGGCTTTATATAGCCTTTGGGCTATACTTTGGCCACACCTGTTCTAGTGCTAGTAGAACATTGTTTTTCCCCATCTCAAAAATTTTCCAAATTCGGATATTAAATATAGGAGACAATCTCTAATATTACCTTGCATATTCTGAAATCAAAATGTACCTGTCCTCCTTTAAATAAATTGTTGTTTGTTGCATTAAGGCTTCATAATATCAATGGGCTAAGTAAATACTCCAGATCAGAAACCTTCAGGAAGTTATCAATGTTCTTATGTGAAGCTTTAGGACTGAATGTATAGAGATTGTTATCCCTCCTTACCTGTCTTTCATATGTGACCCATAGTCTTCTTAGGAGAAAGAAATAATTAGTCAGTCATTATTTGCTTAAAGAAGAAAGTTAAAATGACTTTTGGGAAAATAGTGTAATCTCCTTGATTGTGAAAAAATGCCTTTGAGTTATAGACATTTTGAATATTTATGTAAAAATATGTGAAGTAGTCATCGTATTGCAAAAAAGACAGTTGAAATAACTTTGTCTACAAGTATTCAAACGTATGCTTGAAAATAATGAACTTTGAAATTTCACATTTAGTTATATATTTATTATAAAAGTAATAACATGGCCAACATAAATGATAATTCAGGTTGATTTTAAAAAATCAGTAGTGATATTAAATTAAGCAACCTTGTTACACAGTAAAACCTCAACTTATGAATAATTTGAGATACAAGTTGCACAGTCAATTTTTTTTGTCTTGCAAGCAAAAACTTGTGTTACAAACTTTGCTGCTATTTGTTGCAGCTACACCCAGAATCTGATGCATTCAATTCAGTTCCCCCCATATGGAAACAGTTCTCATATTGTACTGGCATTTTGTGATTTTTGTGTTGTTATATGGCTAGATTTCCTTTGTCTGCCATTGGTTTTAAGTAAGTGTGCTATGTAATGACATATGTCTAACTTAGATCTGAAACATTCTGAAAAGGAGGATGAAACAAATCTCTTTGGACAACTATTTTGTGAAATCCTGCAGATAAAAACAGTGAAAGAAATGAAGTCATTCAAAAGTAACAAAAAAATATAGCAATTAAGTGAAGCAATAAAGTGTAACCAGTAAGTTCAGTGATTAAGCAAGAGTTTATTATGAATGAAAAGGCAAAACATACTCCTTTCATCTCAGCCTACCACCTCCACCCATGTTTATCCTGTGCAGTGGGGAACAGTGCTGTAAACAAACCTCTGTAGCCTCTCTTCTCTCCTCTTTCCTACATAAAACTTCGTTTTTTTTCTATAAATGATGTGTAGAGAGTTGTTAATGAGATCTTTTGTGATTAATTGATTAGCCAATCTCCTTTGGGCCTTTATTTTTGTACCTCTAGCTGATCAACAGTTCCAGGTGAAGGGTGTGTAAGGGGGAAGCTACATGTGTTTGGGTAATGTTTTATGGAATGCACTCCTAGTCTCCATTATTTATGCAATGTATAGAACCAGTTTATTTATTTATATTCTCTTGTTATGTTCCATTGTATCTATACAATATTTGTTAACTATAAATACCTCTCTTATGTAAGAAGACTTGAAGAAAAAGATTGTGGTGTCTTTGGGGTGAGACTGGAATGGAATAATAGTGTTTCAAGTAATTTCACTGGGACGAATTTGTTTTGAGTTACGAACAGAATGATACACAAACTCTGTCATTGAGCAAATCAAAGTAGTATTTTGAGGTATCATTGTACTATAGAATGAATGAATTTGTAGATGTATAACTTTTAATTTGTTGTCACTAGATTCATAGTTCAGCATTTTGAAAAGGTTTTTATTATAGATATTCCAGTATAGTTTCAAGGAACAAGTGTTTGCAGCAATAGCATAGTAATATTCAACAGTGGTTGCTTTTTTGCACCAATGTCCTTTCCGAAAAGATCTGATGTGTCATCATTGCAGAAGGAACATCAGGGGCCTGCCATGGGGAAAGCCGGATTCTGGGAGGAGTTTGAGTCTCTGCAACAGCAGGAATGCAAGCAACTCTACTCAAGAAAGGAAGGACAGAAACCAGAGAATCGCAACAAAAATCGCTACAAGAATATTCTACCCTTTGACCACACGCGAGTTATTCTGCGAGACACAGATCCAGGAATTCCAGGCTCTGACTATATCAATGCTAATCTTATAAGTGTAAGTCAAACTATTACTTCAGATAGAACAAATATATTTAGAAAATTAGGATTATTGTTTTGTTAGGCAGTGATGAAAGTTTGATTAGTGTTAAGTAAAGGGTATAGGATCCGAGTCATCTACTACATATTTGCTGATGATACAGGTGTGGTGGCTGAATCAGAGAAGTTGAAAAGACTGGTTAACTTTAGGTATGTTTATTGGAGGAAAAAGCTGAAAATGAATGTTGGTAAAAGTATTAGTTAGTACTAAAAAGTGGAATAGCCACACAACATTCATTCACATCTCTCTCTTGTTCCTTGGCTCCCCAGCAAAGAAGAGTAGGTACTTCTGCTTTCACTTTACAGGGATCAGTCACACAACTTGGACAGTTTGGTTGAGAACAAGGCTCATTTGCAGCAAAAACCCTTTCCTTCCTCACATGATTCCCCAACACCTGTGTGAGACTATCACTGTGTGGTAGATCCTTCAGAAGTTGTAGGATCATACTCATTATGTACTCACAACTGCTCTCCATTTGCTTCTGTCACATACAATAATTCTACTGTTATCCAGTATCAATCACTTTCCCTTTAAAACTTCTCTCATACTATTTATTCATCCTTTTTATGACATACTAGGCAAGTTCACACTTTTCAAACTTAACCTTATTACTGTTTGTTGGAAAAGTGATGAAATATATTAAAAGTATTTAACCCTGTGTTGCAAAAAATTAAAGGATTGAAAGAGAAGTATAATAATGAAACAAAAAGTAACGAGTGAATAACCTAAGTAATATAATGAAGCAAAACATTTCATAAGCTCTACTTATTAATGAATTTGTAGATTTACTTGGTTTTTAAAAGTTAGGTTAAATAGAATTTACTAAACCAGCACACTACATGTCCCAGTGATGACCAGATTAGTGATGAGCTAATAGTGCCTTATAAGTTAGTGATAAATAATACACATCTTATACTCAATATACAAAACATACATTTTGTGTTGCTAATTATATATATATATATATATATATATATATATATATATATATATATATATATATATATATATATATATATATATATATATATATATATATGCACACACACACACACACATGGAAACAATAAATTAATTCAAGAATAATATGATTTTTATATTAATTTTCCAGAGTGAAGAGGATCTTGGAATTGAAGGCAAGAC
>CM035189.1:770156-795156 GCA_020233015.1 Callinectes sapidus | reverse complement strand
CCCTTCTAGTGGGTCAGGACCAATTTTATTTTTCCCATTACTTCTTAACAATGGCTATTGTGTTTTTAGGTATTGCGGCGATGTTAAGAGATCAATTTCTTGCAATAGCTGGGGTTGAGTGTAGTATTTTTTTTCTAATAAACTGGAACGGATGAAATGTTTTTACATTAATTTCAATGGTAAAAATTGCTTCCTAATTCAAATTTTTGCAATTCAAACAGCCAAAAAGAATGAACTAAGTTTGAATCAAGAGGTACCACTGTATATATATTATACATAGGTCTCTCTCATGCACACACACATGTATACTTGAGCCTTTCTCCGTTGAGTGCGTCACCTTCATTTGCTAGTTATTTCATTGTTCCTCCTTTGGTGATGGTGTGTCTTTGAATCTCACTAATCAAATTCAGTATTTCTGGTCACTACCACCAGCCTCCATTGCCTCACTGTGAACATCATATTCCTGATACCATACCCATTGTTATCCCACTGGAAAAGTGTTAAGTAGCAAGAATAATATTGTCTCTGCACAGGAGGCTAGTTTTACTTCAGTTATGCATACTCCTGAAAGTTTGTTTATTGACTATACAAACAACAGTGACTAATGACTAATGTGCTATGAAGCCACCAAAAGTAAAAGTAAAAACTTGTTGGCAATTGACAAAGACAATTACTATTTAGATTACAAATTCACGTAAAATATGAGCATTAGGTAATTTCCATAGTGACGACTACTTTTCTATCTTTCCATAATTTTGTCTCTTAGAGTAAAAACTGTAGTGTTATTGAAATTGTGTGGGATGTGAGTGTGTAGATTTATTCAGATTGTTGTTTGTAATCTCAAGGTAAGATTAGATATGAAGAAAATAATATTTGATTTGCTAATACTAATTTTACTTTTATTTCAGAGTCATTGATTAATAAGGTTGTGTTATAAGGATGAAAGTAATTACACATGTTTATAGATATTAACTGCATAAATATTTTTGTGAGCAAGTAATACATATCTATATATCTATATCTATCTATCCATCTATCTATCTATCCATCTATTTATCTATCTATCTATCTATATATATAATATGTGGTTAATAGAAATATCATGCGTGATAATTAATTTGAAAATGTTTTCAAATAAATAATAAGTATCACATAAAATAAATGATCTATTTCTTATTATATCATAGGCTACTCATTGATTTGTTATGCTTCCTATCTATAGTTTGACTGAGACAAATTTGGAGAATAAACACCTTTTCAAAGCCTTTCATGATCAGACCTTACACACAATTCAGCCAACAGTTTCCATTTAGTTTATAATGTGTGTATCTTTGTCAACCCACTAGTCGGCGGAGACACTCAATCACTCCCAAATCCAAGGTTGGAGCACTTGCCTTCAGCTTGTATATTCTGCATCCAGCTTGAATTATTTTACATTATTTTGTGGCTTGTGGTATTTCAGATCTCATCTACAGTATCCCCCTCACCCTCAGCTTGAGACTGTATAGATGTGACATTTATTAATAAGTTTTTCCTCAGTGAATATTCAATTACCATTGTGGTTGCTTGCATCCAATTTTTTTTCAGATGTTATTTTTTTATAATGAACAGTTTTTCCATAGTTTTTAGAAGAGCATGGTTGTGCTTTCCACATTGTTTGTGAATTCCTTATTGGTCTTTTTACTGTATGGGTGAAATTGATCTTTTATCAGACATGGGTAAAATGTTTATGAGTTACAATTTTGTATTCCAAACCATAGGTAATGCAGTGTTACAGGTTAGGTATAAAATAACTTACCAAATAACATGTAGTAGAGTGCACATCAGAATTTTAATATTTTTTGTCAGGTAAGAAATAGAGTTTGGTAAATTATATTTAGCATCCACATATTCTTATGAAGTTAAGAGATGTGTTTGAACAAAAAATAATCAATTACCTTCAATTAAATTGGATAAATTTTGGATAACTTTTTTTCTTTTGGATTGTTCTTGTTGGGGACTGTCATAGTGGATCAATGCCCTTCACTTTCCTCTCCTTCCTCTTTTACTTCTTTCTGTATTAACTCTAAAAGTATTCATAAATTTTTTGGGCCTTCCTCTATTTCTCCTCTAGCAGCACTATCCTCTATATTTTCTCAAGTCATCTGGGTTTCAACTTCCATAATTTTTCTTTTGCAGTATTATTAAGAATGTAATTATTTTGAAATGATTATATGAAGAAAGTAGATTACAATATGTCTTTATCTAACTTTTTTTACATTTGGTAAAATCTATCTTCATCAGTCCCTCTTTGTTTTTATTTCTAAAACTTTATCTGATCATCACTTCCTCATCTCTATTTCCTTTCCCTGACCTGACTCTCAATATTTGCTTTTGTCTCTGCTCTCTTTTCCTTGGATATTTTGTTGATTGTCTTTTTCACCTTAAAGATGTCTTTCCCTTTCATTGCACATTCCACTTAGGTATAGTACATTCCTCATTCACTGATATCCACTGCTTCCTTTCCACTTAATCTATTTATAAAGTGTAGCCAATTTTTTTTCCTTTATATCATATCAGTAACTACCCTTCCCTTACCATTCACTGTTCTTACACTTGACATTCCTATTTCAATATTCAGTTTTCAAGCATTTCTTATATCCCAGTTCTTCTGAATCTGTATGCCTGCTTGTTATTTTTTTTCAACAGTAGCGTATTTGTTTCTAATATCTTGTTGAACATTAGCACTATTGAGGGTTGTTACTAACCTGTGTTATAATGGATCTGGTGTGGTATCCTGGTTGTTGATCTACATAGTGATTTATTAAGGTTTTACACCAAAGGCCTTTTCATGATGTAACAATTTCCATTAATTTGGACTTGGAAGACTCACTGAATACACTCATGTGCCATGAGAGGTTGGACAGCTATTGGTATGTCATTATTTTACAAGGAAGGTAAATGGAAGTAAAGTGGATTTACATACAGTGTGATTGCAATATGATTAGTGTTAGGAGTGAAAGATACAACTAAGGCTTTTTGTGATACTCATATATATATATATATATATATATATATATATATATATATATATATATATACCAAAATAGAGACATGTAAGTACTGTAAGAGACAATACTCAAACTTAATTCGTTCCAAATGGCTGTTTGAGTATTAAAAGGTTTGACTATTGATACCTATAAATCAGCTAATTCATTGTTTTTAGCATAACCTTACATTTACATAAATTTGTATTTATTTTTTTTATAATAACATTTTGTTCTATTTTTTCCACTGCTGCAGATCACTGAACTTCCTTTTTCACATCCATTGCCACATCAACTCTCTTAATGGCCTCCTTGTTTTTCAGTATGTTGGTTAATGTCTGATGTTCAAGTATTAGATTTTTTTTACTATTAAATCAAACTTTTGCTTTCGGATATTGAAAAGTTTGACTATTGAGATGTTCAAGTTTTGAGTCTCCACTGTATTTTAACCACTTTAATACACCTTCACATCAATATTTACATTTACATACAGTGGAATCTTCATTGGGTCTTGAACTTAATTCATTCCATAATGTAGCTTATATTTTAAAACAGTCATATCTTGAAACAAATTTCCTTACTTAAAATAATGGAAATCCAATTAGTTCATTGCACAACTGAAAAATATCACTTAAAAGCAATTAACATAGTGTGTTATGCAAAATTAAATTAATTTTTCAACAAATAGATGGTGTGGGTGTGCGTGTGTGTGAATGAAAACAAAAAAAGCTTAGATTATGTAGATGGCTGGAGAGAGAGAGAGAGAGAACCATCTTCTTTGACAACATCATAGGTTACAAAATTTCCACAAAAAACTGACAAGTGCAAATGAATGCAGAGATACTTCTGCTACAAAAGGACAATGAACATTGAGTGTGATTCATTATGCAGATGCAGGAATAACATACTATACGCAAGTGAATACTAGTATATCAAGGTGAATTTTCTAAGCCTACTGTAATTATGATGATAGTAATACAGTGTTTTTGTCTGCATCACAAAATAGTTGTCCAAGGAGGTTGGTTTCATCTTCCTTTTCAGAATATTTTCATATCCACTAGGCATGTTATAACATAGTGCCACTTGCTTAGAACCAGTGGTCAGACAAAAGAAATTTAGCCATTTAACCCTTAACGAACGGCAATTGTTTATGTAAGTGGGCCCTGTGCCATTTTGTGGAGTGATGATTGTTCATATAAGCCCACAATTTCAAATCTGGCACAGATATTTCCTCTCTAAATGATAGCCCCGTCATATGGTAACACTTCTCAGTGAGCCAGGCTGTACCAGGACCCTCCCACTATACACCAGACCACATTTCCCTGCTATTAAGGTGACATCTGGCAACTCACAAGTATGTGGCAGGAAGAAAGACCACTCTTGGCAGCAAACAAATTTGCGTCCTCATCTTCTGCTGTATTTTCAGTATTCCATGCAAAACTTCACTTTTTCCATTATAAAATCATGCTGTCTTGGAGGTAAAGCAGTTGATAAAAATGTTAGTTTGCGAACGTAAACATACATATAAGACAATATTAATATTGTATGGCGAAATCTACAGTAGCCACCATATTGAAAAACAAGGCAGGCATTAAGCGGATGTGATCTATATGAAAAAGTAACTTAAGCAATCTGTGGCAGTGAAAGAAATGGAAAAATTGTTACTTATAAAAAATTATATTGAAATTTTTGTAAACATAAGGGTTTGCTAATGTTACAACAAATTACCCGAGTTATAGGTATTTTAATATTTGAACGGCCATTCGGAACCAATTACGAGTATTTGATCTTCACTGTATGTCATTACATTTGCTTAGATTGAGTAGTCACACAAAAGAATTCAGGTGGCAGAAATGTATATAGCAAGAAGTTTGATTTAGATCATTAATGAATAATAAGTAAAGTGGGAAATAGGACAGAACCTTGAGGAATACCACTGTTTATAGATTGAGGAGAACAGTGGCCATTTACCATAGCAGCAATTGAACCGTTGGAGAGGAAACTTGAGACAAAGTTGCAGAGAGAAGGATAGAAACTAAGAGGGTAGTTTTGAGATCAAGTCTTTGAGCCATACTCTATCGAAAGCTTTTGATATGTCTAAGACAACAACAAAAAATTTCACCAAAATCTCTAAAAAAGAGGATGACCAAGATTCAGTAAGGAAAGCCAGATCACCAATAGAGTGACCTTGAAGGAAGCCATACTGGTACTCAGAAGACCAGATTTTTAAGAAATCTTCCTATTGATTATAGATTCAAAAACTTTTGACAAGTATGAGATTAAAGCTATGGAACAGTAGTATGAGATTAGAAGTCACCCAATTTAAGAATAGGCTGAATATAGGCAAACTTCCAGCAAGAAAGAAAGGAAAAGTTGATAGACAGTTGGAAGAGTTTGGCCAGGCAAGCTGCAGGCACTGAGGCACAGTTTTTGAGAACAATAGGGGGACCCCATCAGTCCACAAGCCCTCTGAGGATTTAGACCATTGTGAAGAATTTTAATCAAAGGCATGAAATAATCAGAGGGAGGAGAGGGAGAAACAAGCTAAAAATTATCCAAGGTAGAGTGATTATACTTGCTACTCTCAAAACTGGCCATTTTTGTGTGACCTTGAGTTTGGTAGGGATTTCCCCCATTGTTGCTACATCACTGGCTCTCCCTCTTTCTCCCTGCTCCACCTCCTTATCCTCTGTCTCTGCCATTTTTTGTTTCCTCTTTCTACATAAATTGGTGTTTTCTAAAAATCATTTCAAGTCTTGTTCCACATCACTGCTGAAGTAAAGATAAAGAGGTATTTTCTGTATGAAGATTTCTCCCATCCTAAATGTGGTCCATGAGCCTGTAATCGCATGGCCTTTGCTGCCTCCACATTACTTCACTCGCCATCATTCCTGACACTCTCATACACAATCTCGCTGTGGACCATTGTGCTGCAAGTTGGCCCATATGGACCATGTGGTCAGCTTCATGGCCAGTATATATAATGCAAAAAAGTTCTTGGGAGGATGAGCCAGTGAATTGTGGAGAAATGGCAATTGTGGAACATCAGCTGGTAAAAAGCACTTGTGCTAAAATATCCAGTTCAGAGCGCAGTGAGTATAGCAAAAATTTGAAAGTTCAGCTTTGGAGACAGATGTGATAGCAGTTATGCCATCAGGATGAAATAAAGGAGGGAAAGATGAAGAATTATTTCTTATTGGAGATGTTTTTGGCCTGATGCCAGAAGTCTCAAGGAGAGTTGGATTTCAAAAGTTTTTGAAATTTTCTATTAATGAAATAGTGTTTGTCAAGTTAAGGAATGTACGTCTACATGTCAGACACTGCCACCTCTGTTATGTGCTTGGTACACAGAGAATCTCTGACATTGAAACAGTAAATTATCCATGGAGAATCAGTTCCCCCTCATAATACCCTAACTGGCAGAAGCAAAATGCCAGAAGTACTTCTGCTTTGGAGGTCTCTCGAGGAGGGATGAGGGAAATAGACAAGATGAAGATATGAGATTGTGATTGAAGGAGCCAAACAGAGAACATAGGGTAACATTATAAGTAGATGGATTAGATGCAAGGAAAAGGTCAAGAATGTTGGGTGTATCTCCAAGACAGGAATACTAGTAGGGTGTATGGAGGACAGCAGGGTTGAAGACTAGTTCACCAGGATGGTCATTGGTGGGAAAGGAAAGCTAAAGCTGGTGGTGAACATTGAAATTTCCAAGAACGGAGATGTCCGTGAAGGGATAGAGAGACAGATTGTGCTCCAATTTGGAAATTAGATACTTAGTCAAACAATTTCATGTAGAGCTAGGGAAGAGGTAGACAGCACATATAAATTTAGTTAGAGAGTGATTTTAGAGTTGGAGCCAAATGGTGGAAAACTTGGAACATTAAGAGCATGGGCAAGAGCAGGTCAAGTCATTGCATACATAGACACAACATCCAGCTATGGAACAATAAATAAAGATAGAGAAAGTAGGAGGGAACAGAAAAGGGGATACTGTCAGTTGCCTCATATACCTGTGTTTTGGTGAGGAAAAGATGAGGAGGTTTAGTAGAGGAGAGATGGTGTTCTTCAGATTGAAAATTAGATTTAAAACTACATGTTGCAGAAGTTAATAAAGAAAAGGTTGAGAAGGGTGTCAAGACATTTATGGTTGCTACTGAGAGAGTAGACTTGGAGGCATTTATGGTACTATTCTCAGAAGACTCCATAGCATATATATATATATATATATACACACACACACACACACACACACACACATACGCACACATGCTATGTGTGCGTATGTGTGTTTACTCCAGGTATGCCTATATTAAACTTCTAAATTTTGCTGCAAAATCCTTTATACTTAGATGTACAGTAACAGTGTGAAGTGAATATTGTGTGCTTGATCCAAAACAGGACAAGAAAGTGTATATCCTGCAGTGGATGTATTGCTAGGGATCCATGAATATTTGTGATTTCTTTGTTTCCTGTATGCTACTATGATCCTGTTTATTTTGCTGACACATGTTAACTTTACTGGAAAATTCCCATGAGTTTTCTAGAAAAAAGAAAAAAAATGTTGTATGCATATCTATAAATGTTGCCATGTTTAAATATGTGTTATAAAATGTGGAGTGTTGTTTAGCACAGTAAAGATAATTTTTCTAAGCACTATGATTTGATGATATTTGGTGTTGAATATTTTTGAATTTATTTCAAAATGATTGGCCACAGGAAATCCTCACCATTCACTTGTTTGATGTCCATGATATCTGAAATACTTGGCAGATATATTTTGATTGCAGATACTTTTCAAGACATCAGGGTAATAGTTATCTTCCATGGAATATGAAGTAAATAAATGCATACTACATCTTGTAATTGTGTCACCTAAATGAGCAACTCAGTTTATTATAATAAATGGAGAAATTAGTAAGGGCCAAATTATTAAAGCTGTGATGGGTGAGGATGTCCTGCATAACTCGATGTTATTGATGTGGTCTTTGACACTGGGGTTTTCCTTTGAACCACAGATAGTTTCATAACATAACTAGTATTTGTTCCCAGATAAGGAACTTTCATTTGATTTTTAACCATGATGAATGTAGTATTCATGGAGTACAATGAGAGTTGTCTGTGTAAGTGGATATATATATATATATATATATATATATATATATATATATATATATATATATATATATATATATATATATATATATATGAGGATAAAGTTACAAGCACAATTGTATAATCTTATTAAGAGGATCTTTTCTTATTCACAGGCCTCCTGATGAACTCCCGAAACAGATTTATGAAAACGTTCCTCCGGCTGTGAAAGAGAAGAAGACGAAATCAGCAACTATGTCCCCAAGTACCCCCACCTCTCCTACCTTCCCAACTCCCCCCATGGGTTTCTCTGCAGCAGGAGCTGGATCTACTTTTCCCTCCCCTGCTGCTGCTCCCCGTCCCTCCATGCCACCCCGTGCCACTTGACAGGGGAGTTCAGAGTAGAAAGAGCATTTCTTAAAAGACTTTTACTTGCATTGCACAAGCTGTTTCTTTTTGCTTTCTAAGATTCACCATGTGTAAGAGCCTCCAGTAGTGAAGGAGTCCTTTACAAGATGGTTGAGTGGCCAACCACATCTAGACCTTTCTGCTCTGAACAAGGATTGACAACTCCCAGAATTTAGGATTAACCTTTTGTACAAATAAATAAAGGCTGGACCTAGAGACAAATATGGAAAGGAGATACAGCTCTACTTTTATTGAAAAAAAAAGAAAGGAAAAAAGGAAGAAGAAAAGTTGACTTCTCATTATCAGTGTCTCCTTTAGCCTGATACAGACTGCATAGCTAGTCAACTGTATTTCTCTAATATTGGAATATCTAATAATTTTGACCTTGGGAGAGCAATGAATGCATTGATAGCTAGAGTTTGCTATTGATTTTACATGAGATTATAACTCTGAGTGATCATCATTGCTTCTAATCTCTATAAGGCATACCTACTAAGTAGTGTGGCTACAACAACCACACAAGGATTAAATACGTCATTACGACTGCAGAGATAGACATTTTACAGTCAGTTATATATTGCATGAAAATGTGTGTGCTTACTGTTAAATCATTACATTACAAAATCATTTCCTTACACATTTCATATGTTACATGTAATTGCATTACATTCATATACCACTGTGCATGTCATGGGTGTAGTGGGATAGGAGGGGAGAGAAAGCCATAAGATATCTAGCTTGCATTACATGTATGGGATTAGTTATGATGGAATCACTTGGTATTATATTAAGTTAAAACTGGATGGGATCAAATTACTTTTGATTTTCAGCTGTCCATCTTCACATAAAAGTTTGAGCAGAATTATCAATAAGAATTTTACAAAGAAATAGTCTTAAGTAAGAGAAAAATTAATTTAGAATTATTGCAAAATATTTTTTTTTGTAATGGAAGTAACTTGATTTTCAAAATTTGGATAAATATTTGATTTTTATCTTCATTCTTAATCCTACTGCTTTAATTTTCAAAATTTAGATATAAGGAGGTCTTTTAATTCAGACTGATGCGCCTATTAACTAAGCAAAAACTATTTGTAGTTGTTTTGTAAATAAAAATACTATCTTTTCAACATTAGCAGGTAAAAAACTGAAATTATAAAAACTAAGCAAATATAGGTATATTGATTTATAAACAATGTGATAAGTAATAAGAAAAATCTTATTATATGTACAGTTGGATGTTCCCAGTAAATGAATATTAATTTACAGTGTTTGAGGTTGAGTGGTTGATTACTTTTGTGTATACAACATATATATAATTTTTTTGTGGTATAAAAATTAGCACCATAAACCAATATCATTATATAAATGAATGCAGTAATAAATTTTACCAGACAGTAGTGATTGATTGGTGGATTCATCTAATGTAACATCAAAAGTACTAAGACAGCTGTAGTTATAATGTCTTAAACAAAATTCTAAATGAGAGAGCGAGAGAGTGTTACCAATGTTAATGTTGGCTTTCTTCTATTTAATTTTATTAGCGGTAAAAAGTTACTTCCAATGAATTAAGTGAAAACAATGTGACTCCACTCAGATATGTTACTTATAGTTTCAATGTATAATTAAATATTGATTTAGTTTTTTCTACTTTTATGTGATGATGAAGTGAACACTGTAAATTATCGTATATATATATTTAATGTTCAGGAGATTATCGTCAAGATACCTGAGAAATGTATTGTTCTGCAAGTATCAAAAGGAAACTAAACTTAATTATACATTGTGGAGATAATCTTCAAAGGTACATTTAGGAAATTATTGGTATACTGTAATGGATTCAATATTACACTTGAAAATCCTATAAATAGAAAGAGGGCACAAAAAAAACAAACAAATGAGACTAACTGTTTATGCAGTAAAATGTATACACAAGTTTCATCAGATTGCAAAGCCATAATATTGGCTAACAATGTCAAAACATCAATTCACCATAAAACTTCCTAGTAGAACAGTGTGACAAAAATAACTGGTAATCAGTGTGGATTTTTTTTACAAATTAGAAAACTAAACAAAGTATAATCCCTCCTTTGTATCTTTTAATTGGCTTTTTATGTGTTCACAACATTCATTATGTTAGTTTTTTCACAGATTGTTAATTGAATTGTATTTTTTTTCAATTGTGATGTATCCATTACAAATATTCAATGCAATGAATGCCATTACATGTAATATTTCTGTACATCTCTGCTTCAAAGAATCAATGCTTCTCAATGTCACTTTTCAAGACTTCACTTTTATTTACTGATGCTTATACATTCCAAAATAAAAAAAATATGGGTTCTGTTTCTCAACCCACTCTAGTGAGACGAGTTATTTTCTGGGTCTGTTTTAGGAATTTAAATTTGATAGAATTGTTACATGAAATTAATTTCATTCATAATCACTCCCAGGGGATGCCTAAAGTCTAGACACATTCACTTGCCACTTTAACTTGATATGAATGTTTTGTTCCTTGTACACTCATGACGTGAAGTTGTTAAATGAACAAAATAATATTAGATTGTTACAGTACTAGTATATTTAGGTTTTGGTATATCTTAATCACAGTGGCAAGGAGAATCACTGTCTAAGTAGTTTCATTTACTTTTTAAAATGCAAGATTGGATTATATATATATATATATATATATATATATATATATATATATATATATATATATATATATATATATATATATATATATATATATATATATATATTCACTGTGACTGGTTCACAGTGAAATTAATCATAGGCATTCAGTAAGTTATGTAAAAAATCCACAAATACAGTAAAATTTAATTGAGTCTTCACAAACAGTAATTTAGACACTGAATTTATTCTGACAATTTGAATTTTGAGGTTTGACTTTAGAGCTGAGGAATAGAGTACAGAGTCCTGGGTCAAAAGGTGTGTGTATGTGTGAAGGGAGCTTCTGTCCCTCCCTGGTCATAGGGGCTGGTGAGTGATTAGGCTCTTGAGATTATATTGCTTTCTTGTTCTTGCCACTGCTGTTCATGCTGACATTGGCCTCTTCATTCAGTTGCTGAAAATTTCATGGAATCCAGTGCTTTCATGACTTTTTTCTTAAACTTTGCATCTTCTCTTAGCATGATTTTGTGTGAATTGTCAGAGCAGTATCTAATTGCTCATCTACACTAAAATTTCTTTCTTGAAAATACTATATTTTCATCTTGCAATTCTTTGCTAATTTTTCAGTCCTTGATCAGGTTTCCACTTCAAGGTGAGAGGCAGGCTGCTGGTCCAAGGTCACTGTACATCATAGGTTACTCACTCTATGTTTCATGGCTTCTGTAGAGCTGAGTATCATTAGAACAGTCATATGCACTGTGTTTTTTATGGTGCATGGTTTAAAGTGCAACTGTGCACTGAAATTTTTCTGGTTGTTTAACGTGTGCCAAATATTGTAACTTGTGCTGTTGTACTGCTGTGCTTATGTGTGTTGTGCTCTTTAAAAACTGCAAATTACCACCTTAGTGTTTCATCTGATTATTGGAGAAACACCATTGATTTTTAAAGTTTCTCACCTTTCTTTTGATTTGCTCCTATTCACTGTAAGCTTTCCTTGGCACATCTATGAAATAACTCCTTGCTTGTCATATCTAGCAATCTTGCTCATCAAAGTGTTTGAATGTTTTGCTTGGGGAAAAGCAATTAAAATATTTATACACTAGATCTCATTAATGGACAGATTATTGTGTTTGATCTCCAGTTGTGATTTACTGGACTTAGATGTACTTTGGTGTCATGCAGTACTACTACATACTATATTGTATCTGACTTTTAGAGAAATTATCGGTGAAGAACATCGATCAGTGAATTAAATGTAGTGTTCTCAGTTGTTGTGTGGAGTAACTGCTGTATTTTCTGTATAAACAATGACTAAGTAATGGCTGTTGCCTGCTCAGCATTGTTAACCTCCAGTAATATCAAATAATGATGGCTCTCTTCAATAACATAATACTTAGGTCGTCCTCTCTCTCTCTCTCTCTCTCTCTCTCTCTCTCTCTCTCTCTCTCTCTCTCTCTTCTCTTCTCTTCTCTTCTCTTCTCTTCTCTTCTCTTCTCTTCTCTTCTCTTCTCTTCTCTTCTCTTCTCTTCTCTCTCTCTCTCTCTCTCTCTCTCTCTCTCTCTCTCTCTCTAATTGATATAGCTTTTCGTGACCATGGAGAAATAGCTATAAAATTCAGTTATGTATGTTCTTATCCTTATACCCTTTAGCTTAACTTGTTTTCCATTCTATTCAAGACAATGCAGATAAGTTCAAGTAGCCAAAATGTAGATTGTTTTCTTCAAATGCAGAGAAACATTGCCTAAATTTTGTGTAAATACTCACAAAAGTACGAAAGTGGATAATTGTGGCATCTCACTTCAGTCATCCTTTGTCTGTCAGTTTTCAACCTTTCTTATCAATCTTAAAACAGGCAGACATTATCCTTCCTCATTTAGTTGGCATTTCTGAAATTTGACTGTAAGAATTGCTACAGACATAACTTCCAGAAATGTGGTTTTTCAGTACATGTACACATGCATACACATATACAAGTGAAGGAACATCTATAGTGCAGGTGTGGTGGCGAGCAAAATCTCTCCCAAGGCAAGTTGAGGCAAATCACAATTTGCTCTATTGTAAAAAGAGTATTTCAAAGTCTACAAGCACAAGTTAGGTCAGCTACAATATTTAATTTAATGAGTTTGTCATTGCCTTTAGACCATCACAATAGATGATCTTCAAGATATTATTAAAGAGTCTGGTGTAGCATGCGAGTGGTGATCAGTATTGGTGTGTTCTTTAATTAGTTTGTATTTACTTGCATGACTTGTGCTCTATATTACTGAACCTTGCTAATGGAAATGTTGGTTCTTTAGCACTAAAAGAATGGAACAAGGGAGGTCTCATTGTATATAAAATCACCACCAGCCTGGAAAAAATAAGTTGTTAAGGTATTTTCAGAAATAATGTCAATCACAAAGCAACATTTTCTGAAAGTAGAATCAAACTTTGGTAGTGGGAGGAGTGATGAGACTACCTAAACCTTTTGGGTTGATGGTCTTGTTGGGATGGAAATGTCTTGTCCCAGTACCAGAAACTATGTAGCAGGGATAAAATAAGACAAAATAACTACATACTACTCTCTGTAAAAGTATATATAGATATATTCTACAGTTATTTTATCTCTGGTTTATTTCCCCTAGAATCACTTGTTTGTGTCTTTTCTTGTGTTGTATCTGTACCCTCGTGACATGCAACTGAAATCATATTCAGTGGATGTTTTAATGCTTTCTGCTCTAAAAAAAAAAATTCCCTGTTTACTGTTCTAAAATAAAAACAATATACTTTACTATTGAGTTTTCATTATTTATCATATAATGAACTTTTTCAATTTAGTATAGAAAGGTAATCCTCTATTGCAGTGAAAACATCATTCATCATTACCATCATCAGCATTCTGAAAGGTTTCATATATGCTTGCATGTATCTGCCTTGATAAACATCCATGTAATTTTTCTTAGAATTTCCTCTTTGTAATACCTTTAACCTATATGTGTTATAACTTTCCTATCCCTTCAAAATGTCCATACTCCATGCCACCTCAGTCTACTCCTTTCACCAGTAAAGAAGGACATGCATCACCTCCCTTAGTTTGCCAAGTGTGATCTTTCTTTTCCAAATATGCTATTCAGTGAGTAAAAGACCTCTTCTCCATTCATTGGAGCATCAGCATTCACATGAAACCATGACCCATTTTATACATGCTTTCCCATGTTACTCCTAATTGCCTGAACATATCTTTTTGCTACATCCTCACTGTAATTAACCACTAATCATTGCATATATATCATGAGATTTTTAAAACTTTCAGAACAAAGCTTTAATGTGGTATGGTGTGGTGTGTAGCCTTTCAAGTATGTATAGGAATCTGATGACTAGTCTGTGTCAACTGAATGAAAAAAAAAAGAAAAAAAAGATGAAATGAGCTATGAGCTGCAAACTACCATGTGACCTAAAGTAATATGTATCATAATATATGTGATTTCAACCTTCTACTTTAACTGAAGGGAAAATTTTTCATGAATAGCTCTTTTCAGATGCAATGAATCAAGGATTCATGCTTACAACTTTTAGAAAATCAAGTTATCATAAGAGAAGTCTTTTCATTTTCTGAAACTGAAAAAGATAATGTCCGGTTTGCAGCAATATTAATTAAGTGCTGGTAACTTTTTCTTACATGCAAATCATTGTCCATAAGGAATTCCTCCTCCTCCTCCTCAGTCATAATGTCAGCAAAATTTCATAATGTTCTGAAGTTGCTAAGAGAAAGCATCCACTGCAAACCTTTAGAAGAGTTGGAGAACAAAGACCATTTCTTTATCATAACAACATAATGAATGAATGCAGTACTTATTTGGGAGTCCTTAACTGAAAAAAAAAATGCCATTAAATAATTCTGATCTTGTCCTTGGCACTATTTTATTGTTCTTAAAGCTGAAATTTCATTCAAAAGAGACTTATTTTGACAAATTAGGAGCCACACATAGCTCATGAAAATGCTGATTACTACTGGTATGATGTTTTACGGCGAACTGTAAACTGAAATCAAAATTTTTTCCTGCAATGTTCAAATTCTTGGAGCCTTCAGGTAGCTCTACCTAATGGCAATAGAGCTAGAAGGAAAACCCACAAGGCTTATATTAACATTTCATTGTATTTTTCATCAGCAAGGGAACATGGGGCAAGGAGGCATAGTCATACATAGACTTAGTTAATCTTCATTTTGTTGACCCTGAAATTATGGATATTTGTATTGATAAGATATTAACTATGGTTCCCCCTATGGGAAGTCATTTTCACTAGTACAGCAGAAGGAAGATGAATCCAATTGTCTGTGGATTTCCAGATCCATCAGCAGAGACAAACTCTTGTAAATCTGCTTTAAATAAACTATGTATCATGAACTTCATGAGCCCTTTTCACATTAATGAAGCATATATCCATTTTCAGAATGTTATTCATTATGTACAATCAAAAGGAATCAACCAAATTAACATCAAGTCCATGTTTGAGTCTATCTTTACTGTCTTTTCCCATTTTAAGACCAAAGCTTAGAAAAAAATAATCAGCTCGTATCATTGAAGGTAAATACTATACAATTGAAAATTTTCAACTAAGGACAAAAAAAGGGGGGGGGGGGGAAGGTCAAAAGAGCAAGCAGCAAGTGCTGTGATGACCTAAATGACAGTCACAGTACTGTGTCCAGATCTGGAAGGCAAGTGGTAACAGCAGGAAGCGTGGTAAGGTACCTAACAAGGGGGAGGGATAAGCTTGTCTATTTCTCGTACAACACACATTCTCTGCATAATGTATATGCCCAATATGGGATTACATATGTGGGTGTTGTTAGATTTCATATTATATAAAGAGAGTGCATAGCTGAGTGGTTAATGGGCTGGGGTGGACCAACTCAGGCCATCCATGAATTGCCTACAAGGGCTATAAGTAGGCAGGGAGAAATTGCTACCAAGACATATAAACTATTTAGAATTTTACTTTTTTCACAATTACAATTAAATTATAATTACTTTTATAATATAATTACAATCACAATTAATTCCTAAAGTTCTAAATTTAATTATAATTACAGTTAGAAGGTTTTATGTAACTAATTATATATAAATTAAATTACAATTACAAATAGTAGTCCAATCCTGGATCCATTGAGACGTGTTATGTGGGTGAAAATTAGTGACTAGAAGGGGTAAAGGTTTGAAAAGTGCCCTGACAAAGTTAAATATATGGTGTTGGCACGGAGAGTGCACCTACCCATTGCCGTAAATACTGTGTGGGTTAAATGTCTGCCACTTCACAATCTTCCATCTGATTGCCAGTGTGGCTTCTATGAAGATTGCTCTGTCGGTGATCTGGCTTTCCACAGTGTCTTGGTCATCCTCTTTTAGACACTGGTGAAACTTTTGCTGTTGCCTTAGATATATTGAAAACTTTTTATAGAGTTTGGCACAAAGCTTTGATCTCAAAATTACCTCACCTATGGTTTCTATCCTTCCCTCTGCAACATTCTCAAGTTTCCTCTCTTACTGTTCTATTACTGATGTGGTAGATGGCCATTGTTCTGCTTCATCTATTGACAGTGGTGTTCCTCAAGGTTCTGTCCTGTCACCCACTCTCTTCCTATTATTCATTAATGATCTTCTAAGCTAAACTTTTTGTCCTATCCAGTTCTATGCTGATGATACCATCAAACCACACTACACTTTTCCATGTCTTTTCAGTGATGACCAACCCTTCAGGAAGTTAACAGATCATGGAGAGACATCACAGAATGCCTGACTTCTAATCTTTCTAAGATTTCTGATTGGAGCAGAGAAAACTTAGTAGTGATCAATGCCTCAAAAACACAATTTGTCTATTTATCAACTTAACACAACCTTCCAGACCACCATCCTCACTCTCTTTTGCAATAAATATCCTAACACAACCTTCCAGACTACTATCCTCTCTTCTTCAATGACATTCAATTGTCACCCTTTTCTACAATAAATATCCTTAGTCTGTTCTTTACAAATAATCTAAACTGGGAACTTCACTTCTCATCTCTAGCTAAAACAGCTTCTATGAAATTAGGCATTCTGAGGTGTATCCACCAGTTTTTCTCCCTCCCCTTCTCCCCCCAGCTTCTGTACAAAGGCCCTGTCTGTCCATGTACTGAGTACTTCTGATGTTTTTTTTTTTTATGTCAGAAGGGTCTGGCCAAGGGCAAAATAATGTGTTTTTAAAAAAAAGCCCACTGAGGTGGTGGTCCTTAAAACAGGCTTATAGAAATGACTTTTTTTCAATCTTTAATCTAAAAAAATAATTCATATAGTTTCATTTTTTTATAAAGAATGTATGTGTAGTTAGGTGCATGTTGTTTTTGCATGAAGGAAGAGAGTTGTCTTTAGAAGGCAGGCTGTGACTGCCCCCTTGTGTTGTGAGATGCAAAGGGAAACATTCAGTGAGGTCCACACACACAGCATTATTAGATAGGATGGAATCAAAAGCTTTTAGTTTTATCAACTCTTCTCCTCTGACTGACTGTGTTAAGCCTCTATTACCACTGGAATGTTGCATCTTTTGCTATCTTCTATTGCTGCTTTTCATGCTAACTGCTCTATTGACCTTGCTAACTGCATGTCTCCTCTCCAACACACTTGATGCATAATACTTTCTTCTTCCTCTCGCCCCTATTCTGTCCAACTCTATAATGCAGGAGTAGAGGAAATAACATCTCCCTTTTTTTTTTTTAATTAACGAAGAGACATTAGTCACACAACTGGAATTTCTTCTGATAGTAATAAAATGGTAAAGAATAAATATAGATAAGTAAGCTTGGGTGCTACAACAGTTTCTAAGTTAAAGTTGTAAGAATTAAGAGCCTTTGTAACTTCAGAGATGAACAATGAATGATTTCATGAAGACCCCTTCATGAAATTGATAATGTGACTGTGGGTAAGCAGACCAAGTAATGAATACATATGGGAAGGAGGGAGGGAGGGAGGGAGGGTGAGTATGACACCAGGAGGGAGAGGGAGAGGGGAGACAATACACTATCAGTACCTGTATTAACTGTGTATGTTTCATGTACCTGGCTCCAGGTGGCTGAGGGGAGAGGGGGAGGAGCACAGAACACATGTACCATTAGATAGCTATACCATTCAAGAATTTGATGATGGTCATAGCACTGGCTTTTTAACTAAAGGCAAGTAGGTGTCAGCTCTCTCTCTCTCTCTCTCTCTCTCTCTCTCTCTCTCTCTCTCTCTCTCTCTCTCTCTCTCTCTCTCTCTCTCTCTCTCTCTCTCTCTCTCTCTTATATATATATATATATATATATATATATATATATATATATATATAGACAGTGGAGACTCAACACTAAAATGTTTCCCAAGTCAAACTTTTCAATACTTGAACACAAAATTTCACTTTAATACTTGAAAAAAAATTTAGTACTCGAACATCTGCACACATGATCGTAAACAAAGAATTCCTCCCCATTGCCACTGCCTGCCCCTGGTATCAATTTGTGGTGGTTGGTGAGTGGAGGATGCAAACTCACTTAAGAGTATTCATTGCTGTCACTACTGTGACGTCATGAGAAAAGGCAACCAATCATAAGCAGCATTACTCCAAGGCTAAGGAAATCATATGAGTTTCCTCTGTGTATATATATATATATATATATATATATATATATATATATATATATATATATATATATATATATATATATATATATATAGATAGATAGATAGATAGATAGATAGATAGATATATGCAGGGGTATGGACTTAAAATTTCATCTTTATATACCTGTTACTTCTGCACTTTAAAAATTTTACTGCACTTTAGACCTCTACACCTTGTTGGTGGTTCACAGGTATGGAAGAGTGGAGGCGTGGACCAAGGTACAGAAGTGTCCAGCTCTGATAAAGGCTGAATCCAATATATTTTCTTGCCATTTCTTTAGAGTTGGACATAAAGCCATAGGGGACTGAGAAAGAACAAAAGGATGGATAACACACTTTTTTTTTGCTTTATATGTAAGATTAAGAAAAAAAATATCCAAGAATTTCATTCTCAAAAGCAGTTTGTCTTTGGGATACATAATTCATATAATGACTTTGAGAGCATCAATAGTTACTCAAGTCCCTACACTACTATTCTCAATTTTCAATTGGTTTAGCATAAGCTTCTTTAAGTACTCAAGTCCTTAACTTATTTGTTGGGTTAAAATAAGTCAGGTAAGCCTAGATGAAGTTGAGTTAATGTGATCTTAGTTCTGGTTAGGTTAATGTGCAAAAGAATATGTTTAGAGGGGTGGGGGGAAATCACCTCCATTAGGTTAGGTCAGTCTTCCTAATGGAGATTCAGAGGGGTGAAGCCATACCTGGTTGTTTTGATTGAAATAAAATTATTCAAATAAATCTAAATCAGAGTAAAAAATCATGATTTATACCAAAATGATATATCCTGTAGTTGAAAATGTAATTTTTTTATGTAAGAAGGGAAATATGACAAATGGCACCATAAAACAATAAAAGCCCCACTCAGTTGCCAGTCCCCTTGCAGGTAAAAGAGAGTTAGACAAAAGAAAGAGATAAATGTCTTGAAACCTCCCTCTTAAATAAAGTCAAGTCACAGGAAGTTGGAAGTAGTACAGAAGCAGAGTTTACCAGAGAAAGGTATGAATGATTGAGAGTACTGGTTAACTCTCACATTACTAAGTTGTAAAGAATATAGGTGAGAGGAAGAAGAAAGCCTTGTGCGGTGAGGCTGCAGGAACAAGCATCAACTCTGCTTGTCTTGTCCCAGTCCTGTACTGGTCCCGTAGTAAGTCAGGTATCAGTGAATCATTGCTTTTTTTTACAAGACAAACATTCAAAACAGTAGAAGAAAGAAAGTAATGTGTTTATATTGAATATAACAGCAGACGCAAATATAAAGTTCAAGGAGTGTATTTCTTTTTTTTTTTAATTAGCAGGAAAATTAAGCATTATTTCTTATTATGAATAAAAAAATTGACAGCATACAAGCAAGGAGCAAGGTGCCAAAAATAAGATAAGATATGATAATAATAAATTAAGATAATCAATCTTACTCATGTTTTTCAAGAGGAAAAACTCATCTTGAATAGTGCATAACACTAAACTACGATTTCATTTAATGTCAGTGGTAATAAAAATAAGTAAATAAATAAAGATAAAAATCTGTAAGTCAAATAAGTAATTTTTTTATGAATAAAATTCCAACCCTGCTGGTTGGATCAGGTTAGTTTAGGTAAAGTTATGAAAAGCTAGGCATTTCTTCAGAATTATAGTATTCCATCCTTAGAATTTTTATCAATGTCAAAAATTAGCTTTTCTCACCCTCAAAAAAATGAATTTCCCACCTCAAAGCTTGTTTAAGGTGTGAGAAATTGGAAGAAAAGTGTGCAGACAGACCTGTCACTGTAAGAAATAGGAGAAGGGTGTGAAGAATGACCTATTGCCAAGAATTTTCAATATCTATACAGTGAGGCATGTAAAGGGCATCAAATATGTAATTGGTAACTTGAAAAAAAAGAATATATATATATATATATATATATATATATATATATATATATATATATATATATATATATATATATATATATATATATATATATCCTTACTGGAAAAGAAAGAAGACTGGGTATAACTAGAGTTTAACCTCCCCTCTTTCTCCTCCATCCCCCCTCATCATACCTAGGAAGCTTGGGAGACTGAGGGTGAGCGAGAATTTTAGGGAGGACAAAACAGGCGATATATGGGAATGGGAATGAAAACTCTAAGGATAAAATATGCCAATTTTTTGGGAAAAAATTCTTAGTAAAATCGCAATCAAGAAAACCTTGGGACAAACAACTAAATCTAAACAAAACTAACGTAACATGAAATAGCACCGCAACATTGATTTATTTGCAATGGTCTTACAAAAGCCATACCTACATTAAAAACACATCCTGTAGTAAATACTGTACTACCCTGCATTCTTTTTTTAATGTTTAGAAAGACGGTCCAATCCTGTAGATTTTCCGAAGCCAGAATAACTTGTTATACATAATTTTTGAAAATGGTGCGGCGGGGCTATCCAGACCAGCAGAAGGTTACATTACAGCAAGTACACACAAAAAGTGTGGTGTGTTCGTCTGCAATACGGTGTGACAGCCGACAAGTGGCCATCCTAAAGGCCTCGAGGAAAGGGAATTTCACGCGTGCCATTCGCCATCCACTATCTCACAAAATGAGAAAGATGAACACAAAAAGAAAACTAAACACCACCGCAACAATTTTCGTGATCCCACGTCAGTGTCACTTCAGCCACCCTATTATTTCCTTGCTTGTCATTATCGTCACGGTGAATGCTGGTTACCACATCGGCCACTTTGCCTGTACATTCCTTCCTCAATATTGCCTAAATCTAAAGACTGATATGTTTCATTGCCTTACCGACTTCAAATGAGAACTCAGAAGATGAATGACAGGCTCCGCCCACCACCTGTTGCCAGCAGGGACCCGCACACCAGTGATTCTTTTAAAACATACAAACTTTGCCTATTATTCTACATATTGAGTTGATACTGCATTCAAGGCTATTCTCAGGTGATCAAATATAGGTTTTATAACTATTTTGCGAAAATGAAATTGAAATGTACTGAATAGATTTACCTTGTTGAACGATGATGAATATATGTTAGTGCACCCGAACGCATCGTAGTCCTTTGGAAATAAAGTCGCCAGCTGTCATGACAGGTTACAAACATTCTTCCAATTATAAAGTAACATTACGTTATGTAGTAGTAGCGACCTTACTTAATGCAACAATCGTGAATAGTGACAAATCAAGGTATATTTATGAACGCTACTAGAATATTGGAACAAGTTGACTCCTCGTGTGTTTCTTACTCTTTTTTTTCATGCCGTTTTTAGTTGTAGTCCGAGTGTCGTGTGGTGAGGGTGTGTTGCTCTTTTTTGTGTAGCTGTGAACCATTTCGAGACCATGGGGTCGCTGTTAGAATTACAGGAAATGTTGATGGAGAGGGACGACCGTATAAAACAATTGGAAGCTGTAGTGAGAGTGCGGGATAATGAAATAATGGAGCTTAAGTCACAGCTAGACAAATTCCAAAGTGTTATTCCGTATGCAACAGTCGCGGCCGGGGTGAACAAAGTCCGGGCGAGGAAGACGAGAGCCCAGGGCATCTCTGCAGAGCCCCAGTCCCTCAAGACAGCACAGGAGCTGATGAAGCTGAGCCAGACAACTTTCCCTGTCATCTCCAAAGACCTAAGGTAAGGGAAGTCGGTATGGAAGCGTGTGCTGGCAAAGCGACGAGGAAGGACCACGTCTCTTTTTACTCTGCAACAACGTAGGTTCCCCTTACTGGTTTTCTGTGTTGCAGGGCAGAGAGGTGGGAGACGTGGGAGTGGCCATGTGGGGATGTCACGTGGTGTGGTGACCGCCTCGGGCAAGGTTTATGTATATCCCAAACTGTGTCCTAGAAGTAAGGGTGGTCAGGAGGCTGCTAGACTGTGGATTAACATTGACTTAACCTGTGCCTACTTGTTGGACGTGAGACACTTGTCAAGCATCCCTGGTCAGTGCAGATGACATGCCCGGAATTTATCTGTAGCGGGGCACAATGTCAGGCCAGTGGTCATTCCTTTCTGAAGTAACATTCTTTACACACACACACACACACACACACACACACACACACACGTGTGTGTGTGTGTGTGTGTGTTTACATATATATATATATATATATATATATAGAGAGATAGAGAGAGAGATAGAGAGAGAGAGAGAGAGAGAGAGAGAGAGAGAGAGAGAGAGAGAGAGAGAGAGAGAGAGAGAGATATTGCTATTCACTGTAAAGATGAAAGGCTACACCCGGTTAAGTACGCTTCAAATTTGCCACGTGCAGTCAGGTAACCTTGTCAGGTAACGACGTAACAACATTCACACGAGATCACGTGGAAGTTCCCGTCAGTCGTGTTGGGGATTTGCGAAGTGACTCGTCTTGTGTTCACTTACTTGTTCAGCTCAAAACTGATTGTCAAAGATGAATGAGTTCTAGGTAGTTATCCAGAACGTTGTAATGCATCGATGTGCTTTAAAGTTCTCGTTTCACACATATCCTTTGATGTTTGTTGCGTACATTTTTTTCCTTCTTTTTCTGACATGTGTTCGTTACGATTGTGGAAACAAACGTTAGTGGAAGATGGTAGTGAACTTTGTACTGAGTTTGGAGTGCATTTCTCTCCACGTTCCTTGTGACCCTTCTCACCAGTTACCACCCTTTCCTCTGGTCTGGTCCCACAGAACACCATCCTCTCTCCAGTACCTCCCTCCCTCCCTCCCTCCTGCCGCCCACCCTCTGGGCTATTGTTCTCTCGCAGCTGAATTATTTAACGGACTTTGTTCTATTTATAGCTCATACTGTGAATCCATCCTGTGATCCTTTTAATGCATATTATGAAATGTGCATTTTTGTACTCGTGCACTATTAATATTGATAATGCTCATAATGATATTTTTTGCTATAATACTAATAGTAATAATAATGGTAATACTTATGCTAATAACAGTAATGATAATAATGATGATATTGGTAATAGGTAATAATCATGATGATGACGATGATGATGATAATGAAAATATAGTAATGGTAATAATAATTATAATAATACGAATACTACTACTAATAATAATAATTGGTGGTGAATGCACCAAGTAATTAGTTGAGTGTTCCGATAACGTGTTAGTGCAGCAGCTAGGAGTGAGGGTGCCCTGCGGTGTGCGTGGCGTTAGAAGTGCTGATGAGTGGTACTGAAATTCCTTTCCCAGAGTTCTTCCTTGCAAACAGTCTTCAATCTCATCTTTTCATTTGTATTGCGCAGGTTGGTCATTCCAGTACCAGAGTGAAACTGTTCCTCCGCTGGGTGCAGGAAGGGAATTGTGGAGGAGTCGAGCGTGCCCTGTCATGTGTATCAAAGTCGAGTGCACTGAAGCCAGATGGAGCGTATTCCTGTGTCATTCATGATTGTTGTCTCATGGTTTTGAATGCGTTAAAGTAGTACATGAAATAAAGATGTATTCTTCTTCTATAGAAGAGTGAAAACCCACTCGTTATATTCAATGTTTTACCCATAAATTATGAAGCATGTGTCACTGGTCGACCAATCAATCACTCTAAGGTATTCATTCAAACAACTGGCTCGACCTTAAGAATTGTATTCCCCGAGATCGAAATCCAAGGCTGTGCTTTCCACTGCAGCCAGGAAATGCACAGGCGTGTTGTTGATTGTGGATTGAAGGTGGCATATCAAGAATGGGGATCTGTTCATACATCCATCTGTCAACTTCTGGCTGTGCCGTACAAGCCTGCTCAGCATATCCGCTTGTATTTGAAAGGCTTCAATCCAGAGGCACAACTGCTCTGCTGTCCCTGACGAGCTATATCCGTGACATGTGGATTCGCAACCTTATCTATCCAGTATCATCGTGGAGGGTCTTCGGATTGACCGTAAGAATGAGTAAGAATGTTGAGGGTTTGGCACTATCGAATAAACAGCAAATCATCCCCAAGTATGAACTTGTATAAACTGGTTCAGTTGTACGAAGAAGCCAAGATTGTCAGTCAACAGACCCTCCTAGTGATGCAAGATAAACGCACTCGCTATCAGAAGAAATCTATAAGGCAGATCCAGGCTAAATTCTTTAAGCTATGCCAGCGATACACAGACAAGGAAATTACATCAGGGCACCTTAGAAAATGGAGCAGACTTGTCAGTCCAGCAGATTTGTGAGCCCTTTACAATTTTTAATCATTATAT
>CM035189.1:760156-765156 GCA_020233015.1 Callinectes sapidus | reverse complement strand
AGAAATAGAAGGGACGAGGAAATTGGGTCACAGGATCATGTCAGTTATTGAGGGCAGCGTGGCTCACCTGTTTGTTAATGTGGCAGTGGCTTGACGAGAAGTAGTGCGGCTGCGTGGTTTTGTACACGCACGCACACACACACACACACTGCTCGTGGCTCAGTGTTAAAGGGGTCAAGTCTGTGTTGGCCAACGTGTCTGGCATAGGTTGGAATCCCACTAGTGTCTGGTTAACTCTAGGATTTTTCCGCTGACATGCAAGACAATTACTGTTTACCCCCTGACTAGGGGGGATGGAGGTGTGTGTGTGTGTGTGTGTGTGTGTGTGTGTGTGTGTGTGTGTGTGTGTGCGTGTAAGGTCACAGCCTTACCAAAAGATCGGCAATAATGAGCTGTGAGTTCGTACTGAGAGGGTAACAGTTGGTGGTTGTGGATCAACTCGTGATCAGGCCTTGGTGAATACACACACACACACACACACACACACACACACACACACACACACACACACACACACACCATCGCTGGAAACACATGGCCGTGCCAATAAGCAACAAAGGCCTACACCCCGGACCACTCACACAGTTTTATTAGATAGGGCGGAATCAAACTTCATTCAAGAGGGAGGTTTCAAGACATTTATTCCTTTCTTTTGGGTGTCTTTCGGATTTGTATGAGGACTGGGAGGTAAGCATGCCTTTTTAGTTGCCTTTGGCCTCTTGTGTAAAAAAGAGAGAGAAAGAAAATCTCTGGAACAACAACTGGGGTGGACCAAAAAGAACAGAATGACAATCAATCACCGAAAGACTGTGATGATGCGTGCACGTCTGTACCTCTTCCGCGGCAGTGGCTCCTCCTAGCTCTCTTTGGGCCACCATCACTCAAAGTGGTCCTGCCGGCCAAGCTACATGTTGTCACGGTGGGCGACCATCAGACCTGGAATCAACGTGTCACTACCACAGTCAAGTCAGTGGCCTACATGCTGCGCAGATTCAGGTCCCAGGGCAGGCTAGTTGAAGGGGTGTGTGTGTACCTCACCTTCATCGTCCCCAAGCTCATATATGCCTCCTGTGGTGTTAATGGTTATTACAGTTTGTAAGTTAAGTAGGTGCTTCATGATACCTTTCGGTTATAGTGTGTTGGATGCTTTTTTTTCGTCGTGTATTGTATTGAAGCTACGAACTTGTAATCGACTGTCTCTATATAGTTTTCTTGTTTCTTGCGGCTTCTCTAGGAAGTCAGTTCACTCCAGCCTGTCAAGGTATACACTCATGTAGCTCTGGCTTATTGCTGAGTGAAGCCTTGGGTTAAGGTTTTGTTTCTATTGCCTGAACTCACCACACCTCTCCAGCGTGGTCTTTATCTCTCAGTTCCACTCAACAGCAGCAGTTGGGCTATGTACAAAAGAGGGCGTGCAGGGTCATCCTCGGCCATTCCTACATTAACTACGAAGACGCCCTCACCACCCCGAGTCTGTCCAACCTGTCTACAAGACACCGAGAGGAGGCCCTGAAGAAACTTGGGAGAGGGAGGGGGCCTGCTGCGTCACCCACGCCTACACCACCTGCTCCCCCGTGACGCGCCTCGCTCAGTCCGCCATAAAACACCAAAACAAGATAATGTCCCTCGGTGCACCACGCACGGACCAAGACCACCTTGGCGTGATACACACAATAGTGCGACCAATAAACGATGAAGATTGTGTTCTAATTCCAAGCCTCACTTCTGGCTCCTTTGAACATTTTCAATTATGTGCGTATATGTACTATAACTTAAATGAACTGTTTATCATCATCATCATCATCATCATCATCATCATCATCATCATCACCATCACCATCACCATCACCATCACCATCATCATCGTCTTCGTAAGAATCCAATATTACTATTTTATTTTTCATTAATATATTATCATCATCCGTGTTCATCGTCATCATCGCCATCTTCATCATCATTATTATTATGATGTTATTATTGCTGTTTGGCTTTTCTTTTAATTTCCCTCCTCCTCCTCCTCCTCCCCCTTCGCTATCCAAGAGGGTATTTGTAACATGTCTGTACTACAATCAAAGGGTGTCATGGTAGGCTGTGGTGGGGTCCTCTTTGCTACAGCTCGCTTTTCACTTTGCGCGGGAGATGTGAAGTAGGAAGGATTTTTTTGTTGATTAATCAATTTATTATGTATATTTTCTTTTCTATACTGTTATCAATATTGTTGTTGTTTTTTGTTATTGTTGTCGTCGTTGTTGGTTAATTATCATTATTATTATTATTATTATTATTGTTATTATTATTATCATCACTATTATTACAATCCCTATTCCTCCTCCTCCTCCTCCTCCTCTTCCTCTTCTTCCTCCTGCCACCACCACCACCACCACCACCACCACCACCACCACCACTGCCACTGCCACTGAATAACCACGTATTGGCAACAACAAACTAAGCACGTGAGGGAGTTGGCGCGTGTGTCCCTTGCCAGTAAGAAATGTGACTGAAGGTGCTTGATACAGCTTGATAGAGCTTGGCAGGGGGGCTTGCCAGGGGCGTGATAAAGGCTAACAAGGATCGGGAAGTGTATCAGTTCAGGAGAAGGTTTATCAAGTGAAGTTATGGTGCGTAGGGGAGAGGGAAGGTGAAGGGGAAGGGGGAGGGGGGGAGGGTTTGGCAGTGATCGCATGGTTGGGGAGGGAAGTTTAGAGATATGAGGTTTGTGGGTCGGGAGGTTAATGGGTTGGTAGGAGTAAGGTGAGGGAGGGAAGGCGCGGCGTAAGTTTGGGTTATTGAGTGATTAGTGTTAGTTTCCTGAGGAGTGAGTGAGTGAGTGAGGGAGTGGGGCTGGTGAAGTGTGGCTGGCGGGTTGTTCAAAGTGGAGGGAGGGATAATGGATATGGTAATACAAAAGAAAACAAATGCTGAAGTGGACATGTGGAACTTTGCATATTATTGAAGGGAAATGTTGATGATGTTGTTGTTGATGTTGTTGTTGTTGTTGTTGTTGTTGTTGTTGTTATATTCTTGCTGCCATGTTGATTATTATTGTTGTTTTTGTCTTTGTTTTTGTTGTTGTTTTCATCATCATCTCTGCTCCTACTACTACTACTACTACTACTACTACTACTACTACTACTACTACTACTACTACTACTACTACTACTACTACTACCATCATCATCATCATCATCATCATCATCATCATCATCATCACAAGCATCAACGGAACACATATTAATCTCACCACTTAAAAGCGAAATAAAAGAAAGAATAAGAAGAAAAGGCTACGTACGCTAATGCTATAATGAAGTGGGGCATTGGAGCAGCGAGGGCGGTGGAGGTGTCTGGCCCACCATTGCCAGGCGCTGTGTTTAGGAATGGCCGTACTATTGCCACTTAAGCCTGCATCAGAGAGAGAGAGAGAGAGAGAGAGAGAGAGAGAGAGAGAGAGAGGTCTTGAATGGAGGAAAAAGTTGTGTATGCTGGGTGGTCTTTAAAACTCAGGAAATACATCTTGTGATAATACTTCTCTCTCTCTCTCTCTCTCTCTCTCTCTCTCTCTCTCTCTCTCTCTCTCTCTCTCTCTCTCTCTCTCTCTCTCTCTCTCTCTCTCCCTGCCAAAGCAAGTGCGCCTCACCTCCTCTCTTTTAACACCTTCTAATGTGACACTAATGACTGCTACCAAATTATAATGCATGTGATGTAGTTAATCTCTGCTCAAACTCAGAGATAAAACCTACACTTACTGTGAGAATAAACTATGCCCATGTCTCTCTAGATGTCTCTCTCTCTCTCTCTCTCTCTCTCTCTCTCTCTCTCTCTCTCTCTCTCTCTCTCTCTCTCTCTCTCTCTCTCTCTCTCTCTCTCTCTCTGTCCTCCTGTGTATTTCCTCACTATCTCTGTCTACCAGCAGCAGAATTAGTATGTCTTGATATTTTCCTTTTCTTTTTGAGGAAATTTAAAGCTGAAAAGGGTTGTGCCTGCCTGCCTGCCTGCCTGATTGCTTGCTTGCTTGCCTGGTTGCCTGTCTGCCTTCCTTCCTTCCTTCCTTTCTTTTTTTTCTTTCTTTCTCTCGTCCTTCTTTCATTCCTGCCTTCTTTCCTGCCTGCCTGCCTGCCTGCTTGCTTGCCTTCCAGCTCCGAGGCAACCCAGTGTAGGGCGAGGCAGGCAGACGATGGGGTGTTGAGTTGGCTGGCCGCCTCTCTTTCCCTTCTCTCCCGCTGATCAAGGTCGTGGCATTGCTTACGTCTGTAGTGTTGGCACCTGATGTGAGGAGAGAGAGAGAGAGAGAGAGAGAGAGAGAGAGAGAGAGAGAGAGAGAGAGAGAGAGAGAGTGAGTGGTGGGTGCAAGGCTGGGTGCAGTGCTTCTACTCCACCGTAACCTCCTCTTACATAAATCTGATCCACCATAATTCTGTGTATGTGAAGGTGGGTGCGGCAGTCGTAGAGGTGCTAAGTACCTGCCTTTTTATCCCGCTTGTCAGTTTTTTTTTTTATGCACTCTCTCTCTCTCTCTCTCTCTCTCTCTCTCTCTCTCTCTCTCTCTCTCTCTCTCTCTCTCTCTCTCTCTCTCTCTCTCGTGCCTCCTCCGCCTCGTGCGTGTCGCTTCACCACCGGCATTTGGGCGATGACTTTTCACTCTGAAGAAGTCTTTTGCCGCGTGGTGGTGGTGTCGTTGAGATTAATGCTGTTGTAACATACAGTGACATGATTCTCAGTATTTGAGGGGAAGATATCGATGCCCTCTCAGAATTACGTTATGGCTTCACTGTAATGGAGTATAATAACATGAGTGCTTCACTTCTTGTAGTGTCATTGCCAGTACAAAGATGAATGGTGGTGATGCATCAGTGATCCGTCAAAGTTTATTCATTTTTTCATATTTTGTTCACTCACGTTGTTGCATTATGCTGCTGCTTCAATGTCAATGCTGTGTGAAGTTTGTGACTGTGTGTGTGTGTGTGTGTGTGTGTGTGTGTGTGTGTGTGTGTGTGTGTGTGTGT
>CM035189.1:582940-601193 GCA_020233015.1 Callinectes sapidus | reverse complement strand
CCCGGCTGATCATCTCTGTGGCCTTCGAAAATCGTCGTGGTGAGAGAGCAAACCGTTACTAAAGGCAGACGTATATAGCCTAACCTATAACATATCACCCCAATGCTTTAGTCACTTGTCAAGGATAATCTAAAACATTTCTACCAGTTTCGACTACTTTTTAATATTCTCTAGTTCAAGTTTCACGGGTTTTTAGTTTTCTTCTTTGTTTTAGTGCTTACCTTGCCTTGCCTCGCCCTGCACCTTAACCTACCTGACCTATCCTAACACAGTAACCTAACACGTAGCGTCCTGCAGTGTAACCTGACCTCCTAACGCTGGCCCGCCTCCCCGCCTTCCTTTGCCTCGCCCTGCAACCTAACCTACTATCAGTACCTTGACCTAACCTAACACTATTTCACTGGTAGTTAGTAAATAGTATCAACAGTCTAGTGAGGAGTTTAGGGTCTGTTGCTGTTTGTCTTGCTTTGTATGGTATATATAATCTCGCATTTGATCATCTTACATCTTAGCCTAACTTCCTACATAGACTAGCACTTTGATATTTCCGTCACCTGCCTTTTTATTGCATTGCCTCGCCCTGCCTAACCAAAATCAACACCCTTTACCCTTACCTAACTAAACAATATTATTATCTCACATTCCACAATCTTGCTCTTAGTCTAACTTGAACATAGTTAAGCATCTTGATACTTCTGTTACTTCACCCTGCCTAACCAAGATCAACACCCTTTATCCTTATCTAACCTAACAATATCGTTATCTCACATTTCACTATCTTGCATTTCAGCTTAACTTCTATAGAGACTGATACTTCCATCACTGGGGCTGCCTTTTATTGCCTCACCCTGCCTAACCAACCTCCTAACCTATTCTTACGAAACCTAACACTTATAATCTCACATTCCACCATATTGTATCCTACCCTAACTTATACACAGACTAGCACCTTGACACTTCATCACCTGCCTGTCTTTTATTGCCTCGCCCTGCCTAACCAAGGGTCGTATTCTCAAACATTTCTGTGCTTTACCTCAACCATTTCAAAAGACTATTTCAATGTACATGAGTTTTATAGGTGTTTTTTTAATGATTTTAGAGGCATAGTAACAAAGATTTTACATTATCAACAGAAGAAATACTCTCGTAAACCCCGCTAATCATCTCCGTGGCCTCGGAAAATAACCAAGGTAAGAGAACAAAACGTTTTTGAATACTGACCCAAGATCACCACTAACTTATCCTTACCTAACCTTAACTAACCTAACACGGTTCCTTCTGTACCTTAGCCTCGAAGAACCTGTAAGCTACATTTACAACCATTATAAAACTGCCATTACTTAATTCATCTGTCTATCTGTCTACTCATCTGTCCGCATCAAAAGTAAACACAGCCTAACCTAAGCCAGCCGAAATTTTACCTACCCTAACTTGTCTGACCGCCGCATCCTAACCTAACCAAACCTTACTTTAAGCTAAATTAATGTCTTACCTAACTTAACCCAGGCTAATTCAACCTAACCTGATCTACTTCTCAAACTAACCTAACCTAACCTAACATGGCATGCCATAACCCTCCCTAACCTCTCAACGGAGCATACCTCACACTAATTCGATCTGGAGAGAGAGAGAGAGAGAGAGAGAGAGAGAGAGAGAGAGAGAGAGAGAGAGAGAGAGAGAGAGAGAGAGAGAGAGAGAGAGAAACCCCTCCCCCCAAAACAGAAAACCTTGAAAGAAAAAATCCAGAAAGAGAAAGTACACAGAATTCAGCTAAGATGCATGCTCTCCCCCCCCTCCCCCCACCCCACCACTCTTCCCCGTTACTGAGAAAAGCTCCACCTGGCTGCCTTCTGTTTACCTTAGTGATCCCTCCCTCCCTCCCTCTCCCTCCCCTCCCTCACCTCCCCTCCCTTACCTCCCCTTCCTCTCTCTCCCGTAAGGTCAAAAACAGAAATAGGAAATAGTGACCAGAGGAATGAAAGAAAGTGGGGCTTGTTTATATTGAAGATCAGGAGGGTGCCGACTTCTGTTAGGAGGGAAGGGAAGGAGATAGGGAGGGAATGGGAAGGAGGAGAGAAGGAGGAAAGAAAAGTGAGTGAAGGAGGGTAAGAGATAGACAGGGGATGGTAAGAGAGGGAAGGAGAGGAGGGAAGAATCGTGAGTGAAGGAGAAATGAAGGGAAAATGTAGGAAAAGGAGGTTTTACGTACAGAAATACGTAAAATAGGATACTAGAACACTAAACAGGGTGTCTCTAATAGAAAAGCAGGTAAAAAAGCAAAGAAATATTAAAGTTAACAAAGAAATAACCGAAGTAAATGTAGATGTAAAGGTACAACATTTAGTACAAACGAGATAAGAACGCAAGACTAACATAAAAATGAAAAAAAAGGAAGAAATATTAAATCCCCCCGTAAAAAAATGAATAAACAAACAATTCTGAGTTAAAGACAAAAAAAAAAGAGAAAAATTTAGAAAACCACAAGAAAACATAAAATCTACTAATGAAACAACCAAAATAAACAAACAATTCTCAATTGAAGCGTTCAGAAGACAGAAAAAGAGAGAGAAAAAAATGAAACACAAAAGAAACTGAAATAAAACTGAAAGATAGCAGGGAAGGAGGCAGAGGAGGGACCTCGGGAGAGAAGGGAAAGAAGGTTAATAGGTAAAGTAAATAGACGGCGAGATGCACAAGATGAGCCGAAGGTAACTAAAGATTACAGAGATCTTAAGGAGGGCGAGGAGAGAGTGACTGGAGGCGGGCAGCTGGTGGAAAGAGGGGAGGTGGTGGGAGGGATAAGGAGGTGGAGGGCCAGAGGGACGTTAAAAGAGAAGAATAGGGAAAGAACTGCGAGGTTGAGGATTACGAAAGAGAGAGAGAGAGAGAGAGAGAGAGAGAGAGAGAGAGAGAGAGAGAGAGAGAGAGAGAGAGAGAGAGAGAGAGAGAGAGAGAGAGAGAGAGAGAGAGAGAGAGAGAGAGAGAGAGAGAGAGAGAGAGAGAGAGAGAGACAGACAGACAGACAGACAGACAGACAGACAGACAGACAGGGACAGACAGACAGACAGACAGACAGACAGACTTTAAAATCTCAAAAAAGACGAAGACAAACTAAAAATCGCGTTCCCAAATGATGAAAATAAGGCAAAAAGTTTCTGGAAATCGAATCAACATTAGTGGCGGTAAGAATCAAAGTTGTCCAGGTGTGTCTCCAACAGGTGAGGGCTTAATTGACTTGTCTACCTGGTCAGGAGGTACTCAGGTGTGTCCAGGGCAGGCTAAAGGTGCCCCCAAAACACCCCTGCCTTCACCCCCACACTGAGCTACCCCTTACCCTTTCCTAAATTCACTTCATCCTTCCCTCCTTTTCCTTTTTCTATTCTTCTTCTAATCTCTTCCTTCTTCTATCTCTTTTCCTACTTCCCTTCATTCGTCCTTCCTTTACCTCCTTCTATCCACCTTTAAATTCCTTCCTTCTATCCTTTCCTAACCCCTTCTCCACTTCCCTTAGTCTCTCCCTCCTTTTCCTTCTATCATTTCCCTTCACCACTGGTTTCTTTGTTCCTTTTTTCTCTTCTGCACTGTTCATCTATTTTCTTCATCTTCATTCTATCCTTTCCTTCTTTCTCTGAAGTTAACAATTTCTTCCTTCCCTTTTTACTTCCTCTGTTCTTGTATACCCTTGCAACTCATGTCTTTCCTATCTTCCCCTCTTTTCTATCTTTTTCCCCCATAGATCTGACCCTTTCTTTCCCTCGCCTTCCGATTTCCTTCTTCCATCTCACTTTTTTCATCCTTCCCTCCCTCCCTCCCTGCCTCCCTCCCTGCCTGCCACCGAACACCTGATTGGCACCTCTCGACAAATGTTTCCAAGATACCATCACCTGAACCCTCACTCCTCTCTCTCTCTCTCTCTCTCTCTCTCTCTCTCTCTCTCTCTCTCTCTCTCTCTCTCTCTCTCTCTCTCTCTCTCTCTCATTGCAGAAGGAAGAAGAGGAGGAAGAGAAAGAGTTGGGTGGTCAGGAAGGGAGATAGCCAGTTAAGTATTGTTGGAAACGGTAAAGAGGAAGAAGAGGAAGAGGTAGTGGAAGAGGTGGGTGGCCAGGAGACAGGTGGGCGGGGAGGGGGTGGACTGCAGGGGGTACCATTGTTCCCTGGGGAGTAACCAGACACCTCAAGCATTCCCCTCCCCCTCCCCAGCTCCCCCGTGGAAAATAAGACACCACACACTGACCAACATGTGTCCTTTTCTAATAGAGAGAGAGAGAGAGAGAGAGAGAGAGAGAGAGAGAGAGAGAGAGAGAGAGAGAGAGAGAGAGAGAGAGAGAGAGAGAGAGAGAGAGAGAGCGAGAGAGAGAGAGAGAGAGAGAGAGAGAGAGAGAGAGAGAGAGAGAGAGAGAGTATTGAGAAAAGATTAAGATTTTTTAATATAGCATACGTCTTTCCCTCCTAAATATTCTTATTTTCTAATCCTTTATGATTTTTAGACTGTTCAGTTTTGTATCGTGTTAGGTTCTATAATTCTTTACCATGAAAGGTATAGAATAATCCTTGTATTTCTCTCTGTACTTTCCTTACACTCTATTCTATTATTCTATTATCTATTCTATTATTCTATTAACGTGAGTAATTACGATCATAGTTGCGATAAAGTGTGTGTGTGTGTGTGTGTGTGTGTGTGTGTGTGTGTGTGTGTGTATGACCTGTATTCTTGCTCCTTCTCCTCCCCCCCTCCCTTCCCGTTGTGATAGTTACTTTACCCTCTTTCCCTCCACTTCTCCCTCCCTTCCCTCCACCTGGACCCTCCCTCCCTTCAGTAGGCCTCAGAGGAGTGCATTACATTACCTCTCAAGGAGTCTCGCGCGCGTCACCTCTCACTCTCCACTTCACTCATGCCACCAGCGACTCCCTCCGCTAACTCTTGCCAAACGAGACACTTCACGTATTAACCTCAATATACGTGTTAATATTTCAATACTACGAAGAGAAGAACGATAAGGAAGTTTAGGTAAGTGCTTCTAAATATTATAAAACCGATGGTTGGTTACATGACGAGGAGGAAAAACGAAGGAAAATGAAACATGCACGAAGGGAAAAAGGAAACATACATGTGGGCTCGAGCCTTCCCTTTTTTTCCCCCCCACCTTCCATTTTCCTTTATTTTTTTCTAACACTTTTTTTGCTGGTCCTCCGGTTTGCCCCTATTTATCACATTTCCCTTTCTCCTGCTTGCAAAGGTCGTCCCTCTCCTCTTGCTCCTTCTCGTCCTCCTCTTCCTCGCCCTTTTTTCCTCTCACCTTCGGCCTTCTTAGCGAACCTTTCCATTTTTTCTCCACGGTAATATTCTCACATTTAGATGCAACGAGTTATTGTGCGCTCGATATTCGGTTGCCAGGGGTGAGGGGCGGCCATAGAGAGTGTTGGGGTGAGGGGAGGGGACTTTATAGGCTCTGGCCAGTGTAGTACCTTCGAGATGAGGCTGAGGGAGGGAGGGAGAGAGGGAGGGGGAAGGGAGGGAAGGACGAGAGAAGGGACAAGGGTATAAGGTCTTTGAGAGGAGACATTAAGAGGGCATATGTAGCAAAGATACCAGAGAGAGAGAGAGAGAGGGGATGGTTGGAGGGGGCGCTTATTATCCAAACCCAATAAAACACACGAATTTTCCGACTCAAAGTTATAAGTTTCCTGAGTTCACACTATAGGACAGGGCGGAGTGAATTGAGACCAAACGGGACAGTACATCAACGGGACGGGATGGGACGGAATGGGACGGGCGGGGCAGGTTTGTAGGGTGAGGCGGGCCTGAACGGGACCAGTGAGCGCGGGACGGTGGGTGGAGAGGCTGAAATGAATGAAACAGGGCGTGGTGGAACGGGTGGAACGTGCTACGCTAGAGTGGATGAGACGGCACAGTCAGCGGCAGCAGCAGCAGCAGCAGCGGTGGGTGTAGCACAGCACGGGGACTGTTGTGGAAGGTTTACGATTTAAGAGAGAAGTTTACGGTATTTCATGAAGTTTACGAGGGAAGTTTACGGTATTCCATGATGTTTACGAGAGAAGTTAATGTTAATTCAGGATGTAAAGCGCTCGGGAGAAAGACACAAATAGCTTTCATTGTCGCTTTTTTACAATGATTGAGATGACCTCCCTCTCTATCATTGGTCATATTCACAATTTATATCAAGTTAAAGTCTCCAAGTGGTTTTATCAGCGGTGTATTAGAAATTTAATTCCATAATGGTAACAAAACCTGGCAGGTGATACAATTTTAGCACATCAACGAAATCAACTTTAGAGGGAAAAAATAATGATATACAGTTAGATAATAAGGATACCGGTAAATTCAACCCCATAATCTTGAGAAAACCTAATTGATAACGGAATCTTAACAGATTAACATAGATATAGATGGGAAAAACGATAAAATACAGTGAAGTGATCAGTGAAATGAGCAAAATAACGTCAGACCAGCGTCGTGTGTTCCTGCACTAATGACCGTCACTTTACCGTCCATTACCTTTGAACTCTGACATGCGACCAAGAGCCTTCACCCCTTCAGTACTGGGACACGCTTTTACCACCAGTTTTGTGTGTGATGAGATGATTTTATTGACATTAGGAAGGGTTATGGAGGTCAGAATATCAATGGCCAGAGTCTGTACCATTTTAATCCCACCATGAGTTTCTGAAGCAGTATAAAATCAATAAATAAGCTGAATAATATGAGAATAGGTCCTAGTACTGAAGGAGTTAAATATTCACTTCCTATAGCGGACAGGGGGGTGATGGGGTGAGGCGGGAAAGAGGGAGAGGAAGGTGTCCACGAGCTAAACCATTAAGTAGTGAAGCTTTATGCAGATCAGCGCGTGACTGATAATTCCTTTATTCCTGCCACGCCACGCCACGCCACATCACGCCACACCACGCCCGCCGTCCATCGTTCTCGTGGGAGCGGGATACAGCAGGGCGTGGGCTGGGGTGGGCGTGGGCGGTGCAGCGGTGGTGACGCCTCGTGGGAAATCGAATCTATTACCTTTTCCCATTTTTATATATATACATTTAGTGCTTTGTAATTTCCACGTGCATGCAATGTAGGGTTTTCACACGCGCGGGCGGACACACACACACACACACACACACACACACACACACACACACACACACACACACACACACACACACACACACACACACACACACACACACACTATTTCCTCGGACACTGAAATTCCTCCTCCTAATCCCGCCCTCCTCCTCCTCCTCTTCCTCCTTCTTTCCCCCATTCATTCCTTCACTCCTCAGCCCATTGCTCTGATTAAGTAATGGCGGGGTAGGAATGGCGCGCTTTCATGCCTCGGGTGTTTATTGTGCGAGGGAGGCGCGGGCATGTGACCATCTTGGGGGTTGGGGAGGTAAGGGCAAGGGGCAACGGGGAGGGGGGAGTGCACAGGTCAGCCAGGTGGTGGTGGTGGTGGTGGTGGTGGTGGTGCCTCTTAAGATGTTTACATGACACCAAAGGAAATTTTTCACATTTTTTATATATTTTTTTCTCTCTCTCTTCCTAGTTATGGTGGTGATGTATATTTTGTATTTATTTTTTCTTGTTTGCACTCTGTTACTTTTTGTTGATTTTCATTTTCATTTTACTTTTTTTGTATAGAAAATATCAATTATCATAATCACTTATACATATCTTTATATATAATCTACGCTACTGTTTGAAGTTGATTATTTTTTCCATTTTTATTTTCAGAACTGTAAATTTACTGCTAATAATAACTTATAACATCTTTTAAACACTTCGAATACACACCACCCTCATTTCATCATCCAATCTTACCAATACAACACGCCACACCGAACCAGCACCCGCACAGCACATCCCACCATTACATACACCATAATTAACCATCTTGTACCCATCCAGTCTTAGCAACACGACACCTCACAGTACCACCACCAACACTCCTCACAGCAGCATCAGCCCAGCATTACAGGGCGTCACCATTCCTCGGGTAATCTTTGCGTCTTGTGTCTGAGCAGCTGCCTCGTTATCGCACTCAAGACGGGCAGGAATTTGGGGAAGAAAACGGGATAGAGGGACTTGGTGAGGCTTGATGGGGGGGGGACTCGTGTAATTTTCATGATAATGTGGCCGGATCAGCCTCGCTCAGCCTCACATTGCTCCTCTTTATCTTGGCCCATTTTTTCCTCCTCCTCCTCCTCCTCCTCCTCCTTCTCCAGAATGTTACCTGCTTTTGTGTGTGTTCATTTCAAGCCAGTAACCTCCTCTTCGAACCTCCTCCCCCGCATTACCACCACCATCACCACCACCATCCACCCACCCACCCATCCACTCATCCTTGTCTCCTCTCTCTTCAGTTCTCCACCCAACAGCCATGGTTCTCGTTGTAATGTCTATTAGTTTTACTCCTTCTGTCTTGTTTATTCTATTTTGGTGTTTTGCTAAAGAATATTGATATTGATAAGTTGGGTTGTTTTTTTTCTACTCAAGTTTTGTGTTAAATTCATTATAAAAAAGCTTTCCTTCCCGTAGTTTGACCTGGAGTGACACATCAACTTCAGAGATTTCAATAGGTAAGTATCATTGACCAGAAGTCGTGGCGCGTATCAGGGGAGTAAAGGAAGTAGAAGAAGCATCCGGTCAGGGAAGAGGGACGGGATTGGGGAGAGTGGAGGGAGAGGGGAAGAAGGCTGCCTTATGATACACGTGAAAGGCAGCCTTAGACAATGATAGCTGCTTCGGAAAAAGGATGAAAGATATCACTTTTGTTAGAATGATAGATAGGGAAACTGCTTCATCATTACCATCATCATCATCATCATCATCATCATCATCATCATCATTACAGTGACAGTACCATGAAACAAAGGGTATTAATGGTTTCTTCTTTGATATTCTGCCAGGAAGCCTTTCACTCTCCTTATAACACGTCTACCCCACCCATTGCAGTACTGAACGCAAACTTAACACATTACGGCAAACATTTTTTCCTTAAACACACGGTTCAGTGCATCTCTTGTAGTCAATTTCACAATACCTAAAATGGCCTTATTATATGACGGATTTCATTAAATTCGAAAATATTTCCCTTGAACAGGAAAAAAGGCAAATGGTTATATCAGTCACATTCTCTTCTCTCCTTCCCTCCTTCCCTCCTTCCCTCTTTCCCTCCAATCCTCCACCCACACCAGACAGAAGGAGGAGGAACAAGAGAAGGAGGCGGGAGGGAGGCAAGGCAGAGAGGATTGAATAGACGAGAGTGGGTGGGTGGGGGGGGGAAGGGCGAGGAGGAGGAAGGAGAAGAAAGCGAGGGAAAGAGAAGGGAAGACGAGGAACGAGAGGAACGTACGTGATGAAAGGAGAGGCTGGAATTTGGAGGAATTCACCTGGTCAGCCTTCATCCTATTAGCTGAGTCTGGAACACTTGCATACCTGTGCTGAGATTATCCTTACTGCATAGAACACGCCCTTTGCTCCTCTGTCTACCGCTGGACGCCACTGACCTGCTCCCTCCCTCCGCCCTTTTCTCCCTGCCTCCTCTTCACCTCACCTACTTCTGACTGCCTCTTGTGATGTTATTAGGCTCTCAGATATAATTGTATCGTTTCATTGAGAGTTTTGAATGAATTCTTCTCCATTTCTCTTCATTGAAAAGTTTAGTAGTGGTAGTTTAGTGTTATAGAATATTGCCTTTTTGATAATTTCTCTCTCTCTCTCTCTCTCTCTCTCTCTCTCTCTCTCTCTCTCTCTCTCTCTCTCTCTCTCTCTCTCTCTCTCTCTCTCTCTCTCTCTCTCTCTCTCTCTCTCTCTCTCTCTCTCTCTCTCCCTATCTATCTATCTATCTATCTATTTATTTATCTATCTATCTCGTTGACAAGCTATAGTGAATATTGTTAAGAATTGTTTCATCATCAGTTATAGTAGCAGTCCAAAACATGTAAGAGTACCAGTCCTTACTTCTTGTCCCTCTCCCCGTGTCTCCTATCACACCACCAAGTAGCTCTGGTGTGTTGTGTTCCATCGCCCCAAGCCACAAGGACTGCAGCGCCCATTCCACGCCTCCTCCACGCCCCCCTGCAGCGTGAGGCATTCTTGGCGCCCACAGTCGTTTTACACCTCTCCTTCTCACACGTGACGGGGTCCTAATTAATCATGGGAAGAGTGTCACTTTCCATTGCGGGTCAAAGCGTGTTGTGGTGGTGCGCCTCTTGACGGGGATAGCCGCGGCAGAAGAGGGAAACAGTCGTGGATAAATAACCTGGCGTCACTGTGTGTAATTCATTCTGACACGAGCTTTGCCTAACTACATTGAAGTGTCGGTGAATTATTGACTCCCTCGCGTTCATTATGGGGGAGTGGAGGAGACCAAGTCGTTTATTATTTCATACCAGGATCCTGTTTATAGTAGTTCGGTTCAGAGAAAGAGGATTGTGAATATATTGGATTTCTTAGATAGTATTAGATTGTTAGTCCCTATGCTTTAGAAAGAGGGTTAGAATATCCACACGCAGGGAAGGTTAAGAGTGTGAGTTGTGTTGTTAAGGGAAAGGATTGAGCTTTGTGTCTTTATTCCTGAGTGAAAGAGGATTGGAATGTGCACTCATGTTCCTAAGATAGAATGTTAAACTCAAAACTGTAATTCCTGACAAATACGACTGGAATATACGCTCATACTTCACGCCTAAGAAATAAAAAAAACACTAAAACCCTTGGAAAAACAGAAAATCGATGAGATATTAAATAACACTGTTTTTACCCCTCTTTTCTTTAATATACTTCGATGTTTTCACTCGTGGCTCAGCGGGTGATGTTATCTCGGGCGGGGAAGCGACAGCGGAGAACGTAATAATGAATACCTGGGCTTTGTGTGGCGGGGAAGGGTTGCGGTCTTCTGCTTGCCCCACACAAAGCCCTGATGGATCCCTGTTTATCTGCTGCCACGATAACATCAGGGCCTTCGATCGCGTCCCCGGCAGCCTGTGAAGAGCCACTCACCCTGAGGAACAACGCGTCGGGGGAAGGAGGCGGAGGGGGAAGAAAGGCTGCGGTTTCTTGTCCCAACAGAGTGGATGGGTCCGCGCCGCTGCTGCCCCGCTAACATTTCTTAATTGAGCATTCACTTCTCGCGCAAGCAAAGGAAGAGAGGAGAGGAGAGAAGAGGAATAGAGAGAAAGGAAGAGGATCAGGGAGAAGGAAGAGATGGAGGAGAGTCAATATGCCATATCTACAGAAAATTCGCGTTTAATGTTGTCATCATATTATTTTGGGCCAATGAACAGAGATTGTTATATATACGTATAGCTTTATCTTAGACGAATTTCAAGCCATAAAATCCATCTCAATCTCCAGAAATTGGCGTTGTACTTTAGCCATTATCTCATCAGCAGCTTCAAATTGACTGCTGATGAGATAATGGCGGGAGTAAAAGACCGATTTCTGGAGATTAAGATGGAGTTTAGGCTTAGAAATTCGTCTAAGAAAAGTTACATACTAAGGAATCTCAGTTAATACAGACCCTGGACCCTACCATAGCCTACACCACCATCCAACCTTACCATTAACCATACTACCATCACCACAGTGCACCCTATCTTACCATCCTCAATCAACCACTTACTCAAACCATCTTTACCATCCTAGCCAACCATCCGTACATTTCCCAAGCACTACCACCAATACCAGTGATTTCAACCTTTCAGGGAACTGGCAAATTAGTGGGACTTTTTGGGTTTTCGCTGTACTTGTCTTTATCCATCTTCCCCGCTTACTTAGAGAAAAAAGACTTACCAAAATCATCTTTACTATCCTAATAATTCTTTTGACCTTTAAGGGAACTGGCAAATTAGTGAGCCTTTTTGGTTTTCGCTGTACCTGTTGCCTTTGCCCATCTTTTCCCCTCATACTTAGAAAAAACCCATCCACACCCTCACACCCTCACATCTCCACTCCGCGCGACTCATCCACACCCGCGCACGCCTAACCAAGCTGCTGCCGTGGGATCGGGAAGCCGGTTCATGAGTGCGGGTCGTGTCGGGGCTGGCCGGGCGATCTTGTTTGAGTTCTCTTAGGAATCTTGGCTGCCTTCTGAATACCCGACAATTAGATGCGGTCGGTAGGAGGTTGGTGGGTCGGAAGCGTTATGCTGATGGTCGCCTCTCCTCCTCCTCTTCCTCCTCCTCCTCCTCCTCCTCTTTCTCTTCCTCGTCTTCCTCCTCCAGTCTCCACCCGTCACAGTTGATCAGTCATACAAATATCCATCACTGTCTACATTTTCAGCCAAAACTGTGAAATCTAAGGCCATGCATGTTTATTATAAGTAGTGATATGTATAGGTGGTGTGTGGATTGTCATTTGTGATTCTTGATTTGTGTGGGTTTAGTTTATTAGATTTTGTGGTTTTATTTTTTTTCTTTTGTGTATGTGTTTTGCTATTTCGTCGTGGTTTCTTGAGTGATGTTGTATTTATTAACTTTCTTCTTTCTATTCTTTTTTTATTAAGCTCTTTAAACTCTACCATTCACCATTATTTCTTTTACTAGATCTATCGATATGTCCTTTGCTCTCTATTCATTCTTTATATTTCCCTCATATAGTTCCATTTTCATCCTATACTCACTAGTAACTCGTAAGTTCACCTCCTCACTTTCACCTATCACCCCTAACTTCACTTCCATTTCTCACATCTATTTCCACCTCCTCACTTTCCCTAATCACTTCAACCTTCGTTCGTATCTTCAACTCTGCATTTCTTCCACATAATAACATCTTTCCCATTCCTCACTAACTTCCCTCATTTCTCTTGACATTACCTACCTTCTTCCTTCTCCTTTCTCTCCTCGCAATGAGCAACACCGTGCGACAGTGGCTGGGAGACCTGGCTGGCCCAACATAGCTCATCCTCCACGCTTTCATAAACATTCCCATCATTCGTCTGCCTTGGCGTAGCAGGTGAATGTGACAGCCACAATAGCATTTTTTACGGTGCACCCAGTTTCCCGCGGCACTGGTGGGCTGGGGGGAGTGGGTGGGAAGGTGGAGTGCTGGGAATATGGAGGAGGTTAGTGGATGGTAGTGGAGGGGTGGAGGGGTGGAGGGGTGTGTGAGTGAATAGATTGGAAAGGATATGAGCGTTTTGCGAAAGGTGAATGGGGAAGAGAGAGAGAGAGAGAGAGAGAGAGAGAGAGAGAGAGAGAGAGAGAGAGAGAGAGAGAGAGCGTGTGTGTATAATGATACTCTACCTCTCTATACATTATTCCCAGAACTATAAACCAATACACTATACTAAGTTAGATTAATAAACCTGTAATAGCTTAAGCCTCAATGGAAGGACTAATACAGAGGGACACAAGGCTCTGATAGAATACAGGATACTACATTTTAGTCTAATCATTCCACTGCCAGTCATTCTCCATAGTGGTCTACATATTTGAAGACTTATTTTCATGTTTTTTGTAGCTTAGAGAAGATTAAGCTTGATTTCATGTTGTTGTTTTCTTTGTACAAGTTTATTGGGGTGATCTCAGTGTTAACAAAGACAATCGTAGCAGGAAAGGGTTGGGTAGAGGTGAGAAGTCTAGACAAACATGATACCTGGCCAGCTCCCACCTTGTTAATTAGGGTCTCTGGTCCCCGCGTGTTGTGGGGAGCCTCTTCATTGACACAGGTAGAGGTAAAGGGAAGTTGGTGTCGGTAACTGATGCAATTTGTGATACAGACGCCTATGTTATTACACCCATTGCCTCTCCTCTCTATATTTGGCACATTTCTCTTATCGTATAGTATTCCTTCCTCTATTATTTATCTTCCCACATTTGTTCAAGCTTTATCCCATTTACATTCCCTTGTTTTCATATCACACGCTGCTTATTTGCCTCTTAGTCTGGACATTACATCCCTTATATTGCACTCAAGGACTCCCTCTCTTGTGTTATCCCGTGTTGCGCCGCCACCTGGAAACTCTCGTAACTCATAAGGCGGGAGAGAGATGCAGTGCACGCCTCTCCATCTCTTTGGGACCCACACCTCTCACTATTATTTTCTCCTACGTCCTTAAAACATAAAGTACTGATACAATACTACAACTCTCCTGCCATAGTCCCTGTATAGCTGCCCCTCTCCCTCCCTCCTCCCTCTCCCTAAGTTCCTGCGTCCCTCTAATAAGGTTGCAAAGGAGATACGATCGCCAACTTCCCTACAATGACAGTGTGGGAGTGAGATAAAGCCAAGAATGTCACGGTGAATGGGTGTACAGAAGAGGTTTATTGTGTAGTCGTTGCAACACATTGTTTTACTGTGCTGAGAGAGAGAGAGAGAGAGAGAGAGAGAGAGAGAGAGAGAGAGAGAGAGAGAGTGTGTGTGTGTGTGTGTGTGTGTGTTGGGTGTAGGACATAAAAGTGACACAAGCAGACAGGTGTTAGACTGGAGGGTGTGAAAGTGGGCGTGGGGTGTGAGCGTGGTAGTGGGCGTGGGTGGGCGTGTGTGATGAAGGTCTAGGTCACCCGCTACATGTCCACCCGCCCTGCCTTGCCCGTCCTTGCCACCCACGTTCGTCTGGTGTCAAAAAACATCACCCAGTCCCTCTCTGTCTCACCTTCCCTCACCCTCCATCACCATTCTTCAGACCCACACACTCACCCCACACCACCACCACCCCCACCACATCAGATCACCACCTCTGCACCACTACGAGGCTTTGGGCAACAGACATCACCAAACATCGAGTCTTTAGGAATGCTGAGAAGGAACGAATATTAAAAGCAACGATACAGTCAACCATCGCGTGTCAGGAACCAATAAATGTGTTGAAAATGTCCACTTTAGAAAAAATTACACGTGGCCACCTTTTGTCCACAGTGCCATAGAGAGGCGTATGTAGGGTGGAGGGGGACACAGGGAGACGCCCACCTCTGTGTCTGTGCCTGCGTATAGGTGTGTGTGGTCACGGTCAACAGGTAACACACACTACTCTATTTCCCTGTATTTTTTCCCCTTAATCCCTTCAGTACTAGGACGCGTTTTCGTATTTCTTCAGCTTATCATTTGCAGATTTTCTACAGCTTCAGAAACTCATGTGGGGATTGAAATAGTACTGACTGTGGCCATTAATCTTCAGGCCTCCATCGATCCTTCCTAACATCAGTAATATCGTGTCATCCCACCAGAAACTCGTGGTCCAGAGGTGTCCCAGTACTAAAGGGGTCAAGTCAGAGGTTCTCTCTCCTCTGATCTCTGTAGAATGTAGAATCGACATGTTTTGTAAGTATTTTGCAAGGAAATCAAGAATCATGTTTTTAAAGTCAAGATTTTGAAGCGTCACGTTTAATTAGCAGACTGTTGTTTAATCGGAAATGCTATTTTCAAACACTTCAAGGTCTTATTGCGCCATATAATGTTAATAGACTGTCAATAAATCAGTCATTGAATAAATTTCCAAACTTTTCAGGGTCATATCTCGAAATGTTGCAAAAGTTCCGGTGGAAATCACTGGGGTTTTCAAGGATGTGTTCATGACCCCAGTGGCAGCTCAACATCCGTTCTGCATCACTAATTAGAAAAAAAAAAACATGGAAACCCTATTTTACCTTTCCAACCTTTGATGGCCTTCATGACGCACCAACAAAAACTACTACAAGCAAAACCAAACAACAAGACACCCAGAGAGACAGAAAATACCAATAATTTCTACCGCAAAGCATTGGTAAGTGGAGCAACGCATTTTTCATTAACCATTACGGAATTCACGCGTGCATTAAAACGTCACAAGCAGCTTAACAAAAATCCACGTTAGCGTCACAGGATTACCGCATTGCGTTATGCTGAGGCAATAATTAGCACCCAAGGGAGATTAAACAGAATGGTAGAGGATGTGGGAAGGGTTACAAGCACGCCACGCGGACATTACGAGGCGAGGACTTGCCAACATTTAAGGGTTCGCGAGTTCATTTACGTGCAGGCGCGCGGGCGTGACCTGTGTCCGAGCCTGACTGTACCTCACATAATGGGCGGCGGCCACACCCTTCCTTCCTTCCTCCTTCCCTCCTTCCTTCCTTCCTTAACCTGACCAGCATATTTCCTTCCTCTCTTGTGTGTGTGTGTGTGTGTGTGTGTGTGTGTGTGTGTGTGTGTGTGTGTGTGTACTCTCGCATCATGGCCTACCCGTTGTATCACACACACACACACACACACACACACACACACACACACACACATCCCAGAAACATCTAAACATCAACAAAATTCCACCATACTTCACCACCACCACCACCACCACTACTACCACCACCACCGTCACCGTCACGCAGCTCTCCCCACCCTCCCAATCACCCATCCTCCCTAGCCACCCCGGTAACACACCTGCCGCCCCGCCAACCCCGCTCCGTCACGCCCCGAGTCACTAAGAGGTGCAGGACTCCCAGCACCTGACCGACCCTTTGTCCTCAGGTGAGCTGTACCTGTGTGTGTGTCCCTGTGTCCGGTGTAGCAGCCCAGACTCGTTTCCTGAGAGTATTTCTGTATTCGTCTCCCTCAGGATGTTTGGGGAAGTGATGCTGAATGAGAGGATTAGCTGTTTTTTTGGTGGTCGTTTGTGTGTTAATGATGAGGATGTTTTGGGTGATGATGTACGTGTGTGTGTGTGTGGTGTTCAGTTCAGGTTGTCTGGTTTGGGGTTCTTGTGCTACTGTGTTTAGTGGTAGTTGTTGTGGTTGTATTGGTCGTGTCTTTTGGTGTGTATATAACATAGTTTTGTGGTTTATTCATTGTATGGTATGATGGATTTTCTGTTGTTACCGTTTGTGATGTTTGAAAGTTTGGTGATTAACTTTCTCTAAGCACTGACCACTCTGATTAAAGCAAAGTTAGGTTATGACGTTTTCTTGTGGCTTTCCTCGACACTCTTGATGGCATAAGTAATAAGTAGAGCAGAGAGAGAGAGAGAGAGAGAGAGAGAGAGAGGGGGGGGGGGGATTACGAGTAGTAACACCACCTGCAACAACAACAATAACACATCAATATCTCGTCACAGTGGCTAGGTAGGCCTCCCGACACCTATGCCTACGCCCCGCCCGCGCACACGCACACGCCCACGCCCTTGTCCGCATCTACGCCCTCACACACCTGTACAACTTCACACACACACACACACACACACACACACACACACACACACACACACACACACACACACACACACTTGTTGCCAGGGTAGTTATTGGAACACCTGTCCTTAATTACGTAAGACTTCCAAGTAAAGGCAGGTGTGCGTTAGCAATACGTATTAGATTCTAAATTTTATTTCTTTTTCTCATTTCCTCCACGTTATATAAGGACAAGTTGGTGAGTTTCCTATTTTTTCGTTATTCTGTGGTTTCGCTTCTATTTCTCTATTTTCCATGTTGATCAGTCCTGTTATAGGGAAGGATGACGCTGGGAGAAAATGGAAGGGAAAATTGGTCAAGAGAAGAGATGGGATGGACAATGACAGAAGGAAGGAAGGAAGGAAGGGAGGAAGAGAATTGACAGGAGAACAGGTACAAGACACACATTTTTCTAGCCACTAATGATGATGATGATTGGATAACTTACAGATTTATTTTCTTTATATTTATCTTCCCAATTCAGTTCTTTTACGTATATTTTCAAACATCCTTCCACACATAATTAAGGAGTTATTTGTAAACCGCATGATTCTACTGTACCACGGTGGCCCTTTGACATGAGAAATAGTAACAATAAACGTAAATCCACCACAACCACTGGAGGAGGCAGTAAGCACCTGCCGAGACGATAACTGTGAGGTCAATAGCACTGGCTCAGGGGTTGCTGTGAATTTACTATGAAAGCCAACTGTGACCTCACTGAACGTTTCCCTTTGCGTCACGGCTCTAAAGACAACTCTCTTCCTTCACACTAAAGTACATGCACCTAAGTATATATATATTCCTCATCCAAAATACTCGTAAGAAGGGAAAAGGAAAACTTCAATCCTGTATAAAATCTTGGGGGGACCGGCACCTCAGTGGACCTTTTCCTTTTAACCAGCCGTTGTTTTGCCCCTATTAAAAAATAAATAAATAAATAAATGAATAAATAAACACCACCTCCATTTCCACCATCCACCACCACCCCTACCACCACCACCACCTGGTCTATCTGGCGGCAAATAGCAGGAAACAAGAGAATTCCAGTACTGAGGAACAGCTTATCTCCCAGTCAGCCTCACGCAGGGGT
>CM035189.1:525355-539497 GCA_020233015.1 Callinectes sapidus | reverse complement strand
TGTAATTGTCAGCACGGGAATAGCGAAAGGAAGGAAGACCGTGAAAGTTTTACGTCATAATACATTGGAATCACCTTCCTTCATATCTCTCTTCCTCTAACTTTTCCCTCTTCCTCCTCCTCCTCCTCCTCCTCCTCCTCCTCCTCTTCTTTGTCCTCCTCCTCCTCCTCCTCCTCTTTGTCCACCTGCCCGAATCAGTGACACCCACGACTCCCTCAATGGCATGGAATCCTCTTTTCTTGCTTCCGTTAATGGACTGGAAAGTTACTGAATTCCCTCAACTTTTGTGCTGTAATGAGCAGTGTATGAGACTCATCGTTGGTGTTATGAGAAAAGTTCACCGATTAGTCTTCAGTAACGTTAATTACGATTTTGCAATGCCCACTGCGACCTCGCGAAACTTGCAGACCTAACCTCGCTTCACCTCACCTCGACTCACCTTCTTTTGCTATTCCCGTCCTGTCCTGGTTTGTAATGTCCGACCCGCATTGCTCCTCTCCCTCTACCCCCGCCCGGTCCCGCCCAGCTCCGTCCCTTCCCGCCCCATCCACCCTCTCTCTCTCCCACCAGACTTCGGAACTCCATGTCTGCTTCTGTGTTTCCTCCTTCGTGTGATTTGAACTCTTTTGTAATGGGGTTTTGAAGACATTTATCCTTCAATTTTTGGATTATCCTTTTTCTTATGTTTTTTTACTCTATCTCTTCTTTTCAGGGATTAGTGCTCTTGGTTGATGGGGTGTATTTTTCACTTTTATCACACTCAGCCTGTGTTTTTGTTTTGTTTTTTTACATAAAGTAAGAAAAAACATACTTTCTTTATATAAACACAGTGTGAGATACATACTGATTTGTTTCCACTTCCCAACTAACTCTCTCTCTCTCTCTCTCTCTCTCTCTCTCTCTCTCTCTCTCTCTCTCTCTCTCTCTCTCTCTCTCTCTCTCTCTCTCTCGACCACACTCACCACCTCAGAATGTTTTTATTTTAGTTTTTTCCCCGTAACAGAACTTGCATGTTTCCTTCTTTCTTCTGTCTCTTCTTTTCTCCTCTCATTTCTTTCCTTCTTATCTTCCTTTCCTTTGAATTCTCTAGTTTTCTTTCCTTTCCCCGCCTTCCACCTGGTTTATTTCATCTTATTCTTATTTCCCCGTTACTGAACTTGTATATTTTCTTCTTTCCTGTGTCCTTTCTTTTCTTTTTCTTCTTCTCCCGAATTGTTTGATCTTATAAGTATTTTTTGTATTCTTTTTTTTTTTTAATCTTTTTATACCTCCATTTTCCTTTCCTCTCCGTGTCTTCTCTATTTCTCTTTCTTTGCCTTGTTTATTTCATCTTATTCTTATTTCCCCGTTACTGAACTTTCATGTTTCCTTCTTTCCTGTGTCTTTTCTTTTCTCCTTTCATTTCTTTTCTTCTTATCTTCCTCTCTTTCGAACTGTTTGATCTTGTATGTATGTTGTTTTTTATTCCTTCATCTTTTTATATCTCGGTTTTCCTTTCCTTTCTGTGTCTTCTCTAGTTTTCTTTCTTCGTGCTTGTTTCCTTCTTTCTTTCGTCCTTTCTTTTTTCCTCTCATTTCTTTTCTTCTTATCTTTCTCTCTCTCGAATGCGTGTGTGTGTTTCATCTTTTTATATCTCGATTTTCCTTTCCTTTCCGTGTCTTCTCTATTTTTCTTTCTTCGCCTTCCACCTTGTTTATTTCATCTTATTCTTATTTCCTCGTAACGGAACTTGCATTTTTCCATCTTTTCTCCGTCCTTTCTTTTCTTCTTTCATTTCTTTTCTTATCTTTTTTTCTCGAATTGTTGGATTTTGTATGTATTTTGTTTTATACTTTCTCATATTTTTATATCTTGATTTTCCCTTTCCATTTATCTTAATTCTAAAGCTTCTCTTTCGATCCAGCACTAACAATCGGATTACTAAGTTTGTTCCATTCATCTTCTATTATATTCAGGAGCAAATAGCTCTCTAGCATTTTCAGAAATCTAACTTTTTCAAACTTCTATAATAACCTGTGAGCCTCGTGGTCCTCCCCTCTCCTTTCCTGTATACACCAATCTAAAGCAATCTATGCAGAAAAAAAGAAAAAAATCACTAAAATATGTCTTCTCTTTCCATCAGAAAAACAAGAGAAAAATGAAAGTCTTAAACCAGAACCTTTAGCCTCTCTTTTCCTATATACACCAATCTAAAGCAATCTATACAGAAAAAAAGAGAACCCCCCCCCCCACAAAACATCACTAAAATATATCCCTCCTTTCCATCAGAAAAAGAAGAGAAAATAAAAGTTTTAAACCAGAATTCCTAAATATTTCACCAGTAACAACATTTCACCTGTGAGTTATTTTACCGCGGCGTGTTCCTGTACATGATGTAATGGTTCCTCTTTCTTGTGACGTGAGGGAGGGAGAGAGGGAGGGAGGGAGGGAGGTTTACTGCAGAGAAAGGCGTGGGAGGCTGTTCCCTTAGGAGTGTGGCGGTGGATGGAGGGTGAAGGGCCAAAGTGCGGAAGATAATGGAAGACGTGATGGTGTGGGTAATAAGGCGGGAGAGAGGGAGGAAGAAGAGGAAGAAGTGGAAGAAGAGGAGGAGGAGGAGGAGGAAGGAAAGCTGTGGGAAGAGAGTCAAGGAATGTGTAGGAAGGAAGCATGGAAGGATAAGAGGCAAAGAGGGGTATAGAGGAAGTAGGAGAAATATAGGGAGAAAGAGAAGTACGTAATGAGAGTAAGGAAGGCTGGTGTAGAAAAGAAGACTGGCGCGAAAAGAAAGGAAAGGAAAATAGTAAAGAAGCAAATTGGAGAAAGAAGAAAAAAGGAAGAAGACGAAGGAAAGGAGGTAGGAGAAATGTAGGGAGAAAGAGAAGTAATGTGAGTAAGGAAGGATGGTGTCAAAAGGAAGATTAACGGCGAAAGAATGGAAAGGAAAATGATTAAGATGAAATTGGAGAAAGAAGAAAAATAAAGAGGACGAAGGAAAGGAAGTAGGGAGAAGAAAGAAGAAGAAGAAAAAAAATACTGCAAGAGAACAATGACCTAGCAAATCACAATACAGAGACTAACAACAGGTAACCCTAACGAGCTGATGGACGACACACACACACACACACACACACACACACACACACACACACTAACTAATGGCTTACCTCACCTGCTTGGCTGCCTCCTTCTTCATGAGAGAGAGAGAGAGAGAGAGAGAGAGAGGAACCAACCATCTCTCTTGCCATTTGTATACATTTCTAACGATACATTTCAATAAATTTCGCTTAACTAGTCGATATTTTGGTTCCTTACCCCCCTTCCCCCTCTTCCTCCCCTTCCTCTTGCTTTACCCCCCCCTCCTCTTCCCCTCTTCCACCCTCTCCGTCTCCCAACCTTTCGTGCTATATGTGTTTTTGAGATGGTGAGGAAAACCTGGGCTTACACTCATTTCTCTTACTATTACTCAATATATCTGTTTGTTTTTGTTCTTTTTTTATTTATTTATTTTCCTTTTTTTTATTCCCCGTATCTTCTCAAGTTTTCTTCTCTCGTATTTTTATCTTTTTTTCATGAGGGAAAGTTTTTCTTATCTTACTTGTCCTTCCATTTCCTACTTTCTATTCCAACTTTGCTCTTTCTTTCCATCTTCCCAGCCATTATTCTCCTGCCCTCTCCTCTTCTTCCCCCCCCCCTCTCTCTCTCTGCATTCACCTCCATACCATTCCTTCTTTCCTTCCTTCCTTCCTTCCTTCCGTGTCACTTTGATCAGCGTTGCAGTGTTTCCTTGTGATTCCAAAGCTCATTAGTCTTGTTTCTTTCCGCCTCATTCATGCACTCCTACCTTCCTCCTCCTCCTCCTCCTCCTCTGGCTTCCTCGTTCCCCTCCCCCCTCCTTCTCCATTCCCTCCTTTCTCACTCTCTCTCACAGGAATGGGGGCGGAAGGGAGGGAGGCATGACAAGAGGCGGTCTAATTAATCACGAGAGAAGGAACATCTCAATTATGGAGAGAAAAGTGATGCAGTGCCCTTAGAAAATGTGCCGGGGATTAGTTTGGAGGCGACGGAGGAGGAGGAGGAGGAGGAGGAGGAGGAGGAGGAGGAACAAAAGAACATAAGAAAATGAGGGAAGCTGCAAGAGGCCGTTAGTCTCTGTGTGAACACCTCTGCCTATTTCCACCTATCATCCTTATTCATAAACTTGTCCAATCTTCTTTAAAGACTCCCCAATGTTTAAGCACTACCAATGTGATTATTGAGTCTGTTCCACTCATCAACTACCCTATTTGAACACAGTTTCCTCCCTATTTCCCCTCCTAAACCTAAATTTCCCCACCTTGAACCCGATCTTTCTTGGTATATCCTGATTATTGACCCTAAGAACCTTCCTAATGTCTCCTTTGTTATAATCCTATACTACTTAAATACTTCAATCAGGTCGCCCCCTCAACCTACGTCTCTCTTAGGAATGCAAATTTAGTGCCTTTAATCTCGCTTCGTACGGAATATTTCTTAACCCTTGTATACTTTTAGACATTCTTCTTTCCACTGATTCTAGTAGATTTATATCCTTCCTATAATGTGGGGAGGAGGAGGAGGAGGAGGAGGAGGAGGAGGAGGAGGAGGGATAGAAGGGAAAGAACAGTAATAACTCACTACGGATTCGAGATGAGTGAAGTGAATGGCAATACACCAGCAAGGGTCAAGGATGGAACACTTTGTAGCGCAGAGGGAGAAGCAGTCATAAAGTGTGATGGTAAAGGTTGAAAGAGAAACATGCAACTTTATCTAACATTGCTTAAAAGAAGGGAGGAAAAAAAGCACAAGCGGAGTACGTAATTCGATGAGTTGATGGGGCAGAGAGATGGTTGTTCAGTGTGTGCTTCAAAGTGTGTGTGTACCGTGGTGCTGTTGACTACCAGTGCTGAGGCAGAGTTCCGAATATTCTCCCCTTCAGTACTGAGACACATTTGCAACGATTTATGGGGGCAATTTGTTTGTGTATTTTTTGTTTTGTTTTTCAGTTTCCCTTATTTTCGTTTTATTTATTTAGTTTATTGCATTTACTTTTTTTGCTATATGTACTTTTTCATAGGTGCTTATTCTTGGTTTATGTATTTTTGTTCCCTTTTATTTTACTTTCGTTTTATTTATTTATTTTATTGCATTTAGGTTTTTGCTATACGTGTTTTTCATACATGTTTATCCTTAGTTTATGTATTTTTTAAAATTAATTTATCTTACTTTTATTTTATTTATTTAGTATCATTCCTAGTTTATATATATATTTTTTTCAATCTATCTTTATTTTTATTTATTCAGTATTATTGTTAGTTTATGTATTTTTCAATTTATATTACTTTTATTTTATTTATTTAGTATTTTTCTTAGTTTATGTATTTTTCTATTTATCTTAGTTTTATTTGATTTATTCAGTTTATTTCATGTAGTTTTTTTCCGGCACCTTTTTTTCATACATGTTTCTTAATCCTCAACTTACTCTTAATCCTTCATTGATTATTATCCTCACCAGGTATCGTTTTTATCTTTTTTTCCCTCTTAACCCTTCAGTACTGGGACGCTGGCCTGCTACTTCTCTGTGGAGAGTGTGATGGCAGCTGCCCCCACCTTTCCACAGGCTACTCTAACCTCCAACCTCAGTGTGTGTGTGTGTGTGTGTGTGTGTGTGTGTGTGTGTGTGTGTGTGTGTGTGTGTGTGTGCGTGTGTGTTATTAGTGACGTCTCCACCTATATTTATTGAACCAGGCATCACCAACTGTGATGGCAGCTGCCCCCACCTTTCCGCAGACTGCTGTGACGTTCAACCTCTGTGCATATGTGTGTGTGTGTGTGTGTGTGTGTGTGTGTGTGTGTGTGTGTGTGTGTGTGTGTGTGAGTGTGTGTGTGTGTGTGTGTTATTATTGACGTCTCCACCTATATTTATTGAACCAGGCATCACCAAATGTGATGGCAGCTGCCCCCACCTTTCCGCAGGCTGCTGTGATGTTCAATCTGTGTGTGTGTGTGTGTGTGTGTGTGTGTGTGTGTGTGTGTGTGTGTGTGTGTGTGTGCGGTGTGTGTGTGTGTTCTCTGCGTGCGTGCCTGCGTGTGTGTGTGTGTGTGTGTGTGTGTGTGTGTGTGTGTGTGTGTGTGTTGTGTGTGTGTGTGTGTGTGTGTGTGTGTGTGTGTGTGTGTGTGTGTAGGCACATATATGCACATACACATACGCACATACACATACATACATACGCACACACGCACATACAAATGCACATTATAGACACATACACATACGCACATACACATACATACATACGCATACACACACGTACACATATACACATGCACATATAGACACACATACACATACGCACATACACATACATACATACGCACACACGCACATACAAACATGCGCACATACCTATGCTCATATAGACACATATACACATAAACACATACATACATACATACACATACATACCAACACATACATACATCGAAACACACATAAATACACAGATGCCTACATCTTCAAGTAGGTACATACACACATACGTATCACACATACACATACATACATACATACATACATACACACATACATACATACATACACATACATGCATTCATCAGTTCTGTACAAAGTGAATGCCATGTATCAGTGCCAGCCTGGCAGGCTAACACGTCACCAGTGTTACGTGACAAGACAGGACATGAGTGCCACGTGTTCACCCCATCTGTGTACATAGCTTATTACTGGCACAGAGATGGTCACCAGTGTCGTGTATTGAGATGCCAGCTGGTTGAGAGCTGCCCGCCCTGGCGCCGGGGTGGGCAGCTGTGCTGAGGGCGCGGGGCCTTCTGCTGGACTCCTTCACCTTTTGTCTCGCTGGCGTCGCCGCCGCACACGGACTTGTGCACAAGCGTACGCCAGCAGGAGGACCACGGCCAGTCCACAGAGCAGCCAGTGCACGGACGGCGTGGCCTCAGGCCTGGCCACCAGCGTGCCAGTTGGCACAGCCAGGCTTCCTAGGAAGGTGAGCGCCAGCCGTCCGTGCCTCCTCATGCCGTGGTGGCGGTGCCCCTCCTCTTTCCCCTCCTCTTTCCCCTCCTCAGTCTGCCGCCGCGTACTCCTCACCTCCGCGGCCAGCAGCAGCTCGTATTCCCGTATTAGCTCGGGGAATACCGCGCCAGAGTCGGGGAATCTTACTGGTGGAGGGAGTGGAGGCGGCACAAGGTTCTCTTCCCTGGCGCCGCTGGGGGTGGCTGGGGCTGGGGGCGGGGCGTCCGGGACTGGGGCTGCTACACTGGCCAGAGGGGCGGCCTTGGACAGGGCAGGGGTCCCTGAGGCAGGGACGCTGCGCCGGCACGTGTCATCCAGGCTGCCCTCTCTGGTGCAGCAGCCGCGCTCGTCACCGCCGCCACCGCCGCCACCGTCGCCACCGCCTTTCACCTCCACCGGTACCTGCACCGGCACCACCTCGTCCTCTGCACCCTTGCCGCTGCAGCAGCAGCTGCGGAAGCAGCGAGCGAGGCGTTGCCACCAGCAGAACGCGGAGTAGTGCATGGCCAGGAACACCTCGTCCTCCTGCTCCTGCTGAGCCATCAGTCGGCGGAAGTTAAACACGCCCTTGTGTTTGACGTCAGTTCCGCGCAGGCAATACAGCTGCAGGGCGAGGTTCCTGTAGCTGAGCAGCTTGGCCATGTCCACGGGCACCGCCATGGCCTGCTCGTTGCACCACAAGTTGCCGGGCAGGCGCCTCCAGTTCGCCTTGTACAGCGGGATGGAGGCCAGCTTGCAGCAGTAGGGGAACATCAGTGCGCCGCGGTCCTTGGCAACCACACGCACGCGCTTTGGCCTTTTTCCTCCATAAGGGATGGTCACCTCCACGCGCAGAGTCAACATTTTTTTGTTGCCAGTCATTTTTGTAGGTGAGGAGTAATTAAAAAGGTCCTCACTTCTACTTTTTTGCCCGTCACAAATTCCGGGATGTTCCTTCTGTGGAACCTACCACCACCACCACCACCACCAGCACCACCACCACCACCACCACCACCACTACCACTACTTTCGTTTTTTGGCTGTCACGAGTTCCTGGATGTTCCTTCTGTGAAACCTACCATCACTACCACCACTTAGTATATATTGTTTTGTCAGAGATAGACCATTTGAAAGGTGTTCCAGAGGGCAGTAACAAGAAGATGATTGACACGGTCAGCACAGTTGAACGTTCTTGGTTAGATCTGAAGAAGCTTGACAAGGAAAGGGACATTGAGAATGTAGTAACCCTATCGAAGATAGAACGTAGTCTTCCTGCTAGTTAAAGAGAGAGTAGTTTATGAAGAATGATGAGAATCATAGATTTGAAGAAATGGTTAAATTCTTAATGAAAGAACGTAATGTCATTCGATATGATATGGAGGTAGAGACTCTTCATATTAGTTGTGGTAATGTCGCAGCTCACAACAACCTTGCACTAAATGTCAGTGAAGCATCAATAGGCTTGGCTTTCACTATTGAGAATTTGACCCGTAACCAGGAAAATGATTGACACCGTGCTATTTTGAATTGGCGTAATATAAGTCGTGCATATCAGGGAGTCTCTGTGTAGCCATTAAGTTAGTTGGTGTGTTAGCAAGCAAAACACTTCATCATTTCGGCCATACTGTCGGTTACTCGTACTCCACAAGTGCTATCCAGTCCAGCATTTCATTAGCCAGGGAGTAAAAATTCAACAAGTGAGATAGCCTCAGCGTCAGCAAGCGGTGTCAGCCTCGAGGTGTTATTTTGTAGTTAGAGAGGCAGAAAGGTAGATAGACAAGCACCCCCTCCCACCCCCCCAAAAAAAAGGCGAACAAGTCGACATAAATACAGAAAGACAGATAGACAATCTGAAACACGGACTGAACAATTCACACACACACATACACACACACACACACACACACACACACACACACACACACACACACACGTAAACAAATGGACGCTCTGGTAGAAAACAAACAAAGGATGAAAGTGTGACAGAATAAAGAACACAGGGCAGTTACACAGTTAGATAAATGGACGAACGAGAAGGTAAACAACAGCTGTCACTCGCACACATTCTAAGCCTGTAGGAGTCGTGGTGGTGGTGATGGTGATAGTGGTGGTTGAAGCCTCGTCACTGTTTATATACATTATACTGGTGTTGTGGTATTTGCAATCGTTATCTCTCTTGGTTTATCTTTCGTTCCTACTTCATTTTTTTTTCTATTCTAGGGAATTATAATCGTGTTTGTTGCCTTTCTTTCAAGTGGTCCATATATCATTGTATCATTCACTTTTATTCATCTTTTATCTGAATAGACGATTTTATTGACATTAATCTTCTAATCTCCACAGATTCTCCTTAATGTCAATGAAATCGCCTTTTCATATTCAAAACTCGCGGTAAAAATATGTCGTAGTATTAAAGAGGTTAAGGTTATTTCTTTCCCTTCGTTCCTGTAATTGTGAAAATGGTTATCTTTAATTTTTATTTGATTTAAGAGAAAACACCACATCTTTCTGTCTCGTCTTCTCTTTTCCTCACGTTACGTCAAGAAACGAAACTGGAAGCGTAGTTTTCCTTTACCATCCTTTATTATCACCAGGTAGACAACAAGAAATCTACGGATCTTGACATTGGCTTCTCTTTGCTCCTTATAATTAATGGGAAACTTGTAAAAACCGCGGACTTCTTTAACATGAACTGAGCGGGAAAACAGACCGGTGCTATGATGAACGTAAAGCACCATCTTGTCTCCATGGCGTAGTGACATGCAGACGTTGTTAGGTGAAGGGATGGGTGGTGATGGGTGAGGGAGAGGTAAACAGATGAAGATTGCGAGAAAGACACGCTGGGACAAGGGTGGATGAATGAGTGAAGTAAGAGGGTGAGTGCTTGGTTAAGTTGGAATAAGGAAAGGGGAGGAGTGAATGAGGCAGTACGTGTGTGTGTGTGTGTGTGTGTAGGGAGAGAGGGAGAGACAGAGGGAGGTAGAGAGGGAGAGACAGAGGGAGGGGGAGACAGTGGGACAGAGAGAGAGAGAGAGAGAGAGAGAGAGAGAGAGAGAGAGAGAGAGAGAGAGAGAGAGAGAACTAGTGTACCGGACAGCTGCATGCTTTGCGGGAGGCACACAGTGGTTGTGTTGAATTCAAAGTTACCTGTCAAACAAAATCTTACCAACCACCTACAATAAGTAATAAGCAATCATACCCCTTTATTTACTTTACTTGTTTTGGGCCTTCGTTGTATGTAGGCGGCCCGGGTTCGAATCCTTGCCAATCCTAGCTGCCCAGTGGGAGATGTAGCATTCTCCGGTTTAACCCTACCGGTGCCATATGACCTAAGCTGTTGCGGCATCTAATGGAATAATTTTTTCTATCCCCTAATCGCCGCCATCGCAATATCTCGAGGTCGCCAGCATCACAGCCCATTCCCCCCCCCACCCCCCGCTTCCTCCCCAGAAACCCTCGCACGCCAAGGAATTCAATATCAAAGGAGTATGTGCCTAATGAGCGTCTTGTTTTATGCTGGTGTTCATTGTGCGGTGTTGGAATGTGATATGAAGGCGAGGCGTGTGTGTGTGTGTGTGTGTGTGTGTGTGTGTGTGTGTGTGTGTGTGTGTGTGTGTTTTGTTTGAGTTTTTGTATGTTGTTTGTGTGTGTGCGGCCCAAAAGTCGAAGATAAATCGGACGTATCGTGTATCTGCGCCTCTTATGTGAAATGGTGAGAAAAAATTGCCATTTAAAATAAACTGTAACATTCATTGCTTTTGACGAAGCCAATGACATAATTCCTGGAAATGTTTTGTTGAAGGTTTTAGGACGTTTAGGCTGTGGCGGGTGATGGTGTCAGGCCTGATTGCTATGTAATCCGTCATCCACAGTTTTAACAGCGCGGCGCTCGCCTCTGCAATGTTGGTGTGTGCAAGGCTCACCTGCCTCGTGCTTGTTGTTTGCATTATTATTGTTTGTCTTATTGCAATGATAAACAACGGCGTGTAAGTAATGCTTTAATTAATGTCGTTATTTCTTTTTATCCTAACGTTGCCATATGACCTAAGCTGTTGCGCCAACTAATAGAACCATTTCCGTTTCCGTTCTCTTGTGTTCATGGTTAGACAAAACATGACACGAAAGCTTCGTGTCTTCCCGGGCCAGTGTGCCGGGTAGGGAATGAATGTTGACACGTTTAAAACAAATGTTGTTGTTGTGAATGGCATTGTGCATGATAAAGCACCATTGCGAGTGGCGGAGGTAATGGTAGTGAGTCATTGCAATACTTTCGCCTCCCGCCTCATCCTTCACTAGTGGTGACTCCGCCGCATCCGCTGGAAAAACTGAGTAATAATAGTGTGAGTTAGTTCTCTTTGAGTCGTAGGATGAATGACGACCCTTTGCTCAGACAATACAATAATAACAACCAGAAACACATCTTCTACCATATTTGTAACCTATTTCAGACCCAACCAACCCCGTAAACGTGGATCAAAACAAACCTAATGCCATTAACTCCTTCGCTACCGACTCCGCCACTCCCGCGCTGCACAATCCCCTTCCCCCCGCACCGCGTTTGGTTGGGGCTGGTGTATGGTTTTCTTTACACCAACATTTTGTCTTTTTTTTTTTCAAACACGTGTTCTGACAGATTTTATGAACGAGATGAATGCAAAAAAATGTTTGTTATATCCTATGCAGAGAAGCGGACACAAGATGGTAAGTGTTTCATTATAATTATGGATATAAAGAAATCGAACATAAAAAAGAACATTCACATCAAGCCACTTTTTCCCCATAAACCTTTTGGAATTTATTGTTCTCAGAATTCTGTAATTCATCTAACAGATCCAGGTCATCCTCAGGATCATTCAAGATGACAATGAAAACACCATTACGCACCACGCAGTAACATACACACACACAGCCCGCTGGCCACCATCCTTCACCCCTTGCCTCAGACCTCACGATCCCCACCCCCTCCACCCCTTCTCCCAAGCCAACTTAACCAATGCCCTTGAAAGCAAAAGGTGCTAGTTAGTCACTTTGTCACTGAATCATAAAAACACACAAACTGAGTAGATGAAGCCCTATTGGAGCGATGGCGTACGCATGAACTTCATCGGTTCGATAGCGAAAATTTCCTATGACGCAATATGGTATGTCACCGGTAGCGATGACCAGTCCTGGGGCCGTGATACCCAAGGGAGCCGCGGCAAGCTAAAGCGGGAGCTAAAGGAGAGCTGTTGCTAATCATACATTTATAAATAATTTTGGAAATCTGAATAAAGATTGTATTGCTGTCATGGTAGAAGATATTTTTTTTATCTTAACGAATCACTTTGGTGGAAATGAATGAGGTTATACAATAATGTTGCAAATGTATGTGTGTGAAACTGTTGGCGCAATGGTGGTGTGGAAGGCAAGGCGGGGAACAATGGACGTTTGGGATATCATCACAGAAACATGTGGGTATATTTCATTCTGAACACTGACTCAGTTTTGTTATGAAGCAAACGTGTTCATCAACATTATTGTTTTTTTACCTTTTTGTCGGGATAGGATTTGAAAGATAGATGAATAACAATCTTATGAAGGGTGGAGCGGAGACAAATATGTAGAGAATCACTGGTATATGCAGACCAATGTTATATGTATACGTACACCACTGCCTCAAGACACAACTATTTCCCAACAGCAGTAACAATTTATTTTGAAACCTAATTATCTCTATCCAAGCATCCGGAAACCTTTACTTGTTATTTTCTATAATACTTCTATACCTACATGTGTTACGGCCACTCCACCACCTACACACCGTAATAACAACCACTCCTCCGACCCCTCACTCCTTACCGAGCTCCGTTCACTCTCAACTCCCGCTTCCAATAACAAGCAGGGCCTCGGTGCTTCGTTTGCCAATTCCTTGAAACCCCTAGACTGTCTCACTGGCCAGGACGTTGCCGAACCAGAAGTAATAAAAAGAGAGGCGGTGGGCATGGGGATCGTAAATGTAAGTATGAAAGTGTTTGTGATTGCCGTCCTGCGTGATTTGATATGAATGTCTTCCCTTTTCTTGTATATAAGCAATACGTACGAGTAGTAAGTAATAGTACGTAGCCACCCTGTGTGCTTGTGTGTTGCCCCTCCCATCCTAGGCTATACGCATCCTAGAACTTTCCATTGCTTATTTGTTGCCATACATAGATAATCGGTAGCATCTACATTGTACTATTTAAGTGGCCTGCATGTTTATTTGTTACGTAATGTGATTTACACGTATTGTTCTTAGCTATAAGTTACATTTAGCTTGTCCAGATCATATAAATAATGATAGATATATCGATATGCAGTCATTGTGATAAACCTTCTTGCTTTCTATCCACTTATGTATATCTTTATAGGAATTCCTTGTATATCCTGTAACTCCCCCCCCCTCTCTCCAATACTCTCTGAAGGAGGAGAAGGGGGAAATTTGGAGGAAGAGGAGGAGATGACACTGCAACAACAACAAAAAAGGAAAATATAAAAAATCGATAAAATGAAAATTTCTGTATCTATCTATCTATTTATCTATCAATGTATGTGTCTGTCTTTTTCTTCTTCCAGTTTCCCCCTTGTTTTTTTCCATTGTTCCTCGGCTTTCTTGAGTGCCTTACTTTTCCCCTGTTCCGCCTTTCCTTTCTTCTTGATCCTCTCCTCCCTCGCTGATTAATCTTCCTGCCTCTTCCAATACCTAACTCTTCCATAACCTCCTTCATCTTCCTCTTTATGGTCTTCCCAATCTTACCAGAATCGCCTGCTTTTACCCTCCTCCTCCTCCTCCTCCTCCTCCTTTATTCTTTATACTCACCCTAAACATTAATCTTTTTCTCCTCTTCCCGTCTCTTATCCTTTTCTTTCACCTCATTGTCCTCCTCCTCTGTTCTTTCCAGGGGGAGAGAGAGAGAGAGAGAGAGAGAGAGAGAGAGAGAGAGAGAGAGAGAGAGAGAGAGAGAGAGAGAGAGAGAGAGAGAGAGAGAGAGAGAATGAATATTTCAGGTCGAAAGAGAGAAGCTAGACAGATTTAATTGGCCCCACGTGTTTTCAATCATTAAATAATTATTGCGTTCTCTCTCTCTCTCTCTCTCTCTCTC
>CM035189.1:474883-489085 GCA_020233015.1 Callinectes sapidus | reverse complement strand
ACTTTTTCTTCTCTCGCCATCCTCCTCATGCTAACTACTCGCCAACTTTATTATGAACCACTAAAAGAGGTTATTAAAACATTACCCAGCGTTTTATCTATCAACCCATCAATACCTATCTATCCTTGCATCTATCTATTTACCTGTGTGGCTAATTCATTGCCTAATCACCTGTAAAATCGTCGCTTCCGTTCAACAGGTATTCATAGAGGCAAGAGGATATTAGTGCTAATCTTCATGTACGTATCAGTTATCTATGTAATTGTTAGGGTTGTGAATGCCAGTCAAAGAAGATACAGTAATCAAGCAGTGAAGATAAAAAAAAGGTGTAGGGATAAAAACCAACGATATTGACACATAAAATCACGAATGACATCGATAATAAACTACACAAGTCATTCTGTCATATGCATTTACAATACGACAGAGAGACAGACAGACAGACAGACAGAGGGACAGAAAGACACACACACACACACACACACACACACACACACACACACACACACACACACAACATTAATAACGCAGGCAGGCCCATTCCTCGCGTTCTTCGGCCTCGCTCCAGATATTCATAATTCAGGGATGGTCATGTTCGCGCTTCGTAGCCTCTTTCTTCACTCCCTTCTGCCTTCTTTATCACCCTCCCCCATATTTTTCTTTATCACCCTTCCCCATCTCTTCTTTATCACCCGTCCCCATTCATTCTTCCTTTTTTTTCATCCTCTTCATATTCTCCTCCTCTTCTTTCTTTGTATCTCTATCACACACACACACACACACACACACACACACACACACACACACACACACACACACACACACACACACACGAGGACATACTGCGTCTAAATCTATCACTTGGTTAATCTAATATGAGAATAAAAAAATCAACTAATATTAAAATTTTAGAAGAGAAAATGAAGCTGGTAGTTATATGAAAAAAAGTTAATGAAAAACATACAGAACAAAACTAGCTTTGTCCGAGGTCGTCGTGCTTGTAAGTTTGGGCAATGCAGTAAACAAACAAACTATGTAGAGAAGGACGGAAGAAGGACGGAAAAAAAAAGAAAAAGAAAAACAGCTGGAATGGAAGAGACAGAAAGAGGAGGAAATGGGAGAGAGAAAAAAGAAAGAAGGAAAACGAGAGAAAAATAAAACACAGAAAAATGCATGAAAAACCCTTTAAATGAGAAGAAACTGAAGTAAGATTGAAATTAGAAAGAGGAGGGAGAAAAAAAAAAAGAAACAGAAAAGGATAAGAGAAGAACCAGAGAACGAAAAATTCTCTGTATTGTAACAACAGCAGAATAACAAAATAAAAATAAAAAGAATGTGCTGAGATTCTAACTACATTATGAAAACTCAGAATTATAACAGTGTAGGGTTGAAAGTAAAGTGGGTATAATGTTCCTAATGTGGTGGATGTGGTTTGGGTGGGTGTGGCGTCGGTGTGTGGGATGAGTGAGAGAGTAAGAAATAGGAGAAAATGAGTATTAATGTTGAATGTAATGTGGTAATGTAATGTAATGATGTTATAATGTTCCAAGGGTATTTGAGCTTCATTTGGGGAAGTGTTATGACAGTTGGCTTTATTACGTGTGATTCCTATTATTATTATTATTATTGTTGTTGTTGTTGCTGATGTTGTTGTATTATTATCATTATTATTAGTGGTATTGTTCTCTCTCTCTCTCTCTCTCTCTCTCTCTCTCTCTCTCTCTCTCTCTCTCTCTCTCTCTCTCTCTCTCTCTCTCTCTCTCTCTCTCTCCCCCCCACACACACACACATATATACATACACCTCAACCCTTAACAAATCGCCTTTTCCACCTTAGCAGCCCCACAAATCACGTACAAAGCCCACGGGTACCTTAACATCGGCCCAAAACTCCCTTCCGCTGCCATCGAAAGCCTTGAACCACCACAAAACAAGACAAAGGGAAAGGCGACAAGTTTTCCCCTTGCTCTCGTCCCCTTGAGAAGTCCCCCATGGCCTCTCTCTCTCTCCCCTCACTTCTGGACCATATTGCGTTCATTTGTCTTCCGGGGCGGCGGAGTCACATTTGTATATACCGAGGAATATGTGAGCGAGCGATTCCGTCAGATGCGTCCCCGTGATAACAAGAGCGCATCGTTCCCCGTCTGGCTTCTGTTGCGGGATGTGTCAGTTTGAGTTTCAGTGTTTATGGTAATTTCTCTCCCTCGTCCTGGTTTTCTTGAGGGTTGAAAGGGATGATAGGGATGAGAGAGAGTGGTGGTGGTGGTGGTGATTTTGTGTCTTTGAAAAAAAGTTTATTGACTACGAGCTGTTGGTGGTTACTTTCAAAATGGGAGGGAAGGGACGAAGGGAGGGAGGGAAAGACGGAGGGAGGAAAGTTATGAGGAGGCAAGAACTGCGTAGTGGTAAAGGAGAAATGGAAAAAACGAGGACATGACATACGCAACAAAGAGAATCAAGGGACGTCATGATTGATAAGGGATAAGACAAGAGAAATGAGGAAGAGGAATAAAAGTAATGATAAGGAATGAAAGAAGGAGAGAAGGAGACAAGTTAAATTGACAAAACGACTACATAGGGATAAAGAAAATTGAATAGTTACAACTTATGAAACAACTTAAAGTCAAGAGAAGCTAAGATTGATTAATGATAAAACGAAGGAAATGAAGATGTCTCAAGAGTGATAGTAAGGAGAGAATGAATGAGTAGATTTTGTGGATAACTGTTAAGACACTACAACTTATCCTATGAAATTCTTTTGATAAGACGCTTTCTGTTCAATAAAGACGTGAAAAATGTTAGTGAATGTCTTGATGATAGTGTTAATTGTCATTCCATAGTTTCATAGGCAAGTCTGAAGGTTTCTTCTTTATCACTCAGTGTCAGAAAAAAGTACATGACAAACACTGCCAAGAGAACAAAAAATCAATTGAGTGCCTTCCTTCCAAGACACAGAGAGACGAAAAAGGGAAAAAAAGCTACTACTATCACTTCGGGAAGAATAAAACAAAAACCTAATGGTTGACTCAACAACGACCTTTTCGCACCTGAGTTCATTTCGCTCTTAGTCCCATACTATATATAATGTACTCTTATGCGTATCCACTACAGCCAAGACCCTCCAATTTTTTTATTAGAGTTTTAGTAGAAGACTAACAAAGAATCAAAATTACCAAGAAATAAACGATCTTGAAAACCAGGTAAACCGTTTCTATTGCCTTCAAAATAGTTACGGTGAGAGAGCAAAGCATTCTAAGACAGCTTTAATTATCACGATGCGTTGAAATTACGTCAAACAATGAATCATAATGGTTCTAGAGACACTATAACATGAATCACATATTATTAAGAGGAGGAGCATTCTTGAGAACCCGACTAATGATCTCTGTGGCTTCTGAAGACAATCGTGGTGAGAGAGCCAAGCGTTCCACAGTCTGAGTCTCGGCAGGCTTTCCACACGACGGTAATACAAGGCCTAACACGCCTTTCCCATAATCTTGCCGGGTGACGTTTACTTCGGGGATTCGTGATGGAGTGAGCCCGCGAGAGTCGTGGATCATGTGTTGGTGTGGAGGGGGTTAGATCCTCCTTCCCGCTCTCTTAGCTCCTCCCCACTACGACTGTTTCCCGCGCCAATGTCTCCCCACGTATCTCATTCGCCTTGCTACAGTGTCTGAATCTCCCTGTTGTCTTTGTACTCTGTTGCATTATTTCTCGGTCCTTGTTCTGTCACTCAAAACACAGTGACATATGACCCCGTTGCTGTTGTAGTTCATTTCGTCTATCAGTTAATGATTTCTATGTACTTTAGACCAGTGCGTTGAAATGTAAGTGGGAGCATTGTGGGAACTTAGTAGTCCAAGCCACATGTTTTGTTAAAGAGCATTTGGAAGAATCTGACAAGATGGAGGGAAAGGAAAAGTCATAAATATCAAATGTAATGACGAAATATTCCAAACATCACCTTCTGTTTCTCTCTCTCTCTCTCTCTCTCTCTCTCTCTCTCTCTCTCTCTCTCTCTCTCTCTCTCTCTCTCTCTCTCAGGCCAAATTCGCCCATAAAACACTCGTCTCGCCTCCCTTGGGAAACAAACAGGAGACTGGAACAAGAGCAACAAAAGCAACAACAACAACAACAACAAGATTGACAACACCACTAACAAAACCTTCCCCCCAAAAAAAAAGTAAAAAAAAGTTACGAGAGAGAGGGAGAAAAAAAAGAAGAAGAAAAAAACAGAGGGAGAGGAAGAGGAGGACAGGACAACATCGCAAATCAAAACACCAATCGAGATACGCCGTGGGAGCAAACGATCGTCATTTGTTTGGTATCGAGAGTTGGTCCCCGGGAAGAAGATGGGAAGCGAGGAGGAGGAGATGGAGTGTAAAAAACAATGATAAGGTCAGATGAACGGGAGTGTCCTGGGCCGCGGAGGTCAGCTTGAGGGATGACAATGATTCCGCCATCTGGAGGGGTGGAATGAGAGAGAGAGAGAGAGAGAGAGAGAGAGAGAGAGAGAGAGAGAGAGAGAGAGAGAGAGAGAGAGAGAGAGAGAGCGAGAGCGAGAGAGAGAGCGAGAGAGAGAGAGAGAGAGAGAGAGAGAGAGAGAGAGAGAGAGAGAGAGAGAGAGTCCATAGTAGTAGTTTATTTAATACTTCAATATATATAAAACTATTTTGATTTGTTCTTCTTAACGATATAGATAATTAAGAAAAGTCCAAGCATTGAGTTGAGATTTCTTGCGATTTTCTGTGATGCATTTAGGTCCCCCTCCAAAGATTCTTAGACATTTATTTTCCTTGTCTTTATTCACTAACAAATATTCTAGTTCTAAATGTGATTCTCCACTTGACATCTTGGTCCTTCTTTTTAATTATTGTTTTCCCTTTCTATATCCGTTTTCTTTCTCTCTTCTCTCCACTGCTTATCTCTCACATCCCTTTTTCCCCATCCTCTCTCTCTCTCTCTCTCTCTCTCTCTCTCTCTCTCTCTCTCTCTCTCTCTCTCTCTCTCTCAATCTTCGTCCCTCCTTCCTTTTTCCATTCCTTACATATTATCTCATTCTGCTTCTTTCTTTCCTTTCCTTTCCTATCACCTTCTATCCTCACTTCACTCTCTTCATTCCCTTTTCCTTCCATCTTCAAAACACTTTCCTATTTTCCTTCCCTCACTCTGCCTCCTTTCCTATTCTTTCCATTCCCTACACTTTCCCCCTTTTTCCCTTTCTGTCTCCCTCATCCTCCCTATCTCCCACCTTCCTCCAGTGAGCGGATAAGTCGGTTTTTCAGGGGCCGCGGTGAAAAATGAGAGCTATTGTTGATTTGATGGAGAAAAGAATCCAAATGAAGTGAAATCAGGAGGGCGGAAGAGGGCGACTGGACCCCGATCTGCCTTTTATCATGAGATCCAATGGCTAATGTCAATAAAGGGAGAATAAATCATGGGGGTGGATGTAGGAAAGGGGAGTAAAAAAAAAAAAAATAAATAAATAAAGGAGAAAGGGAAGGAAGGAGGAGTAGGATGTCGCAATGGTAAGGAAAGGACTGCTGGGATACGTACGGTGGTCCTGTAGTATATCTGAGGAAGAGAGAAGGGTTGTTTAGGGGTGGGAGTGTTCATGGAAGGATGCAAGTTGGTGGTGGTTATGCATAGGGGGACAAATATATGAATGGAAGCGGGAGATGAAAAAAAATGAGATGAAAAGAAAAGGAAAAGAAGAAAATATTTAGGACAGTATAAAATTGTCCTTATTTTGTGAATCAGGATTGTTTGTTTGTTCCTGTTTCATAACTCTCCTTCACTTAGATTGACATGGCATACTTCAGGTAATAAAGAAACGGAAACAAAAGAATAATGATTTTGAGCTAGAAATGATCACCTCTCTCTCTCTCTCTCTCTCTCTCTCTCTCTCTCTCTCTCTCTCTCTCTCTCTCTCTCTCTCTCTCTCTCTCTCTCTCTCTCATACAACACACAAACACAAGTCTCTTCGTCAAAAACACCCAATTTCCTGTCGTGCTGCATTGTTTCCCTTCCTTCACACCCTCCCTTCCCTCCTCCTGTTCCACCCCCCCTCCCCTGTTCCCTCCTCCTCTTCCCCTCAGCCCTTCCCTCCCTCCCCTTCCCTCCGCCCCTTGCTCTCCCACGCGGACATTTAAAATAACCCTGACGGAGGCGCTAGAGGTCACGCCCGGACTTGAAAAATGGATCCAGACGTTTCCAGCTGAGAGGAAAATCGAGACACGCTGAAATGATCCCCTGGAGAGAGCCTTGGGAACGGGGAATACCTCAGGGGCGCCTCTTCAGGGGGAGGGTGGAGGGGTTTGCATTTTTTTTCGTTTTTTGTTTTGTTTTGTATACTGTTTTAACGTGTGTGTTTTGGAGTTTGTTTTTTTTCGTTTGTCTTTCTGTCTGTTTGTGTCTCTCTGTGTCTTTCTTTCTGTTTGTGTCTGTCTGTCTGTCTGTCTGTCTGTTTGCCTGTTTGCCTGTCTGTCTGTCTGTCTCTCTCTCTCTCTCTCTCTCTCTCTCTCTCTCTCTCTCTCTCTCTCTCTCTCTCTCTCTCTCTCTCTCTCTCTCTCTCTCTCTCTCACACACACACACAATGTTTTTTCGCCCGTCAGCTTCACAGAAACAAGCGGTGTTGCCTCGCCTCAAACACACACCCTTTCCAAGACATCTCTGAGCAAAACCGTATAAAGTCATGAACAATTTCCCTCCTGTAATAAAACACGGAGGAATGCCGGGTAATAAGTGTAACAAATGACTTGAGGGGGTGGATGATAAAAAAAAAAAGTATCAAGACAAAGGCCTTGAATACTTCGCGGAATATTAACACATAACAAATGCGGTGTTAATATCTTGTCTCGTCTGGCGTTCTCCCCGTAGATGTAAAGGAATGTACTGATGAGGGAGCAGTGGAGGAACGGAGGGACATAGGGAAGGGCAGTATAACCTATAAGGGGACTGGCAAATTAGTGGTCTTTTTATTTTCTCCCTCTTACATAAACAAAATGTAGAAAAATTATTCTAACAATGAATGGTGGTAAATTACGAATTTGTAGATGAGAGAGAGAGAGAGAGAGAGAGAGAGAGAGAGAGAGAGAGAGAGAGAGAGAGAGAGAAAGCCTATAACTGATTCTCATCCCGTCCACACGCACGCACGCACGCTCGTACACACACGCGCGCGCACACACACACACACACACACACACACACACACACACACACACACACACACACACACACACACGTCCTTCCCTACGTCTATCAACTATGTGTCACGTCACCTGCCTGTCCACACAAGATTATCTACGTGTCTACTTTTAACAACACAACTGTCTACCTTCACAAATTACAACCCTATTTCTTTACACGTAAAAGCTGGTTTATCCCGCAGAATGAGGATATTAAGTGTCTTGGAACCTTCCTCTTGAAACTGTACAATTCAAGAGCTTATCTACAACCTTACATCTCTGGTAAACTCAGGAACTCCCTACCTGCTTCTTTATTCTCTATTCCAACCCCCTATGACTTGACTCGACTTTCACCACTTCAGTACTGGGACACATTGTTACCATGAGTTTTGTGTCCGATTAGACGATTTTGACATTAGAAAGGTCTATAGAGGTCAGAAGGCCTGGTTCTGTTCTACTTTAATCCCCACATGAGTTTTTGAAGCTGTATAAAATCGACAAATAACAAGCAGAATGAATATGAAAATGCGTCCCAGTACTGAAGAGGTTACATTTGTCCCTGATTTTTGGCTAACTCTTTAAACTTTAAAAAGGATCGACAAATTAGGGGCTTTTTATTTTCATTGTTTTTGTTGCTCTTGGCCAGCTTCCCCCCTTCTGGCATAAAAAGAAGAAAGAAAAAACATAACCTCTCTATCTATTCACCTCTCACCTATCTCTCCACCTTGAGAAACTCAACTGCCTGTCTAAAATCTTACCTATTCGTTTGTCATCTCACCTGCCCTCCTGTGATCTCAGCAAAGCCAGTCGCGTGACCCGCCAGCAGCGTAGCCTGGCCGTCCAGAGAGAGGGTGGACGCCAGGTAGGAACACGACTCCCCGGGCGATACCTGCACAGTGTCAGGCAAAGAAGGTTGAGGTGAGCAGAGGAAGGGTTGGTGACATCATTCAGTGGTGGTGGTGGCGGTGGTATTGGTGGTAGTACTGTAGAAGTAGTAGTAGTGGTTGTTGTTCAGTAGTAGTAGTAGTAGTTGTTGTAGTGGTGGTGGTGGTGGCAGCAGTAGTAACTCAATTTAATATAGTAGGAACCGTTTTATTAATAAGAATAATAATTAATGGCAGGATAAAAATATGCATAAATAAACATAGCAGTTACCGATTAGTAGGTGGAGCGGGTGTGTTGATGATATTGAAAACAACCTCCAGTTCACAGCAACGAGAGCGATGGTTCTAGCGGTAACAAACTTACACCGACATCTAATAGTAACAAACACTAAATACAAATACATTTTATTAGTCTTGTGGAGTTTCGTCTTAATTTCATTTCACTTCTTTCAGGTTTCCGTAGTGTAGTGGTTATCACGTGCGCCTCACACGCGCAAGGTCCCCGGTTCGATCCCGGGCGGAAACACTTGTTTTTACTGTACTGTACTAATCGGCAAGGAAATGTGATACTACTGGTATTAATAAAGGTGTGTGACTCTCTGGTAAGTACTAATGCCACCACTGCAGCTGTTATTGATCTTAAACCTATCAATACACACTTCTCTGGGTTGCTATTGTCAGGTGTCACATCAGATCAACCTTCACAGCGCTCGGTCTTCTGCGCCTTCCTCAGCCACATGCATTACATATAATCGTGTCTTCTTCTATTTCATCCATCAAGCACTCCCCTCTCCTTGCCTCCCCTCCTCCACCATCCTCCTACACACACTCCTCACTGCCACACCATCCTCTCGCCACTGGAAGTACAATAATCAGCCACTAATGTACTTACTCTTAAACTTACGCCACTCCTCAATCTCCATCTCTAAACACACTCGCTGTCACACCACCTCCCTCTCACCACCAACAGTATTACAGCCAGTCACTAACGCACATACTCTTACCTTACGCCACAGTATTCTATCAACTAGTCACTTTCGAAACTATACTTCAAAGGTATACTAGATCGTGAAGCGTGACAGGACTGTAGAAAGTTTGAAGAAGGGGACCACCACCATCACCACTATCACTTCACTGGCCTTACTACTCATATTAATACTCTTTGGTCCATATTCTGAAACGCTCCGCTCTCTCACCACGACTATTTTCAAAGGCTGCAGAGATTATAAGCCGGGTTTATGAGGGTGTTTCTCCTGTCAATTTTGTGGTAACCTTATTCATTTGTCATAAGAACCATAAAAGACTCTTGAAAACTGGTGTCACTTAAACAGAAGTCTTTTGAAATAGTGTAGGTGCAGCGGTGAAGTGGTTCTGAATATGGACTTTGATCTCTTTACACAGAAGCGTTTCATCCAGTGGTGTTAGAAATTATACTGTAAGCGTGCACTCGATTATAACTGAACTTGAGGAAGCAAAATCCGTTTTAACAGGGGTTCTTAAGTATGTTACTTTTTCTTAGATGAATTTATAGTCTTCAAATCTATCTTAACCTCCCGAAATTGGTCTTGTACTTTAGCCATTATCTTACGATCAGCAGCTTCAAATTTACTGCCGATGAGATGATGGTTGAAATACAAGACCAATTTCGGGAGGTTAAGATGGATTTTAAGACTAGAAATTTGACTACATACTTGAAAATCCCTCTTAATACGGACCCTGATATAGAAAAATTAAGACCACCACCACCACCGCCACCACCACCACCACTACTACCACCACTAAATTTAAACTCTAAACTTACACCACACTCATTTTTATCAAACTGAACAGACTGCACCCCCCCTCACCCCCACCACCACCACCGCCCCGTGACTCACCTGCCACAGCGTCTGGCCACGACAAGCGTCCCAGCCAATGATATTCCCGTCAGCCCCGCACGCCATCACGGCAGAGCTGTCCGGGTACCAGCCCACGCCCGTTACCTGCCGGCAGTAGTAGTAGTAGTAGTAGTAGTAGTAGGAGGAGGAGGAGGAGGAGGAGGAGGAGGAGTTGTAGCTGTAGTAGTAGTAGTAGTAGTAGTAGTAGTAGTAGTAGTAGTAGTAGTAGTAGTAGTAGTAGTAGTAGTAGTAGTAGTATGTAGTAGAAATAGCAACAGTAGCAATAGCAACATCAGCGGCAGCAGCAGCAGCAGTAGCAGCAGTAATAGTAGTAGCACTAAAGAAAATAACTTATATTTTCTATATTCCATAACTCAAAATAGTTAATAATTTTTTTTTTTTTTAAATGACATGATTTTTCTTCAAATAAAAGTTTTCGATTTTACTTGACCCAAATCAATAGAAAACCATATCGAAATTACAAACTTGGATTAGAATGTGTTTTGATATCATTCTCGATTATTTTAGAGCAGTCGATGAAGAAAAATCGAGTAAAATAAAAAAAAGTTTGAAAAGTGACGGTTCTCTTTCAAATTCCTCAATGAAAAAAAGAAAAAAAAGAAAGAGAGAGAATTTGTCCCGGAGAAAGGCTGGGGATTCAAAGCTATGCACCGTGGCAATCTACCAAAGAATATAATGTTACAGTGACTGCCAACAGAACGATAGCAGTTAATTAAAAAGAAAAGGACTTGAACAGCAGCGTTATATGTTCTTGTATCATTATTTTTTTTGCTTCTTTTTCGTCCTCTCGTTAGCTTTAGTAAAATTTTCTTACGATTTTGTCTCCAATTACTTTTTTTTCTTTAGATAATTGGATGAAAAAATGTCAGACTTGATATTTTTCTTACCCAGAGAGAGAGAGAGAGAGAGAGAGAGAGAGAGAGAGAGAGAGAGAGAGAGAGAGAGGGAGATTTAAAAGTTCTTATCGTGTGTGTGTGTGTGTGTGTGTGTGTGTGTGTGTGTGTGTGTGTGTGTGTGTGTGTGTGTGTGTGTGTATGGGTGCGTGTGTGCGTGCGTGCGTGCGTGCGTGCATCTTAACTAATTCCCTTCAATTCACACTCCAATTAATAACAAGCTAACTTAACCTCACCATAATCCACCCAAACCTAACCTGACCTGACCCTCACACTACCTTCGTCGCGTGTCCCTTCAGGGTGAGACTCTTCTTCAGCGTGAGTGTGGAGGTGAGAAGGAGGAGGTGGCCATCAGCTGCTGCCAACATGTGTCCACCAGGGGAGTAGCGGCAGCAGGTACAGCGGCGGACGTGTACTTCGGTGTAAGGGCGCAGGGTGTCGAAGAGAAGGTGGTGCAGCTTGAGGGAGTCCGTGAGTCCCACCGCCACGTGCAGCCCTGCGGGAGGAGGAGAGGGAGGGGCGGATAGGGAATGAAGTGAAGGGTTGTCAGTAAGGTTTAGGTTTGCTTATGCAGGTACTGTTGCTTATAGCGTTAAGGTTGGTGGAGGATGAGGTTGTGGTGGTGTAGTAGTAGTAGTAGTAGTAGTAGTAGTAGTAGTAGTAGTAGTAGTAGTTGTTGTTGTTGGTGGTGGTGGTGGTGGTGGTGGTGGTGGTGGTGGTGGTGGTGGTGGTGGTAGAGGCAGTGGCAGTGGTGGTGGTGTTTATGTAATTATGTACGTATCTACTGGTCTATAGATGAAAGGAATGTTCAATAACCTAAAAGCGACTACTGCTACTGTTACCACTACTCTATTGCTGCTGCTGCTGCTACTACTACTACTACTACTACTACTACTACTACTACTACTACTACTACTACTACTACTACTACTACTACTACTCTTGCTACACACACGCCCCTGCCCCATCTCCCCCACACACAACGCAACGCACAATCCCCCGCTAACAAAAATTTCTCACTCGAGTTAACCACATTTGTGTTAATCTCAGGGGTCAGCACTGCCGGGAGCAATGGCAGACCTCGCCCTGGGGGAACCGCCTTCATGATCATGGCGTCTCCTTTGCCAGATAAGTAATGAACACACACACACACACACACACACACACACACACACACACACACACACACACACACATAAAATAATAATAATAATAATAATAATAAAAATAAATAAATAAATAAAAGAAAATAAACAAATAAATAAAATAAAATAAAAATAAAATAAATAAATAAATGAATATATAAATAAATAAAATAAGAAAAATAAAGATAGAAAATAACAAAATAAAGAGTAAATAAACAAACAAATGAATGACTAAGATATATAAATAGAAAATAAATTAATTAATAAAACACCACACACTAACCGGTGGGATGCACAGAGAGGGAGAATACATCCTGCCTGAATGTATGACACAGAAGAAGTGAATGGTGGCGATAATCCCAAACTCTGAGCGTCCTGTCCTCGTCCGCCGTCACCACCAGGGGCTTCCATAGACACGTGTCGGCGTCGACCAGGGGGCCCTCGTGCAGGCGTGCCAACAGCGGCGAGAAGAGCAGGCTAGGGAGCTGAGGGGCAGGAAAGATTATTACTATATTAGTTTATTGACAGAATCTTTGTTAATACACACAAAAAATAGAACAGTTAGAAGATACTTTACAATACAAAATACTACAAGAAAACTACTACATTCGTCATCAAAATTCTGTCCAAATAAAAAAAGGGATATGACGGAGGTGGAAAAAATAAATTGCTGGGAAAATGTGAATGGAAGAATGTTGAAGGGAAGAAGGAGAGGAAGAGAGGACAAGAGAAATGACGGAAGCAAGAGAGAATTAAAGCGTGATGAGGGACGTAGAAGAGGAAGGAATGATAGGAATATTAAAAGGAAAATGAAGAAGGAAGAAAAATTAAGAAATAAAAAGAGAAGGAGAGTAAGAAATAAGAGAGGAAAAGAAGTGGTGGGAGGATTGAGATGAATGAGGGCTTGTGAAGCAAAGTGAGGAGGAAATGGGAAGATTATGAAGGTATGAATAAAGCACATGAATGAGAAAATGGGAGAGAAGGAAGAACAGGAAATTGGAGAAGTGAGAACGGAAGGAGAAGAAAAAGGACGGATGAGAGAGAGAGAGAGAGAGAGAGAGAGAGAGAGAGAGAGAGAGAGAGAGAGAGAGAGAGAGGAGAGAGAGAGAGAGAGAATTATGATGGCGGGAGGACGATGAAAGGTGGATGAAGGAGAGGAAACGAGGAAATAGGAGGAAGAAGAGGAAGAAAACAAGAGGTGAGTGAATGACATGAGGGAATAGGGATAGAGGAAGAAGAAAATGAGGGTGAAGAAGAGGAGGAGGAGGCTGGGACAGGAAGGAAGGACTGATTGACTGATTGACTGACTAGCATCGGGGTCATAGAGCGCTGTAGAGGAGGAGGAGGAGGAGGAGGAGGAGAGGAGAGGAGATGGGAAAAGAGAAAAGTAGGAAGTCTTAATTTTAATATTTAATGTCAAGAGAGAGAGAGAGAGAGAGAGAGAGAGAGAGAGAGAGAGAGAGAGAGAGAGAGAGAGAGAGAGAGAGAGAGAGAGATGGAAAGCGGAAACACGTTACTAGAATTTCAGCAGAGGTCATGACATTTCTGTTTAAAAAAGAAAGAGTAGGACAACAATGAGTGTAGCGAGGATGGCCCGAGGTGTTGTTCATCACGTCGTGAAGCCTCGTGGCAGGCGGCGGCATTGTTGGGGACGGGTGGTGGTGGTGGTGGTGGCGGTGGCGGGTCCGTGAGGCCACACAATCAGATCATTTGCATAAGCCAAATAATAAAAGAGTCGGCGGTGTGTGTGGCTGTGGTGTACAGTGTCTACACACTTCATGTTGGGACAATATAGGTGTGGTGATGTTTAGCGGAAGCTTGTAAAGAAAACACTTTTTATGCCCAATTTCCTCGACATTGTGTACCAACATGACAGTGGAGTTTAGGGCTCACTTAGTGTTGCCGCGCCGTGTTTAGCCTGGTAACAAAGGAGGCGACACCGCTCCGGCGCGGCGCTGCACACTGCACTGCTGTGCTGCGCCGCTGTACTGCCTGCCTGCCTGCTTGACTGACGCCTGCCTCCCTTCACACTGGCCTCACCAAAACACTTGAATATGAATTGCAGAGCGTTGAGGGGACGAAAAAAGTAAGTTGCAGGAACCACTTAGAATGGCACGAGAGAGAGAGAGATAGAGAGAGAGAGAGAGAGAGAGAGAGAGAGAGAGAGAGAGAGAGAGAGAGAGAGAGAGAGAGAG
>CM035189.1:412723-447723 GCA_020233015.1 Callinectes sapidus | reverse complement strand
CAATCATCCTCATCTATGAACTTGCCCAATCTTCTTTTGAAACACCATAATGTCTGAGCACTAACAATATGATTATTGAGTCTGTTCCACTCATCAACTACTCTGTATGAAAACCAGTTCCTTCCTACCTGTCTCCTAAACCTAAATTTCTCCAGCTTGAACCCATTATTTCTGGTTATATCCTGATTATTGGCCCTAAGAACCTTGTTAATGCCCCCTTTGTTATAACCCTTATACCACTTAAACACTTCTATCAGGTCCCCTCTCAACCTACGTCTCTCTAAGGAATGCAAATTCAGTGCCTTTAATCTCGCTTCGTACGGATGTAGGCAGAGAGTTCCAGAGCTCGTCAGTTTAGGGAATTAATGAAATCTTTCTTGTCTTCTTTTTTAAAACTCCCTATTCACTGTGAACCAATAGACCAACCATTAACGCCTTCATTATTATGATGCACTTTCATATCTATTCTTACTATTTGATGATTTTAGACAGCATCAGAAACTTATGTGGGGATTGGATTAGTACAAACCCTGGCCATTAATCTTCTGACCTCCATAGTGTTTTCCTAATGTTAATAAAATCATCTAATCATAGCCAGGTAAAAATGTCACAGTACTGAAGGGATGTATGAGTTGGTTCTTGTCCCTTTCAGTAGATTAGCAACCCAGTAACTTTGTGTGTTCTAGTTCTTTACATTCAATTTCTGAAGATTCTTGAGTCTACAGTCTAGTGAAATTATATTTTTTCTTTTCTAGCTAATTAGGTAGATAGACAGGCTCACTCACACACACACACACACACACACACACACACACACACACACACACACACACACACACACACACACACTAAGAGAGAAAGAGAAAGAGAAAATAATGATAAGGATAAGATTAGGCCCTGAAAATAACACAGTAGTGGTGGGGCATAGGACCTTTCAAAACTGTCTTGGGTTATAGGAACTTTAGAGATGAATAGAAGAAAAAACAAATGCTGTCATGAGAAATTGAAGCTGATGAGGGGAAAGTTAAGCCGAGATGATCAGGTGGCGGGAGGAGAAGACTTGCAGGAGGTGGAGGCCTGAGTTTGTATGAGTGAGTGAAATAGAGGAGAGGGTTTTTGCTACATAGGAGTGAATAATTGGAAAGGAAAGGAGACTAATGACATCTTTTCTACATAAGAGTGAAAAAAAAAGAAAGGCTTTTTTTTTTTGCTATATATGAGTGAATAATAGGAAAGGAGACTAATGGTATGTTTCCTACTTAAGAATGAAGAGAAGGAAAGGCAGTTTTTTTTGCCATATAAGAGTGAATAACAGGAAAGGAAAGGAGACTAATGGCGTCTTTTCTACATAAGAGTGAAAAAAGAGGCATTATTTTTTGCTACATAAGAGTGAATGATAGGAAAGGAAAGGAATGGAGACTAATATCTTTAACATCTTTATATAAGAGTGAAGAAAAGGAAAGGTATTTGAGATTTGTCTTTTACCTATGATGATTGAAGAAAAGGAAAGCATTTTTTTCTGCAAAGTGATGATGGGATAAAGAAAGAAAGAAAGGGGAAAAAAGAAAAGAACACAAAGTAATCATGAATAAGTGTATGAGCAAGCATTAGTTTTCAGTCTGGTGGCGTGTGTAACTGAAGAATGTGTGATGCTGAATGAAAGTAAAGCTAAAAAGTAAAGCAAGAGAATAGTGTAAGTAAATCTTCTGGAGTATTTTTAGAAACTTTTACAAATGTATATTTGTTTAACTACACTCACTCAGAAAGAAATTACTACTCAGTCGCACACACACACACACACACACACACACACACACACACACACACACACACACACACACACACACAGCAACAAGTGTGCTTAAATTCTAAGGAAGACTAGATAAGGATAAAAATGGGGGATGAGAACGCAGGAGATTAACTCAGGTCTTGTAGATTTTGTAGATTTTTAACTGGGTAAACTAGGTAAATATGAACACACACACACACACACACACACACACACACACACACACCATCTTACCATATCACATAAATGCCTCAGCTTCAAATCTTACTCCCTCATTTATGTATTCAATTTCAGTGACATTTCTCTCACTTCTGTGCTTGATCTTAATGACGTCCTGCCTTCCGTTTTTGACAGCTTCGTCAGAGGAGTCCAGAGAGCAGAGGCGACCGGTACATGCTGTTTACCTTTGAGGAGGCACCTATGCACATTAAGGTAAACTATGAAACTCCTTATTTGCTTCTATATTTCCAACTCCGACTTGACTTGACTTGATTTAAGAGGGTGGCATCAAGACATTTGTCCCTGTCTTTTGGCTAACTCTTTGGGACCTGCAAGGGGGCTGGCAAAAATCAGTGGGCTTTTTTATTTTCATTGTTTTTGTTGTCTCTGGCCATCTTTTCCCTCTTACATTAAAAGAAAGGGTGGGTTCTGGTGGTGTCCTGTGTTGTCAGTTATTAATGTTACTTGGTTCTCTGTTGGTGGAACAAGGCAGGACAAAATCAGGGAGTAAGTATGTCAAGATCTGTGCCATCTGTGTGCTTCACCATGCTCTGAAACCATTACTGCTGTGTTTTCTGTATGAGTGATGAGGCTGGACAGAGTCAGGAATGAATACATCAGAGGCACAATGCTCACATGTCAGTTTAAGGACAGATCTAGTGAGGTGAAGTGGGTAGTTTAGGGACAGATCTTGTGAGGTGAGACTGAGGTGAAGTGGGTATGTCAGGAGGAGGATGGAGAGAGATCAGTAGGAGAAAGATTTATGGATGCAGTGACAGAAGACATCCTTGTGATAGTGTGACTGAGGGAGGTGCTGAAGACTGAATGTACTGGCTGATCTGCTATGGCAACTGTGAACAGGAGGAAGCCAAAGAAGACAGGCTGCTTATATTATAGATGTCATTTACCATTTTATTCTTTATTTATTTATTTTTATGTAAGTGGGGAAATCTGACCAAAGGATATTATAGATGTCACTCATTCTATTTATCTATTTATTTATTTTTATGTAAGAGGGGAAATCTAACCAAGGGAAATTATATAAGTTATTTATTTTAGTTCTTATTTATTTTTTATGTAAGAGGAGAAATGTGGCCAAGGATAACAAAAAACAACTAAACAAAAATCCCACTTGGATGCCAGGCCCCAAACAGGTGCAAGAGCATTAGCCAAAAGAATGAGATGAATGTCTTGAAACCTTCCAGTTGTGTGAGTGTTTAGTGGAGGTTTTAACTTGGCTCAACTAAGAGGTGACTGCGTAGAGTCCAAGATAGTGTAGGCTTGTCTCCAGTTAGCTGCAGCCTGTGTTCACCTGGCAGGGAATGGGTGAGGAATGTGAGCCTAGCAGTTGTGACCTTGCTTCCCTAGTGGGGGGGTTAGGCAGCCTGCCCCCCTGTGTGTGTGTGTGTTTGTGGGTGTGGTCAGGTCTGTGCATTCTTTAAGAGACTTGAAGTAGCTTGGCCTCGTGTGTGTGTGTGTGTGTGTGTGTGTGTGTGTTATTTATGTGTCACATCATTGGTGCAGCCTTTTTTTGGTATATTTTATCTAGTCTTTTGAGAATAGTTTTGCATGATATAGTATAAGCATTGGGAATATGAATGAAGTTGCAGGAAGCTATCACATCACACCTAGCAGTTCTCATGTCAAACATGTCAACTTCTATGTTTGTGTCTATTCCTATTATGAATTTGTCCCAATTTTTTTCAAACCTTCACCACTGACAACCTAATTACCAAGTCTATTCCATTCATCCACCAACCTATTGCAGAATCAGCTTATCCTCTTTCTCTTTTAAATCTTTGTTTACCTCTTAAGTAATATGACACATTTTCATATTTATTATTATTATCATATTTATTTATATGTGGTGATTTTATCCAGCTTCAGGGATTATAGGGATTAAAATAGTGAAGACTCCACCCATTAATCTTTTGACTTCCATACACATTTCCTAATGTCAGTAAAATAGTCCAATCATTCATAGCCCAAACTCATGGTAAAGATGCATTCCAGTTCTGAAGAGGTTAAGTATGAACCTTATTCTGGACACAAGGATTTGGCATAGTCACCTTTGTTTTATCCCTTGTACCATTTAAAGACCTCTATCAGACATGCTATCAGACTGTCATTCTCTCTCTCTCTCTCTCTCTCTCTCTCTCTCTCTCTCTCTCTCTCTCTCTCTCTCTCTCTCTCTCTCTCTCTCTCTCTCTCTCTCTCTCTCTCTCTTCCTGTTTTTATTGCCCTTAGCCAGTCTCATAAAAAGAATAGGAGAAAGAACATTGTGTGTGTGTGTGTGTGTGTGTGTGTGTGTGTGTGTGTGTGTGTGTGTGTGTGTGTGTATGTGATAATAACAGTGATATTGTACACACACTACATTCAGTACATAAAAATAAATGTATACAAAAATGTGATTTCTTCTTGTTACTGAGAAGGAACATTTGTATTTGGTGTGTGTGTGTGTGTGTGTGTGTGTGTGTGTGTGTGTGTGTGTGTGTGTGTGTGTGTATGTGTATGCGTATGTGTATGCATGTGCGTGTGCGTGTGTGTCTGTGTCAAAATCTTTTAGCTTATTGATTTTTATTAGTATTGAAGGAACAAAGTGGCAGTATTGCTTAACACCCACATTTGACACATTTATTCTTACTTTTACTGAAGGAGGAACATTTGAGTAACAGTACCTTCTAACACTCCTGCTTCTACTACTACTACTACTACTACTACTGAAGGAAGAATAGAGTAACAGTACCTTCTAACACATTCCTACTCCTACTACTACTGAAGGAGGAATAGAGTAATAGTACCTCCTAACACACCCCTACTCCTATAAATACTGAAGGAGGAATAGAGTAACAGTATCTTTTAAGACTTACTCCTATTATAATAACTGGTGGAGGAACATTTGAGTAGCAGTACCTCCTAACACACCTCCTATAACTACTGAAGAAGGAATAGACTAACACACAGCCACTCCTATAACTACTGAAGAAGGAATAGAGTAGCAGTGCCTCTTGAGACTCCTACAGTTATTGAAGTGGTTTCCTTATGTGTATTTGCAGGCAGGGTGGAAGGAGAACCTGGCCACTTTTATGAATGAGCTGAAGAACATCAAGGCGACGGGGCTGTCTACCCTCGGTCCGGCTATCAAGAATGTGTTCGATGTGCTCAACATTAATCGCATGCAGTCAGGTGTGTGTCTTGCCTCCCTCCCTGTCTGTCTGTCTGTCTGTCTGTGTGTATGTCAGGATTTTTTTGTTTTGTTTTGTATGTTGTGATAATTTTTTGTGTTTCCTTTCTTCTATTATTCCTCTACTGGTGTGTTTGTTTGTATTTAACCTTCTTGTTTGTATTTCTGGCTTTGTTTCTTCTTTTTTTTTTTTGCTGTGTGTGTGTGTGTTTCTCTCTCTCTCTCTCTCTCTCTCTCTCTCTCTCTCTCTCTCTCTCTCTCTCTCTCTCTCTCTCTCTCTCTCTCTCTCTCTCTCTCTCTCTCACTCTTTTGTTTGTGTTTTCTGGTGTTGTGATTTGCCATACTGGTTTGTGTCTTTGTTTGTTTGTTTGTTTTGCTTGCCTTTTTTTTTTCTTCCTGGTTTCTCTTTTTTCTTGTGATTTGTTTGCTTGTTATGTTTTGATAGTGTTTGCTCTTTGTTATTGGTTGAACTGTAGTGAAACAAATGTGTGCTACTATTTATTTCATGGACTATATGGATTTTTCTTTCTTTCCTTTTTAACCCTTGTTTGCTTTGTAGATTTAGTTCCCTTTTAGTTTTTTGTTTATTTTTTATTGTTTTTTGTTTTGTTTTTTGTATTTTTCCTTCCTTGTCATACTTCTCATTTGATTTAAGATTGATTTTTTTCATGTTTTTTTTCTTTTTGTTTTTCTATTGTACTTGGTATTTATTACCATTGACTTCATGTTTATAGTTTACTTTCTTCCCCTTCTTATTACTGAGCATATTTTTTTGATAGATTAAAAAAATATTTTTCATTTGCTTATTACAATATTGAAAAAGCCTTCTTTCTTTGTGACTTTAGAGAGGGAATGTTTGTAAATGTTTATAAGAAATGCTAAAAAGTACTCTTGTCAGTATCAGGTATGGAAGCAAGGATGGTACTGACTTTGCCTTCGATTGTTTGTATTGATAAATATACTTCATTGTCACCATAGGAATCAAAGTTAATCTTGATTTGGGAATGGAAGTAGTACCTAATTATGTGCTCCTGCCTCTGTCTTTCAGCTAACTCTTTTGAACTTTATGGGGGACTGGCAAATTACTGGATTTTTTATTTTCAATGTTTTTTTGCCCTTGACCAGCTTCCCTGTCTTACATAAAAAATAAATATAAACACACTATTCTATTCCACCATGAGTGAGTGGAGCAATGTAGTGAGTAATGCATCATGAGTTGTGAGGCTGAAGCATTGTTAGTCCCAGCCAGGGTGTGAGTGGTGCCATGACTCACCCTCCCTCCCTCCCTCCTTCCCTCTCCCCGGCAGGCATTGACACGTATGGCACGGGCAGGAGTCCCTTCTTCCTGGAGCCGTCGGTGATCATCATCATCACAGACGGGGGGAAGCTGTCCTCGCAGCAAGGCGTGCTGGACGATGTGAGTATGCAGGACAGACACACAGAGAGAGAGAGAGAGAGAGAGAGAGAGAGAGAGAGAGATGGGGAAAAATTTATTCTTTATTATTCACTTCTTTTTCCAATCTTTATATTTTTTGTGATATTCGAAGAGTGAACTTCAATTATATGTCTACCGCGGCTAACTGGATGAAAAAACAGTCCTAATTTAAGTATCAGATTGAAAAAGAGGGACGGATATTAAACTTAGATACTGTGTGAAAATAGATCTGAAAGAGGAGTAAAAGAAAAAGGCTAATTTACTATATGTGTGTTTCTTCTTTCTCACATTGGCTAACAGAAACAACCATCTTCCACACCATCAGCCATATCTCCTAACAACCTAACCTAACAACTCCCATCTCCTCAGGCCTTACCTTAACAACTCTCACAAAGTCCAACTCTAACAAACCTTCTATCTCCTGATCTTGGCCTAACAATCTCACCTTCCCTTGTTTCCCACTGTAACTGTTTCCTGTCTCCTTAATAAACCTTCCTAAAATCAAACAAACTTCCTGTCAATGTAGATCACAACCAGACCTGTTCACCTCTAAGTTCCCATCCTAACCCCTTCCTTTCCCGCCAGATCTTCCCGCTGCCCAAGGTTAATCTCATCCCGGGGGCTGAGCTGACCAAGGAAATCTACCGCTGGGACCAGAGAGTGTTTGGCCTGGTGCTGCGGCTCACGGGAACCCCAGCGCCGGACCCCATGGGCCTCGTACCCAGCGATAATTCACCACTGGACAAGCTGTGCGAACAAACTGGAGGTGAGGAGCCAGGGAGGAGTTGGTGGTGGTGTTTTGTATGTCTCTCCTGTACTATTTCAGTGGTTTGGGCTTTTGTTCTTGGTTGTGTTTTGTTCTCTTCTTGTTCATGATGGAAGAGCTGGTGGTGTTTTGTATAGGACTTTTGCTATTCTTTATTGTTTTTTTGATGGTGTTGTTTTAGTGTTAATCTTTTGTTCGGTGACATTTTTTGTTGTCATTGGCAATAGTTCAGTGCACCACTCACTCCCTCCATTCTTAGCATTTTCCCTTCTGTCTTAACTTCTCAGATCTGCTTACAATCTATAAATCATCAGCAAAGATCAGAGGACTTCAGTGTGATGAAAAATGCAATGGAGCTAACTCTTTTGACCTGTAAGGGTACTTGCAAATTAGTAGGCTTTTTATTTTCATTGTTTTTGTTGTCCTTGGCCAGCTTCCCCTCTTACTTATGAAGAAAAGGAAAAGTTCTTTGATATTTGACTATTGCTATGCCTTACCATCTTTTCTTCTCCTGCAGGTCGGTCATATGCAGTTCGCTCCCACAGGATGTTCCAGCAGTGTATAGACAGCTTGGTACAGAAGGTACAGAGTGGGGTGGTCATAAATTTTGAGAAGATTGGCCCTGATCCACCTCCTATCAACTCTGATGGTGAGTGTGTGGCAAGCGTCCTCCTCCTTTTACTCCTCCTGCCATCACTGCCACTAATACATATTTCTTGCCAGTGATTGTGAGGATAAGGTCTCTAAATAAGACGTCTGTGAAAGACTTTTTACTATTACCTCCTCTGTGCTTAAAATGGATTCCAAACATAAGCTATCTTTAGGGACAAGACATTTTTCTTGGCTAAGCACATAATGTCTTTTAATGAAGTACGTTTTGTAAGATTGTCATTTCATTGCCATTATCTTTACTTTGGTGCTGGAGCAGGAGGAGAGGTAAAACAGACCCCATGAACAAACTTTTCAAACAGTCTGCAGGGTTTTCTAGCATCTAACTAAGTACATGGTTTCATTCTTGGATCTCTGTACTTCTTACCTTTGCTCTCAGTTCATACGGTGCATTACAACCATTCATCTTAAGCCATAAGATTGATTCAGGTTTTCCTCAATACAACAAAACTGCTGGTCAAGTTATCCTTCTCTTAACACAATCATTTGTTTCCTCATGAAGTGGCTTCAGCTTCATCCAGCAGACATCTCACTATGCCTCCTCAGTTCCTAAAAATATCTCCACTTGGTATTCCAGTAATGTGTTGATGAGTGAGGAACCAGGTGAGTGAGGCTGTGTGGTGGCGTGGCTCATTGGTGTGCGCATGAGTGTGAGGAGGGAGGGAGGGAGGGAGGGAGAGGTTAAGCTGTAGGAAGGATGCGTGACATTTGTGAGCCATTCTATACTGAAACACCTTGTTCTGGATGATGGGGTGGTGGAGGCAGTGATTTGTCACCCTACCAGTGCTAGGACTCCTTTTGTGGAAGGTAAATGATAGTTCAGAGAACAATGTATGGTTTTACATAGAAGACTGACCTGCTGTGGCAACCCCTAATGGGAGCAGCCAAACAAAGAAGGATGAACATTGGTGGCTTGATGTAAATAGCTATCAGTGTGTGTAGTGACAACTGCTGGTGAAATAGCTAAGATTGGCTCTGAGACAGTAAGATGCCTCAGCCTACAACCACTAGAAATTGGTTGTTGCTGATATAACCATGGCATGAACCCTTGTTATCAGGGGCTGCTGTAGAAATCCATAGTTATACCAGTGGTGGGAGTTATTAGGAGCAGGCATCAGTTATACATAGATAGAAGAGTGGATGTGACTGTAGATATAGATTTGGAAGACCAGAATAATCTTACCCCCAACCTTAACGTGTACCCCAGAGACATGGACGTGGAATGGAGCACAGCGAGGGAGAATGCAAGCAGTGGAGATGAGCAGCGTGAGAGGTGCATGTGGTACGACAAGCTGGAACAAAGACACGAACGAAAGTGTTAATGAAAGATGCGGTATGTCAGGGAAGGCCAGAGGTGTGAGTTGTGGAGTTGGTGAGTGGAAGAAGATGCAGGTAGATGTATGGAGAGGAAAGATGAAGGTGACTAGTGATGTAAAGATGAATAAAAGTAACATTGAGAAGCTTAATCAGAGTGAGAAAATCTTTAACTGGAAGAAATTTTAAAGAAGTAGAAGAAAAGATGAAGGATGAAAGGAATGAGTGTCTTGAAGTGGATAGGTGGACACTTTGCTTTCATTTCATATTGGTTAGACTTGAGCAATATAAGTTATACAATATACATGAACAGTTAACATTTACTATTCATTTATACAGTTCAGCTTGTCACTTATCAGCTAAGTATCTTCTTCCATCTTCATATCATGGACTCACAGCTGCTGGTCGTCATACTTTGCCCTCTCTGTCATCATATTACGTATCTTCCATTACCAACTACACACACACAGCTTTCATATTTTGTTCCCCTTCACTTGATCTACATCCAGTCATACTCATTCTTACACACACACACACACACACACACACACACACACACACACACACACACACACACACACACACACACACACACACCTCTCAAACTTTCATATTTTTATTTCCCCTCATTTGATCTACGTCCAATTAGACTCACTCTTTCCAACTCTTCCCATCTCTCATTCCTTCTCCCCTCATTTGCTTCAGCTATTCATGCATACATTAAGGTAGGAGAGCTTTGCAGATTTTCAAGGTCATTAGATCTACACCCTCTTACAACAGGGTATTAAGGTTATATTAAATTCTGGTCTTAGATATACATGTTTCCCTCAGATTTCCAATGCAAGTCAATTCAGGTAATCACAGTTGTGCCTACCTTACAAGTAATAAGTTTTTATTAATTCTTCCCTTTAGGCTTAGGTTAATTTGTTGTGAGGAGTGACTTTAGTAGCATAATGAAATACTGTTTTGTATTTCCTCATCCTCTAATTGAAAATGGTTGATAAATATTAACTTCATTTATGCTTTTGTCTCTTGATTTGTGGCTTTGAACTGATTAGATTGATAAGTTAATGGCTATGGTTGGTTTTGCTTTTGGTTAATGCAAGTGAATGAAAGTATTGGTGATTGATCTTATGCTCTTCATGGCACCACAGCATCATTGATCATTGATGCTGTGTGAAGCAGTGTTTAATGTTGAAATACATTAGAACAGTTGTGAGAGAAAAGTAAGATAAGAGTGTAAAGTCCTTGAAGTGAGTGAGGGAAGTGTAGGAACTTGCCATGCTGTTGTGAAGACAAGGCAACTCAGAAAGGAACACTGAAAGAGACCACTGAAATGTAGACTGACGGTGAGCACTGCGGCTGTCGTTGTGAGCGAACACAAACGCACCACAGAATGGAACTGGAGTGGCTGCCCAGCTTGCCGTGACGTTCCCTGGACGCCACACGCTGCTGCCTGCCCTCGGTGCTTGGGTCGCTGCTGCCTTCCACTCTCATCACCCTCCTCACCCCTCCATCTCTTCTCCACAGGCAAGGAGACACCTGATGTGATAGAGGTGGACAAGGAGAATCAGCAGAACAACATAGAGACTAACGGTGGTGGGGGGCTTGGAGCTGGGGGAATCGGGGGTGGGATGCTTGGCCATATGCTGCAGAATGGTGGCCGCCCCCACACCCCTAATTCAATGCCTGTGCCTCCCCCAAACCCTCCTAGCAACGCCTGGCACAACTGTCGCAAGATGATCTATGTGCCGCGGCCAGCCCAGAGAGGAAGCCCCTCAGGGTTCTGGCCAATACCCGAGTCCTTTTGGCCGGACACCAGTACTCTCTCCCTGGTGAGTGATTCAGATGGTCTAGAGAGGAATGCTAGATTGTATGCTGTGATGTAGTGATAATATCAGGACATCAATATTCTCTCCTTGGTCAAGAGATAAGATGATGTAAATATTAAGAGCAAAGTATTGATTTATATGCATTTGTTAGTGATAGGACAGGAGCATCAGTATTTTCTACCAGTTCATTAATTAATACAGTTTGGACTTTAACCCTTAAAGGACGGGCATAATTTTCTATATAGCTGTGGTGCAGACATATTGAAATTTTTTTATAAAATCTCATAGGATTTATATCTTGTTAAAATATAGCTTCTTAAACCCAAATAACATATGAATATCGATTTACTGGCCTGAAGTTCCAGGACAGCATGTGGAGTCCCCGGCGTGTGGGGCGGGTTGTGTGAAAATAGCCCAGTCAGAGGAAATAGAGTGCTTTCAGTGCCACTATCACTTATTAGCTTGTTGTATACCACTGCTAGTATTTAGTATTCTCTGTTTTGCACCAAAGGGATGTAATAGGTCTCTTACAGGGATGGGAATGAATTCCCAAAGTGCCAGGCCGGCACTGCTTTTTGTAGCTCTAATGTGGCTGACCTTGAAAATTTTACACTTTTGGTGGACAGCTGATATATATGGCTATTTACATCAAGCACTTCCTGCCATTATAAATTTGAATTGTAGGCAGGAGGAAAAACTACATCTATTGATGCTCCCTGTCTCACTGCTACTACATGAATTAAACATCTATGATAGATGTTAATTGTCCTTTAAGGGTTAGGAGAAGAATGTTGGATTGTCAGTGGTATGGTGACAGGTGACCAGTACTCTCTCTCCAGTCAGTCAGTAGACAAGATAGTTTGGACTTTGTTTAATACTTTTTGATAGTAAATATCACTTTCCATTTCACTTGAGAAACCTTAGAATAGAATAAGAGTCATTATGAATTGTACTGAAAACTAAGCTATTTCTTTAGTCAGTGTTCAGCATACAATAACCTGCCCTGTTGTCTCTTCAGCCGGCAAGAAGTGCCCATCCCAACGTGAAGTTTACCTGCACCAGCCAGGAGCCGATGGTGATAGACAACCTACCCTTTGACAAGTATGAGCTGGAGCCGTCGCCACTCACTCAGTACATCCTCTCCAGGAAGCAACCCACTGTCTGCTGGCAGGTGGGTCAGCTGTATACCATTGTATTTGCCTTGCTGTGTTTTTATCTGTTATTTATTTCAGACAATTCTTTTCTTCTCTGTTGAGGGGCTAGGGACTAAGAAAGTAGTGTGAGTTTGAAGTTAATATGGTTTGGTATATGTGTGTGTACTATGTATCTTCATTGCATTGTATTTAATTTTTTTCCTTCTGTGTACTTTCTACTCAGTTCAATATCATCTTTGCATTTTATTTTATTTTTTCCTTATGTGTGATTTTAACTCAGTTCAGTTCTTGTGTGTCATCTTGCCATTTGATGCTATTGTTTCAATCCACCAAATTTAAACCAATCCTCAATGAATTGATGTAAGCTCTGCTATCTCCCACATACAGGTATACATCCCAAACAGCAGCAAGAATAGTGACGTGGGGCACCCATTTGGGTACCTGAAGGCCAGCACCACTCTGCAGACGGTGAACCTGTTCGTCATGCCCTACAACTACCCAGTGCTGCTGCCACTTCTAGACGACCTCTTCAAAACCCACCGCCTCAAGCCTACCAAGGAGTGGAGGATCCAGTTTGACAACTACGTCCGCACCATGCCCCCTTACTATGCCAATGTACGGATTCTTTACTGCTATCTCTTTATAACTAGTGCGCCACTTTATATCTTTCGTCCTACTTTCTTTCTACCTCCACACCATGCCTCCTAGGTGTGCCAGTGCTTTTTGTAATTTTCTACCTTTCTTTCCTTCTATCTTAACATTATGGCAATGTCTGTGTTCTTAACTTTTCTTGTTACTATGTATATATATAGGTTTTCTCTTATTTTCTCTCATTCTTTGTACTGTACCAATGTATATGTTCTTTCTTTCTTTTTCCACGACCACCCAACCTAACCTAACCTAACCTAACCAAACCTAGCCAGGCGTAGTAAAACAGTATGGTGTACACAGTGTAGACAATGTAAAAGTTAATGGTAGCTGATATACATGTTGGTGAGATGGACTTCTTGTGACTCCAGCTGTGATCTATCACCCTCCAAGTTGTAGGTTAAGGAGTGTGTTTGGTTGTTTGCTTTACTCTGTCACTCAGATGCTTGACCACTCAAGTTTTATTCACACTAATTACTCATTGACTACATGAGTACATCTCACCCATCTTACATCCCACAGGCCACTTCTCACCACTCCACACTAACATAGCATTCTGCCTCTCCACACAGCCCCTGAAGCGTGCCCTAGGGAGGATGGGAGCTCCTAACCTGGTCCCCGACAACGTGGACAACTCCCTCAGTTTCCAAGTTACGAACCACCTCAAGAAGCTCAAGAATCAGGCCAAGCTAGAGTATGAAAGAATCTGCCTGGAGGTTAGTGTCTCCCATCCATTTTCATGTTAGAGTAGCTTTGGCAAAGGGCCACTAAAAGGAAGAAAAAAGAGCCCAAAGAGTATGGTCAAAAGGATTATGCAAATTAAAGAAGAGTCTTGATTCCTCTCCTGAAACCATTCAAGTTGTAGGAAGAGAAAATGGTGAAACAGGCAATTCCAGAGTTTACCAGAAAGGGATTGAAAATACTGGTGCAAGTAACACTCATTATGGGACAAAAACTACAAAGGGAGCAGACATTACAAACTTTAGAGAGATTTGTTACGTCTTACCAGCCCAGTCTTTGTCATGTACCTGGAGTGATGTAGGCTAGGCTCCTTTGATGGCTGCATTGCTGAAGGCTAGAGTAGTAAAGTATGCAGCTCACCAGTGTGTGTCTCTGACAGGTGGAGAAGAGGCTGTCCCAGAACAGTTGTGTCACCCATGAAGGGATCCGAGTGCAGCCCCGGCGGCCCCTCGGCAGACACCTCATCTCAGACCATCTCTTGCAAGGTACACTCTCTCTCTCTCTGTGTGTGTGTGTGTGTGTGTATTTAATGTAAGAGGGGGAAGCTGGCCAAGGGCAACAAAAACAATGAGAATAAAAGCCAACTAATTGACCAGTCTCCTAAAAGTTCAAAAGAATTAGCTGAAAGGCAGGGACAAATGTCTTGAAACCTCCCTCTTTAATAAAGTCAAGTCATAGGAAGTTGGAAATATAGAAGCAGGTAGGGAGTTCATGAGTTTACCAGTGTGTGTGTGTGTGTGTGTGTGTGTGATGTTTTTTTTCCTAATCTTTTCCCTTCCTCCTGTCATTCCTACAGACCAGCTGGGTCACCTACGGGACCAGGTGACAGAGTACCCAAGCTTTGTGCTGGCGGTGAGGGAGGGGGAGGTCAGCCCACAGATGTACAGGAATCCTTTTGACATCCCCCGCTCCCAGCTCCTCGACCAGCTCACCCGCATGAGAGCAAACTTCCTGCAGGTTGGTCCTTTACTAGTTATGTATGACTAGTTATTTATTTACTAGCTAGTTATGTTTAGTTATGTATGTCCTCCTTTAGTTATGTATGACTTTTCTTTGTTTGATTACTATTTTCCATCTCCAAAACCTCCAGATTGTCACTAAAAATTTTTCAAACTATTTATGAAAGCTTGATGTGTCCAAGAATGTGGCCTCTTATTTCAGGAAATGGAAAAGTGGAGGGAAGAGAAAGGTTAAGGCAGGAGTTCTTTAACTTGTGCTCTATTGATTGCTTCAGTGATCATATATCTGTGTACATTTTAGTTACTTGTATGGTATATATATATGTATTTGTGTATATTTTAGTTATTTGTTTGGTATGTGTCTTCTCCAAGGAAATATTTATATAGTGTGTTCCTGTCACAAACACAGAATTTTTTTGTGTAAGCATTTCTCTCTCAAGAAGAGGAAATGACACTTTTTATTCCTTCTCTGCAGTCCTCCCTGACGCTCCTTCTCACTGACCGAGACCTCGACCAGCTCCACTGTCGCCCCATCAGCCAAATGGGCAACTACCAGGTGTGTGAGTCTGTACTTTGTGTGGAACTTGGAGTGTTCAATATGTGGATTAGCTTGAAATTTCAACTCAGGAATTGTAAAGTCAGTGTCTTATTGTACTTTGGTGTCTGTTGTCATAATGTCATAATGTGTAATGGAATAGATGATACATTAGAACAATATTTTATAATCTCTTTCTTCCTCCTCTTGTAGGATTACCTGAAGAAGATGACACCTCCTCTGAGAGAGATTGAATCAACCCCTGTCAGGCAGCACATGTTTGGCAACCCCTTCAAGATAGACAAGGTGAGTGTCTTAAGTTCCCAGCACCACCTTTCATGCAATGTGATTAGTAAACACACTCTTCTGTGGGTGTTTGGCCTGATGGTGTGCTGTGGATTGTATTTATAAAAGAAAGGTTTTCACTGAAGAGTGTGTTGGAAAATACAAGCTGGAGAGAAAACATTTCAGTCATTTAATGGTTTGGCATGTTTTACTATATACATGATAACAAGCATCATCAAACCTAAGTTGCAATGTATTTATAGTATTGTAAAAGGGCTTAATGTGAGTGTATCAGGAACAATGCTAAGATGATAAATGTTTTCATATTCTTCATTAGAAAATGTCTTGTCTGTCCTTCCCTTCCAACATTTTTACCTTTCTTTTTATTATTATTCATGCCATGCAATCTGCATCAATTTTTTGCACATCTTGAAAAACGTTACATTCCCTCGAGCTTCAGTGCTTGTCTGTCCCAGTTCATTTTCTGTGCAGGACAACCACTTTGTGTTTCCTCCCACACAGAAGATGTCGATGATGGTGGATGAGGCAGATGTGGACCTGATGGGGGCTGGCGGCGCCAACAGTGGGGGAGGTCGGGGGTCCAAGCGGCCAGCTGAGGCACAGGTACCAGTGGGGCGGCCCAACAAGCGACGTCGTGGCCCACTGCCCCATGACTTTACCCTGCAGCGGGTGAGGAAGAGCCCCAGCTCCACCCCCAGCACCAGCCCTGCCTCCACCCCCAGCTCTAGTCCCTGTCCCTCTCCCATCCTGTCCCCTTGCCCTATGGATTCCCCGTTGCCCCCAAGGATTGAGGAACGGGTGGAGCCCCGGCCTGAGTTGTCCCCCATTCCCCCAAGACCCGAGAGGCCCGACACACCAGTTTTTCAGCCGGGGGCGTGCTATGCCGTGGCGCCTCCCCCCAATGCCAGCTACTCCCCAGGCATCCCCAGTGTGTCCCCACCTGGCTCCCCAAATCCCGCCATCCCGGCCTCCCCAGCACCCGTGGAGGAGCGGCTGCACCCCTTGCCGGGCGACTCCCACCCCATGCTGAATGGAGGTGAGGCTCACATGATCATTTCTCTTGTCATTGGCTCTTGACTTGATTCATGCCATTTATTTATTGACATTTTATTTACTTGATGGTGATTATCTGTTATTTTGAGTTTACATATTGTTATTTAATTTGTTTCTCGTTTGTGTATTTAATCTGTATATACATCTTGTGGTATTTCATCCTGTATGTGTAATGCTGTAATGTATTTTATATAATGAATTTTAAATCTTCACTTACAATCAGTTAACACTTTTCCTGCATTTCGTTTATCTTCCTCATTAACAAATCAGCACAGATCTTTTGCCGTAGTAACTCACTGCCATCTCAAACCATTCTATTAATTAAAGACTGGTACACTCTTTTTTGATTATCTTTTCTATCTTCCTTGTCGATTTTTGTTAATATTTCACTGCTTTAGGACTGTGTTGTGGTATACATTGCAGTGAAAGAGTTAAGGTGGATTCTTCTGGTGGTAGTGTCTACAAAACCTTAATTTCTCTCTTATGTTCACAACCAGATGTCATTCCACCTCCACCCTCCTTGCGGGACGAAGAGGTGAGCCAGAGCAGCACCAGCAGCCTAGAAATTTACGATGCCGAGTATGAGACCCTTCCCCCAGCTCCGAGCCTCACGCCGCCCCCAGAGCCCCCAAGCGAGGAGCTACCCTCAGAGAAGAATGGTGTTGTGGCCCCTACTGAACAGAGAAGAGGACCTGCCACCACCAGCAGTACTCTCACCACTGCCACAACAACCACCTCTACTACTTCTACTACTGCTGCAAATACTATAGTAACTACAAGTACCATAACCACCACTACCACCAGTCCGGCAGCCCCTGTTGTCACCACTGCCACGGCTGCACCGCCGCCCTCTGACACACAGGCCACCAAGACATACAACAAGGAGCTGAAGATGAAATGCTTCAAGCTGGTGAAGAAGCCTGGCAGAGGTGAGTCTTTCCTTGTGCTGTGTGTGGCTGAGTGAATGTCTGCATGGAGGGGTGGGAGGGGAGACAGAATGAATTTAGGATGACTACAAACCCATCTTTATTAGTTTTTCAGTCACAAATGAAATGTGGGATAGAAAGCACTCATTGTGAAGCAGCAGTAGTAAAGTAGCGTATGTATGTGTGTGTGTGTTAGTCCTTGTTATGTAAGTATTTAGAGAATTGTGCTATGCCAAAGTTTCTGAAGTGTAGTAGGGCAGACCATAAGACTCTCCCTTTCCACCAAGGGCTGATGGGTCTAAGAGTGTCAGTGGTGTGTGTATTGGTGAGTGCTGCTTTTTCTGGGTCACTCAATGTAGGATTGCTAATATATAGGTGATGAAATGCCAGACATCAGGATCATAGTCACCTCACATGTGTCTGTGTGCTTCTTTTCAGACTTCCGGTCACTGTTTGACCAGCTGAACACGGTGCAGGGTTCCTATGAGTCCCGGCTCAGGATGGTGAAGGAAGTGGTGCACGAGGCAGGCAGGTTCAAGCGGCACTCACTGGTGAAACTCCTCACGCAGTTCCTAGATTCCATGATGACCTCAGAGAAGGGAGGCGTGGCGGCAGCGGCAGCAGCAGCAACTCGAGCCAGTGTGAGAGTCAACGGCCACAGTAGATAAGAGTGGCGTGCTCAAAGCTCGTGTTGAGTGTGTGGAATAGTACAATGAGAGGACAACTGCAGTGTTCTGTGTGAGGCAGTTTTTTCCAGATGACTCACGCAGTGAGGAAAGTGACTCAACATGTACATGGCTCTGCTGGTCTCTTTCTGCCAGAGGGAGTAAGTGGCAGGCACTGCTGGACTGAGAGGGAGTGTGTCTCACTCAACAAGAAACTTGAATGCAAAAAAGTCAGGTAACATCTCTTCGAAAAAACTTAATTCTGGAAGCTACATTACATTTTGTGCACATTCACTGCCATGGCCACATTTAGTTGAAATGATGTTTTAGGAAATTTGATTGAGCAGCAAGGTGTTCCTCCTGCTGGTTTCCTGCCTCATGTGTAAATGTGGCACAGGAAACCTTTAAAAATGTTAGAATATAACAACACATGACCTCAGGATAACAGAGGAATTGAGATCTGTGTCATGAGTCTGAGTGGCTTGCTTACTGTTGATCTTATTCATTGCTGGAATTAATTCTTGATACAGTACTTTTATATGACAAAAATACTGTAACTTTTAATTAATTTTATTACTATTATTCATACATGTAGATTTTAATCCCTTCCATCAAGACATGACGAACCATCCCAGTGTTTTGTACGTTTTGGATGTAATATTAGTCCAGAGATAGACAGTGGCATTACCAATGGAAGATGACAGATAATACACGATAAATTGCTCATATTTTTTATTTATTTATTTATTTTTTTAGGGAAAGAAAATTTGAGATTTATAAGTTATGGGATTCTTTTCTAATTAGTGTGAATAATGAACCAGCAGACAGTAGTAATGTACAAAGGAAAGCAATCAAGGGCAGATATTTAACAAGATGACAAATGTGGCCAGAAAGTAACACTCATGAACTGTAGCGTGTGTGTGTAGACAGACCAAATGAAAAATGCTCATAATAATGAGCTTGAGTGAATATAACCACTGCAGCAATGAGTTTGATGGATGTGAGAGTTATTCCAGAATTGCTTATGCCAGTGGTGTTGTTTAATAGGCTTTGTGAGTAGTGCAAGCCTGAGGGAGAGGACAGCAGTGCGTGGTGGGCCTGATAAGGCTTGCAGGCAGGTGCTGACATCCTGTTGTGTGGTGGACACTGGCTGGCTGTTGGCTGGCAGGCAGAAGAATGTAACCACTTTGCCTCAAATAATCAATCTGGAGTATTTTTGCTACATAGAACATGATTTCTGTAGCCCCTTAACTTGTAAATCTCCTATTTTTACATATAAAGAGGTATTCTGGAAGGAAAGATTGGATATTCACTTCTGCATTATTTTTTTAATAGAGAACATAACTCTAGTCAGTGGACATTACTGAATTTACCTTGTAGCCTGACGACTGATCAATTGCCAAATGTTGCATTTTCAACCAAGACCTTCATAAAGCTTCACTTCTGAGTGGATGACGACCGTGTACAGTCACATGACAAACGTTTGCTTTGTGATCGTTTTGTAAATATTGTGTATATTTATATTTTATATATGCAAATACAGTTGAACCTCACAGTGTCACTCCATTGTTCCTTCCTCAGGACAGCTGCAGGGGAGGAGAGTCCTCTTGTCTGCTGAGCTAATACTTCAATGGAAGCCCAGGTCATTTTAAGTTTTCAATATTTATGTTGTCTTCACTTTATTACTTCACTATTTACATCATGAAATATTTCAGAAAAGACTCTGATCTTGGGTGATCTGTGGATCACCCAAGATTCCTGTGTTGGCAAAAGACACACATCCCTGATTACAAGAATACTTAGCTACATAGTGCATGACTACTTGTTCAAATGTTGCTAAACAGAAATGTGAGGAGTTTTTAGTTTTGAATATGATTTTAAAAAGTTGGAAGAATCAAACTTACAGAATCAAGCATTGAGCTGCTTTAGCATTAGTAATGAAAGAGTAATCAAGCAATTCTTATATTTTTTGAGCATGATGTACACTTTCCATGCTGCACCTTTCCTCTTTCAATAGCAGTCATACATTGCCTTGAGCTATTATAACACTTGAATTCATCACATGTGGAAAGGAAAGAAATAATAATTATCATTTTATGGTACAATTCTGTTCTGGATTATAGATATGTATTATTGCACTAATTTCCAGTGATGTATTAGGTGTGAACAGACTGAATTGTTAAGGACACAGGAATGCCTCCCCTGAGAAGTTTGAGATTAATGTTACATTTCTTTTTGGTGTACAAACATCTTGTTCTTTTTTTAGAAGTGAACACCTGCTGGCAATAGTCACACTTTATTTACGAAGTTCATGCAGCAGGAAAATACTGGCATTGTACGGGTAAAGGTTTGAGACACCTTGAAAAGTGAACAGCATGTTTGTGGGCATTGATTACAACAAAGTAACTTTATATCATATCATATATAACTGTGGCACTGGCAAGGTGCAAGATTAGGTGTGGAAGACTATAAGCACAGAGTACCCTTGAAGGCACATTTATACATAAACATTCCAAACTAAAATGCAAGAAAGAACAATTGAGTAAAGTGTTTGAGCAACACTATTACTGATGGAAGAACTAAACATTGCCACAAAGGAAGCACTTACCATCACAGCAAGAAACACTAAAAGCTGCCTTGAACTTTTGCCCAGAAAATAAACCACCTAATTCACAGCTCAGTGATAACAACATGTTAAAGTAGCCTTGGATCTTTCCTCCTGTCATGCAAGATGAGGAATCTACCAGTTTTGTCATTAGTAAACAAGCAAAGCGTGCACACAGTGCAAACATGACTGTGGAATAAGTCTGCTGAAAAGTGTGAAGATCAGCTGCAAATTTTTTTAAAGAACATAATCTGACTAAAGTACAGTGTCTAAGTAAATAGTGATATCATCTACAATGCTATGCACAAAGAAGCTTGAATCTGTCCTTGGCATCCCATTCCTTCCCCGGCATCTGTGTCTTGTACTGCCACTATTAACTTAGTGGCCTTCCAATCCAATACAGTAAATTATTGTCACAACCACATTCTTATATGAACTATGTATTAACAGATGTACAACAATGTATTCACCTACACATCCAAGCATCACTACTTATCATCTATTGTGTCTGGAACATCTTTACGGATAAACATCTCTGCTAATGCAGCCTCTGTTGGTTCCAGTCACCTCTACAATCCCTTAGCTACTCATGTGGCATCACAGTAAGTGCTGTGAAAGAAGTGCCAAAGTAACAAGTGCAAGTAATTTGTCAAAAGCCACAAAATTTTTGTTTGGCTATAAGAAAATATTTTTTTAACATATGGGTACAGTATAATACATGCATTAACTGCACTCTGAAGCTTATAGAATACATAGACTGTACTCTAAATACTTATCATAGTATATTAAGATGTTACTTTTAAGATGTGTTGCAGCAGTTTGACCTTGCCTGCAGAGACAGGACTGGCAGCAGCAGCAGTGTCCCTGCAGTACACCACTATAGTACAGTGTGGCAATGCCTCAGGTCCATCTGCTGCACTACTACAAGGCAAACTGTGCTACTGACAGCCAGCAAGTTGGTCTTGGCCACAGGTGATGTACAGTATGTGATCAGGTTTCAGAGTTCCAATGAATGGTAGTACAATGCCTGCATTATGTGTTGGAAGCACCAACCTTCATGTATTCCACAGACATACGGTACCTTTTAATACAGACCCAAGTGGGCAGCACTGAGTACAGATGAGGCACTTGTCACAGCACTGATCTAAATGGTTGGTAACACAGGCTATGGCACACCTACGCAACACAAGCCTATGGGTGTATATATGTGGTGGGGAGACTAGGAAACATTGATGATCACTTTGATATGGCAGGTAAATCAATACTGAGCACTTGTTGAAACATCTACACAGACCTCAGCTTTATTTTCAGAGCTGGATCTCCAATGTATAAATCATTTAAATGGTAAAGAATGCTTTCATGCACACAACAGCATGTGGCCTTCTGGCATGTACAGACTGTAAACAACTTATGATTTAACTCTTGCACTAAAAGGACAATAACAACTAATGAAAGGAGGAAGAGGAACCAGAAAGACTTAACATAAATTTAAAACACTTTTCATGATAAACATAACAACAACAGATATAATCACCTAAATAAGACTACTTATACAAGTATCTTTCTCCACCTCATTACTAATGTACATAAAAACTTAAAACCCAACAGTGAACAATAATAAATTGATTTGTACCAGAACACTGAGGAGGAGGTACTCAAAACATGAGAAGCAGTGACTCAGAACGATTTGGATGACCGGTTCAGTGGAGGGCTTCTGTGGACCACGGAGACACGTGTATTGCCATGTAAAGAGGCTGAGTGTGCAGGGAGGGTCTGGGAGTGGCCTGTTATGTGGAACTTCCTCTATGGAATAATATCAATTTTTTGTTGCTCAGTAAATATTATGTAAAAGGCAGATTAATGAAAAAATTTGAGAGAGAGAGAGAGAGAGAGAGAGAGAGAGAGAGAGAGAGAGAGAGAGAGAGAGAGAGAGAGAGAGAGAGAGAGAATATTTATAAATCAGGCTGACAAACATACATCCAAGTTTTTGCAAGCAATCCTTCACACTTTAAATTCAAGATTTCTAACAAAAGAAATTTTCACAATTAGGAATAGATAACTTTAATTTAACTTTGCTAACCCCAATATCACACACTCTGAAAACAGCCAGATTAGAGAGCTTAGTAACAATGCCTCACAGTCCACACCATAGCCCCTCCCAGACACACACACACACACACACACACAGACACTGAGGGACCTTCACTAGGGAGGACAGCCTATTTGTACTACAGTTGGGATGCAGCATGAAGGATGGTGAGGAAAGAGCTACAAGGAATACCACACAGAAGAGAACATACACACGGCACCTCTAGACTGGCACTCAAGGATCACACCAGGAGGAGGACGAGGAGGAGGACGAGGGTGCTTTGACTTGGTTTAGCATCTAAGTGTCTCAAATAAAAATATATTTGGGATAGATTTTATGTTCTCTCTCAACACACACACATACTTCAGCCTTGATAAGCCACTATTTACATACTTTCTAGAGTGAGCATCACCACCCAGGTTGCTATGGAATCACTGCAGTGTGTGGAGAGGGAAACACTGCCTCTGTGCAACTCAAGCTTGACAGGAATGTTTGGTACACATCTCTGCCTTCCCCAATTGTGAGCTCACTCCAGGCCAGGCTACCTACAGGACACTTGGCAGTCTTGCTACACTCCACTATTGCTAATAGTTTATGTCATTGGCCCTAATGCATCTTATTCTTGTGCCAAGCAGCTTAGTGTGATAATATTGATAGTGAGTATTGAAGCAAAATGTTCAATTCTGATGTGGATATTAGTAAAAAGATGGACTGTTCTATTTAATACTGTATGAAGCATATTATCACCTGCTCATAAAACCTAGTCTAAATACTTTTTTTTTTTAATTATGTTGAGTAAAAAACAAGGCAAGAATCTATCAAAAACAGGAACCTACTTATGAGTTTAATACTTTTCATATGCTACTGGTGTAAAAATAAAATAGAAAAATACTAAATAAAACTCATCACTGTACATACATATGGCAGTACAACAAAAAAACAATATGGACAAACTGAGTCTTGCCCAAACTCCTTCCCTACATTACTAGTATACCTATTGCTGTTCCCTGGTGCACCACACAGAATTTACAACTAATGTGCCACCAACCTCACAACACCCCAAATACCCATCCGGCTTGCCCTCGTTTCCTTCACAGATTCCTGAAGTCCTGGAGGCTGGTGACAACTTGGCTCCTCCTTCCTGTGGGTGGTGCTGCTGACTGTGCTTCCTTCTCACTTCTTGTACCCCAGGATGGCTTCCCCCACACCAAAGTAGTACACCATCTGGGCAATGCCAAACAGCGGGGCAATGACAATCATCCTGCAGGCGCCACCCTTGAAGAATGCTTTTGGTCCTTCCACCTTCAGGATTGTGCTGTGGAGGAGGGTGTGGTTTGTGAGATGAGGGAGAGGTGGGGTGAAGTGAACTGTGGAGCACTTTGAGTTGATGTTGAGTGAGAGAGGAGCAAGACAAAGAACACAATAGGAAGAAAAAAACAAAGCAACAGGTAAAAAGTGCTAATGCTGTATGAATGCTTTGTCTCCCAAAGAAACCTAACCAAACCTTTCAAATTAAGTGTAACCAACTGGCTTAGTACAAAAATCACTGACTCTCTTATAACCATAACCAAGTTAATGGGTGTTCACTGTGTGTGATCAATAAGATGAAAGATGAATAGTTGCTGTAAACCAACACACACACACACACACACACAGCACTGAACATTCTCCACATCCACACTTCTTGCCCTTCCCAGTGGCTGTCATACTCACAGAATGGCATGTGCAATCCCTCGGTACTGGGTCTCGTTGCTGCCTTTGGTCAAGAGCTGCAGGCGTGTCTTCACCACATCAAAGGGGTTCACTGCCAGTGCTGCCAAGGAGCCTGCAGCACAGCCAGACAGGAAGGAACACCAGAATACTGCCTCCCCTGTAATGAATAAAACAACAGTGAGTGTCTTCAGTGATGAGAAGCTGTGTTACTTAAAATTTTTAGAGGCACGTCTTCTTTTTGGAGATTAATATGTGTGAATGCTTGTAATTATGTAGTGTTAATATAATTTCTTTCACTGAACATGAAAAACTTTAATTATCACTTCTCATCTCATGTTTCTTTTTCCACCTATGTATGAGAAAATGGGTATTATGTATTAATGGGTGAAAATAGGTCAGCTCATTTCATACAGGAACTGCCAAGTGTAAACATAACAATAATTTCCTTATTTTCTTATAGATGTGTGTGTGTGTGTGTGTGTGTGCGTGTGTGTGTGTGTGTTAGAGAAGGTAATATTTTTCAAATCTTTCAAAGTCCTCAGTATCATGAGGTACACAAACCCACCTGATCCGTCAGATTTGCGGGGGCCGAGGGAGTTGAGATGAGCAAACAGTGGGAAGTACACGACGGAGAATGAGACGTCCCTCAGCATGGTGGCGGCGGTGCCCTTGTACAGCCCAACGATGCCCTTCTCCCGCAGCAGACGCAGAGTGATGGAGGTGGCAGAGATCTTTGGCACAGCAGCAGCATTACCACCACCTGGAGGGAGAAACAGTTAATAGGTAGGAGGGGATGTGTGCTGGTGAGTGAGATTTTGGGTTGCATTGCTACCTGAAAGAGAGAAACAGTGTGTGTGGAGTCTAGTATGATCATGCATGCTTAGGCTAGTTACAAAATATTTACAGTGAAGACTTGGTACTTGAATGTCTTATTAGTCGAAATTGGTACTTGAATGTCTTGTAAGTTGAAATTGGTACTTGAATGTCTGCACATGTGGTTGTAAGCAAAGGCTCCAGGCTTCTCCCTAGTTGTCCTGCTGTGGTCATGAGAATAACAACATTCTCCTGCACTCTATCAGTGCTTTTTCATTTAGAAACTTACAATGGCACCAAAGAGGCTTATTAGTGATGAAGATGAGCCTAAAAGGAAGAATGAAGTGACGACCAATTAACGAAAAAAATCAGTATTGATAAATATGAGAAAGGAGCAAGAATCGCAAGTCTTGCAGCTGAGTATTGTATAGCAAAATCTACAGTAGCCACCACACTGAAGAACTAGGAGGCCATTAAGGGAGCTGATGTGGCAATGGATGTGAAAAAATATCTCAAGCAACATGACCCAGTGGAAGAAACAGAAAAATTGTTGATATTAAAAAAAATAAATCAAAACTTTTGTAAACTTAAGGTTTTGCTAAGGTTAGAATGAATGGTCTGATTAATAGGTATCAGTGGTCAAACTTTTTGATACTCAAATAGCCATTTTTAACAAATTAAGTTGAAGTACTGAGTCTAATTGAATAAATGGAGTTGTGTTGAGTGTGCATGAGAGCATGCTTCAACTAAATTGAGAATCGGAATACATATCTCCTCTTCCTTATCTCACCCCTCTCACCCCTTACCCTCTCTTTTATTTCACGAGCAAGGCAAGATCAAAGCTCGAGTCCAAGGTAGCCATTACCCACTAGGTGAGGGAGGAACACTTCCTCTTCATCATCAGGATCCAAGAGGCTAAGAAAGTGGTATGAATGAGTGTCAGTGTGAAAGCTATGTGTCTTGTCTCACCTTTGGCATATGTATGTATGACAAGACTTCTTTCATAGCTATCCATATATACATATTTTTTATTTATACAAGGTGGGGTTTTAAAGGAATTTATGGGCTAAAGGACGCTCAATCTCTCCTTAGATTCTTGGCTTTCAGAGCACACATGGCTCCACTGTACTATGACAGCCCCTTCTGAAATAAATCCTCACTCTTTATGGCCACATTCACACTCCTCATGCTTCTTCTTCCACTTACTAGCCACCGCCTGTGCTGCCACTCTCCCGGCATCCTGCAGTTGAATCTTGAGCAGCTCCATAGGAGTGGTGACGACAATCTGACACATACCTGCCAGACCACCAGCCATCATCTCCCTCTGAATGGGCAGCTTCCTGTGTTTGTAGAGGTGTGAGAAGTTAGTGTGTGTATCTGTATGCATCCATTATATATCTATCCATCCCCATCATTACCACTCACTATAAATTACACAAAACTCCTCTTTCCCTTCACAACATTCAAACTCTTCCAGTACTTCCTCACTACCACTGTCACTACATACTCTTTCAGCTTCTGTTCCTTACTATAACACCTCTTAACATACAAAAAATACCTCTCCATCACACTTAACCACCACATGTCCCTTCAACACCAAAGACCACCACACCACCACCTTGCCAGCACTCCAACACTCACCCCTCCTTGGTGGTGAGGTGGTGGCGGAAGAAGTCGTTGGCGGTGAGTTTGATGGCCTTCTCTGGGGTGATGAGCAAGATGTTCACCCCTGAGCCACGGTACATACCAAAGTAACCCTCTTGTCGGTAGGTCTTGCGGAAACAGTCCAGCCTGTGGAGAGGAGGCAGAGTTACAAACCCCATAAAACTGTCTCTAAGCTAATCCTTTTCCTTTCCATGATTGAAACCTAAGCACATGCACAGAAAAACCAAAGTAACCTTCTTGTCTCTTTAAGTCTTGCAGAAACACCCCAGCATGCTGAGAGGAAGGTTACACATTCCAGAAACGCCTTCATGTTCCTTCTCTTCCATCCTATGATTCTTACTTCAAGACTTGTACAGACTCATTCCCTCCACCCACACACATGCACCAAAGTAACCCTTGCATCTATACATCTTGAAAGGAAGGTTGCTGGTGCAGTGTGTTTAATTTGATGTGATATACACTTAGCTCTACATTATAAGGAAAGGTTTCTCAGCTTTTCATTGCCATCACACTGCCTTGAAAAAGTTTGAAAACCATTATCTTATGAATTACCCAGCCAACAGGACACCCACCAGAAGTCTCACCACCACCATCACCACTACAACCAAGGCAACACTCACATGGAATTATACATGCGTTCGCCATTGGGTCCGATCTGTTGGTTCTGGAGTCGTGTCTTGACCAAATCCAGAGGGAACACACACGTCACCCCCACAATGCCTGCGATGCCCCCATTCAGGATCTTGGGCAGCAATCTGTGTGGAGATAATGCAATGGTGAGTGTGAGGCAATGGAGGAATGCATGTGTGTGTTTCTAAGTAGTATGTGTATTGAGATAGTATTGTGAGGCTGTGGAGGAATGTATGCGTGTGTTTCTAAGTAGTATGTGTATTGAGATAGTATTGTGAGGCTGTGGAGGAATGAATGAATGTGTGTGTTTCTAGGTATGTGTGTGTATGTTTTATTGTGATCTATCTCTTTTATTTTTCTTTATGTGTAGCTTTCTTCCAAATGAGTAAAAAAAAAAAAAAAAAAAAAAAAAATCAATGAATATAGTCACCATTTTCTTTCTTTCTTTTTTTTTTTTTTTTGCAAAGCTTGACATTTCAATAATAACAAAGTTATACTCACCACATGTGATACTTACTCCCTTACTCATTTCTGTATTATATACTGATATTTTTTTTCTTGTTTTCTTTAATTTCTCCCAACTCTCTACATAAGTTAAAGTTCTGTCTCTAACCAGTCTTTTCTTCTTTCTTAGTCTTCTTTCATATACCTTCCATTTTCTCTAGTATTCTTGCCCTAATTCCCTTTCCTTTGAGTATATAGTGTCTGGATACCTATAGCCTTGTCTCACTACAATGTAGGTATATAGGTTTCAAATACTACAGGGATTGCCACATGTAGGCCACATTGCTTCTTGCAGCTTCTCTTATTTACTCTGCTATTGTGTTCTAAGTGATGGTCTTAAATGCTCTCCTGTCACATTTTTTTTTTTTCAGTGGTGCCAAACTTTCAGTCAGTCAACTCTATTCATATAATGTCAAAAGGATCTGAAAATAGTTCTCCTAATGTGAAGACAGAGGCAAACAAACAGACAATGAAGCAAATACACATAGTATTGAGACAAAAAATTGATTATTGTTGTACAAAAGAGGATAAAAAATAAAAGATTAATAAAAAAAGAAAATAAATGAGTAACAAATAAATAAACAAATACAGTGTGTGTGTGTGTGTGTGTGTATTTATATATATATATATATATATATATATATATATATATATATATATATATATATATATATATATATATATATATATATATATATATACTATATATATATATATATATATATATATATATATATATATATATATATATATAATAATTTTTCTGTAGGCTGAAGTGATAGGAGAGAGGGAAGGGCAGGGGCTCTCCTGGTGGGAACTGGTCCAGTCTCCGTCAAGAATGAATGGAGTCAATGTGCAATGTTCTCAGTATTCCCTGCATTCCCTCACATCATGCACCAGTCTTTTCTCTTTAACCAGCATTGATAGCTGTCAGTTTGGAGTGTTGTTTGCTTGTTTGTGGCCTTGTGACCTTGTTACTGCAATAGAGGTAAATAAGCTGGTTAACTTATTATATCAGGAGTTAATGAAAATGTTGGGAATTTTGATATTTCTTATACAGCAACCCTACCTTAAATGTATCACCTGTCTGTCTCCTATCACCTACATCCATTCTATTATTCACAGATTGTCATCATCAGACTTATTATCCTGTTGTTTCTTGCTTGGACAACTCTATCCTTAATTTCTTCAGCTCAAATTTTCATCTTTCTGTTACCATATCTCTATTTGAATAGGGCAGGGCAAAAACTTGCATTCAGCGCCATAAAACTAGATTTCTTCATTCAGTCACATGACACATCTATCCAGACAACTACTCCCATCATCTAGTGAAATTCAGGTGAAAATTTCATTTGGAAGTTTCATCTCATTTACTAAAAACTTCTTGTACAATTGGGTGTTTTGAGTTGCCTCTATCTGTTTTTTCCTTATAGCTGACAAGTCTACATCTATATAAGAAGTATTCTGTACTATTCTCTTATATGTGAGGTTCCGCTTACCTATACTTGCTTAACAGGGTGGAGTTTCTGAGATTATTCATCATTACACGTTGCATTTTTCATTGTTCTCTTCCATTATTTCTATGCTTCTGAACTAGCTCACTGCATGTTTTTCCCCTCCTGTGGCGTTACTGCTTGAGACTTTGTTTCCTTTCACTTCTATTCTGTCTGCCTTCCTGATGGGAAAGTTAACCAGATGTTTATTCATTTTTCCATTTCTCTGGTAATCTTTGCAATTCTCTTCTTGTCTCATATATCTCTTATCAGTGACTTGTACTGTTCTGAAAGAGAAGCATTGTTAGCATACAGCAGAAACAAAGTTAACCATCCTTCCATCCTTCCCATTCTGCTAATCTACTATTATATGGAATGACAATGTGAGTGAGCTTATTGTTTTTTTTTTCTTTTTTGTATTTATACCACGGGCTCTTTTGCGTAAAGTAAAAGCAAAAGCAAATAAAGAAGGACAGTATTTTAATTGTTTTTTTTCATCATGTTATAGCAGTTCCTTTATTATCATGCATTGAAACAACCATATGGAAATTATGGCCTACTACATAAAAAAAGGTGACACTGGTACTATCTATCTACATAATTTGATACACAATTATTAGTTCCTAGCTATCAGATTGCTGATGTAAAAAATGTATAATAATGTAAAGAATTAGGGACAACAAATCCAATGACAAAAGCATCGTCTAGAGCACGGGTGGGGAACTTTTGTCCTGTCAAGGACCACTTAAATACTTGAATCACAGGTTGTGGGCCATTAAATAAAAGAAACTAGTATTTTTCACTTTTAACTTACCTTTAATGTTTATACTTTTGAGCTCATTGGTAACCAACTTATTTTAAGTGCTATGTATCCCAGTACATGATATCATTTCTGAACAGTGTTGGGGGGCCTGATCAAATGGCCCTGCAGGAGGTTCTTAACCCTTGGTCTAGAGCAGTGGTTCTCAAACTTTTACAGGCTAACACCCCCTTGGCTAACAGGTGGCTTCCTAGCACCCCCCTCACACACACAGGTGAACACAAACTTACTATATATATATATATATATATATATATATATATATATATATATATATATATATATATATATATATATTCTTTTTTTTCAAATTGAAAACACAGGCAGATACACGTATTCCATATTTGTTATGCTTCAAACTGAAAACAAAGGAAAATGCACATTTCCTTTCTTTGTTAGGTTTCAAATTAAAAACAAAGGCAAATACATATTTGATCTGACTTGGCGGCGTGCGTCACGTAATGTGCGTGTTGTGTAGAAATGTCAAGCAGACGTTTGGACCTATCTGACTTGGACTTCGAACTCCGTAACAAAATAAAGCTATTGTAACGATGGTGTGAGTGTGTGGTGTTGCACACAGGATCGTTTTCTGCTTTTATCGCTGTGAGAAAAGTGGTAGTCTGTGTAGAAAGATAAACGAAAACAACCTGTCAGGACATGTATTATGTCATTTAGGTTTTGTAAAAACAAACTTAAATATTAGCTGCTCCTGATGCCACCCTACTGCCCCCCTACCACCCCCTTTCGCCTCACCGCCCCCCAAGATCGTTTCACCGTCCCCAGGGGGGCGGTACCGCCCACTTTGAGAACCACTGGTCTAGAGGAAGAGACAGCCAATCAGACAAGGTCAAGTCAGATGGAGGAAGAAAAGAATGAGAAAGAGGCATGATGCAGGGCACTTTGTTAGTCCCTCATCCTTTTTTCCTGGTCCCAGCTTGCATCCAGGGCAGACCTCTTTGTTCCTTCTTGTTCTAATTCACATGGCCTAACCAGTACTCCAAACACTCCAGCAAACACGACACACCTATTGATAACTACAGTGGGATTGTGGCAGTCACAGTGGCAATAGTTACACTCACCATCGCTCCCATCTTTTAACCACCACCGCTACATCAGGAGGCACCACCACTCACCAACCAACAGCTAAGCATTCCACGCTCCCTTGTCTTCTGCCATGTTACAACTGGCATCGTTCCTGCTCTGCTGGTCACCATCTGAGTGGGGCATACTTAGGAAGGATCACCTCTCTTTGCCTTGGGTGCACAGGGACTCCTTACCCAAGCATGATTTATTTATATTTTTGTTCTTTTTATAAGCTACCAAAATCACCTCTCATGATTTTCTCCTCACCTTTGTCTTGGCAGTGAAGCTCATGATTTGATTGTCTCCTTGTTTTTTGTTGCTGTTGCTTATCATTATCAGACTGTATTCCTCCCCTCCTCTCATGGCCTCATTGCATAAACTTTCTTCATTCTCTCACTTCTGTTCTGTCCACCTCCTGAATAGAAGAGCAAGCCAGTATTCTCAATCATTCATCCCTTTCCCCAGTAAAATCTGGAATTCCCATCTGCTTCTGTATTTCTACATTCCCATGACCTGAACTCATTTGAGAGGAAGGTTTCAATACAATCATCTCTTTCTTTTGCCTAACTCTCTCAGACTTGCACAGTGACTAGCAAGTAAATGGACCTTTTTATTTACCTCTTTCTGTTGCTCTTGACCAGTTTTCCCCTCTTATATAGGAAAAAATAACTTGCTAATTCCTGATGTGTGATTAAATAAGTTGGCATTATAGGGAAGCAATTACTGTAATATAAGAACATAAGGAAATAGGGAGACTAAAAGACCAGGTGACCAACTTTTGGTAATTCTTCTTTTGCAGCCTTATTATCCTGTTTCTATGTGTGAGTTGCTGTTTTTTAAGACTCTCCTCCATCTATTTCTGTCCTCCACCATTCCAATATTCAAGTTCTTCTCTCTGCCATTCAATTCAATACAATGCAGTTCTTCCATCTCGTCTTTTGTTTTCCTCTCCACTTACTTCCTTCTACTTCTATATCCTGTCACAGCTCCCCTCCTCCTGCCTCATAACATGATTGTGCCTCCTTCAGCTTCTAACTCAGCTAGACTTGGTAACTGCTGAACACTTAAAACTTACTTCGTCATCATTATTCATGAAATTATCCAACCTGCTCTTGAAATAATGAAATGTATGTACACTCAATATAAAACAAAGGGAGTGATCGCTTAGTTTTTAGGCCAAGTAACACTGGGGCTTTTCAAAACTATGTCTGGCCTGTTATTATGATCTCTCTAAACTCATAATAAGCTTCTGTTAAGACCACTGAACTGTTCTACATCACTGACTCGGATGTGAATATTATGGTAAAAAGAAACACTACATGGAGCAATACTAATCAGACCAATGACTAGCAATCTTGACACATACACTACTATTATATTGTTGCTAAGTTGTATAATTCCATAATTAACCATGTGGGGTGCTTGGTGTTCTTGTTCAGTTCACTTGTAGCTTTAGTGCTTTAATTGAATTTTTAATCCCTTCATATATTTTTTATGAGTTTTCTGTATGATTAGACAAATTTATTGACATTAGGAAGGGTCTATGAAGGTCAGGAGATTAATTGCCAGAGTTTACTATTTCAATCCCCCCATTAAGTTTCTTAAGCTGTATAAAATCAAATTATAAGCAGAATAGATATAAAAATGCATTCCATTACTGAAAGGATTTATGTTGTAAGTGTGGAAAGCCTTTGGTTCCTAGACAACCTCAAGTTCCTGAAGCTGTCTAAAATCAAATGATAAGCAGAATAAATATAAAAATGGATTCCAGTACTGAAGGGGGTTAATTTCATAGGTTTGGGGCATTCAGCTCCTGGTCAGCACAAGCTATATATCATATAGTTTATAAGTCTGGTGCCTCAATATACTCCTGCCATCCTCATTGTGCTTCATTCTACTTTACCTCACTCATGTCACTCATGGTACACAGACCCAGAGTCACCACCTGGCTGTTGCTAGAGCTGGACTGTTGATGCTGTACACTGGGGACTCATGGCTGTGTCAACAAAGGCTACAGCTTATATTTTCTGAAGCAGTTGGGCTAAATATGCCATCATTTACTGGCTTATTTAATGTTGGTGAATTCTTGTTAAAGAAAAGAAGAGCTGTGTGAGACTGGGTTCTATATTTAACTATCAATGATGTATAAGTTTCTCGTATAGCCGTCTTCACTCACAGTATGCTGAAAATACTCACTGGTGAAGTGCAGAATGGTAAACTGAGGAAATATCCATGTGCAAGATTAGCCAAGATTGTATGCTAATACTGTTAACTCTATTGTTGTGGCAATTCAAAAATAGGGATTAATGATTTAAACCTGAATAAGAGTTAGATATCTTTCTTTTGCCCTTCACCTGTCTATTAGCAGTGGAGGCAATGGACAAGCAAATATAATCATGAATTTTAAATAGAAGGATTGATTTAACTTGCATTACCCTTGTTTCTGGTATCAATTATTACAATTGTTATGCATCTTTTGGTGTATTGTAGCACTCAGCAACATTTTGTTATCTTTCACAGTAGTCGGTAAGCATATCAACTGTTTCTTTTTCAGTTTATTCTTCCCCAAAATATAAATGAATGAAAAGAGAAAAAAAAGCCCAGCAGGAATTGCTCAGCAAATGCTGTGATCACTGCATATGAATGAAGTATTCGTTGAGCAACCTCTAGACCAAAACCAAATTATTCATGATCTGGATGACTTGCATTACAAAAAATCTACATCTTGGTGGTGAATAGAACACTAGTTATGTGAGCAGACAGATACTTGGAAATGAATCATATTAAATAGAAGCAAGCATTGGCCTCAACTAACACCTCTCAGACTCCTTCAATCTCTTCTACCTTAGAAGTGGCTTTCCTCTCTGATAAGTATCTTTGACTTGACTCATTTAACAAAGCCTCTTCAGTTATCCTCTTGGTATGGTCATCATATCATCTCTCTGTGTTTTCCTTTTTACCCACTCTACCTGTCCACAATCTGCACCACTTTCACAGGTGCTCATGTCTTTTACACATTTTCACTGCTGTCATTCTTTCACCTGGTCAGTTAAAAGGCCCTTCCAGATAATTCACTTCATCAGCATTCACTCTTCATTTGTGTTTGCAATTCCACATCCAGGTCAGATCCATGTGTCATGTCAGTTTTGGCAGAAAGATATTCCTTAAACTTTTTACATTCATAGATATATTTCTCTCATATGACAATTTCAAGTGATCTTATGACATTTGCCTATCACAGCCTTCTCTCATCTCTCCATCTATCTCATCATATTCATCCAACATTGTTCCCAAACAATCATATCTTCCATTCCTTCTGCTGTAATTGCTTTGCACCTTCCAATAGCTTACACTTACTCTGACCCAGAATCACCTAAAGTAACACACCAA
>CM035189.1:402723-407723 GCA_020233015.1 Callinectes sapidus | reverse complement strand
GTTAGATTTCGTGTGTGTGTGTGTGTGTGTGTGTGTGTGTGTGTGTGTGTGTGTGTGTGTGTGTGTGTGTGTGTGTGTGTGTGTGTGTGTGCAATGAATATTTCAGTATAAAGGACACGCAAGCGAGATTAGTTGAATGTTGAGTACAGTAATTCATAAACCCACAATGTATATCAATCAAAACTTTGAATTATTACGGAGATAGACGTTGCTCTTGGCGCATTCTGAAATGACAACTTCCATACGAAACCTTGCAGAGAGTGTGCCATTGTGCGTCTTGCATGAGTTCGTCTGTTTTGTCGTTCATACTTTTTGTCGTAGTATATTGATTATCAACGACGTTATGGGATATGGTCGTAATGAACATCCAACTATATTACTTGCTTATCGTGATATTGAAGGGTAAACACGGATGATCAATGGCTTTCTGTATCATTAGTTTTTTTTGGATATTCATACTTCATTAATACTTCTGAAAAGGTTAATCTCGTTAGCTTTTTTTTTTTCCTTTCATTCATTCACTTCCTTCTTCCGTTCCATTACTCTGTCCTTTCTTTGCTTCTCCTTTCGCCCCTTTCCTCTTTTTATCTCCCTTTTCTCATTGAATTCTTCTTTCTCTACTTTCCAATCCTCTTCCCTCTCTCTACTTCATCTCTATGACATTTAGGCTTTTCCTGATTGCATTATTATTATTATTATTATTATTATTATTATTATTATTATTATTATTATTATTATTATTATTATTATTATTATTATTATTATTATTACTATTGTTATTATTATTATTATCTTAAGCCTTCATCGTTCCACAGAAGGGTAAAACTATCCCTAACCTCATACATTCATTCCCTTTACCTGCCATCTGCTTCAGACAAACCCACCTGAATTTCTTACCTTTCCTCTAAAAAATTCCCAGTCTCTTCCGTTTTAATGTGGTGATGATTAAGCAATTAGAAGACCAGGGAACGAACGGTTATGTTTTGAAAGTGTTCATCAGATGCTGCCGTCCCACTAGGAGAAAATAAATAAAAGTAGAAAGATGTAAAGAAATTAATGAAAATAAGAGAGAAAAGGAATGGAGAAAAAAGGAAATTAATTTCTTTGGTAGAGTGCATAGCTTTGTTGTGATTTAGTTTTTTCTCAAAGGTTTCATGATAGTGATGTTGAATTTTGTGTGTTTATAATTATACGAGTTGTTTGGGTTTTTAAGGGTATTTTTAGGGTGTTTAAGGTTGTTTCTTAAGGCTTTCATGTTTTCTGCTCTCTCTGAACACTAACAAGTTGTAACAGAGGGAGACATGTAAAGGGATGTTAAGTTTTGCTAGTTTAGGGGTGTTTTTTTTTGTGTGTTTTAAGGTTGTTTATAGGGGTTTTAAGGGTGTTTTTTTGGGTGTTTAAGCTTCTTTCATAAGGTTTTTCATGTTTTTTGCTTGCTGTGAAAACCACCATTAACACAAAAAACAGTAACACAAAAAACTCATTCCAAACACAATTTAACTTCAAAAAACATTAAAAGCACACACAAAAAAATAAAAACACACGTACTCACTTCATCCCCCCCCCCCCCAAAAAAAAAAAAGAAGAAACCCCAAGCAAACACACACACACACACACACACACACACACACACACACACACACACACGTGTCGGTGGGCGGGATAAATAATAAGAGTTCCTTGTAGTGCTGCTCAGTTATATTAGTATTTGCAGGGAAGTGTGACATGTGGAGAGAAGTGGAACACTGCGTCGTATAGAGTGTAGAAGCCAAAGTGACGACACTTAGTCTAATTTTGTTTCCGGGTTTTTCGGTAAAATTGAAACTGATATAATGAAAAATTAGTTGGTTTCGAAGATTGTAAGGAAAGCCTTTGTGTAAATCACGCTGGATAGGTTTTCCGATATATTTTTGCCCATAATGTCCAAGATCTTGTGCTGTATGATGTTGAACAATGTGGCTTGCTTTTCAGGAACAGGAAAATACAACAACAAAAACCAACGTAATTCCTTCGTGATGAAAAGAAGTTTGAGTGGAAGACCCCCATTCTTAATATGTTGTTTACTCCATATATGGGCGGATAAGAAACCTGCTCAGTGTTAGCAGCAGTGTGATTAAGAAAACAAATGGTTGAGAGGACCTAGAAAGCTCTGGCACACTGACTCAACCCACACTTCACCTTTCCTTCCCTTTGTTCAAGAAAGGAGGCTCAAGGCACTTCCACACCTGAATTAGTTTTTTCCTTTGGAACTCCTACATTTTTTTAGACAATTAGTGGGCTTTTGAAATAGTGAATTTGTTTTTATCCTTGGCGTCCATTTCTCGTGCATAAAGAAAAAGAATTTGATAGTATTCATGAAAAATGTATAGGGAAGAATAGAAACTCTTTGCGGTAAGACTCTACTTGGCGAAACTGCAAAAAGGTTCCTGTGGACGTGAGCAGTGCAGCATAAATAATGACCCCCTTGTTGTTTATTATTTGCATGGAACAATGGAACGCTGAGGGAGGGACAGCGCGGCGTCTGGCTCGTTAGGAGTGTGGGAGCCCTCCTCTCACCGGTGACCTGAGGGCTGGGGTCAGCCTTGGGAGATGCGCTGAGACCAAAGCCTCGGAGGAAAAACAAAAATACACAGGAAAATAACCAGAAGCCAGCTAACCGTTTAAATGGGCTGTCACACACACACACACACACACACACACACACACACACACACACACACACACACACACACACACACACACACACACACACACACACAGTTTTGTTATGTATGGGCAGACGTGTGTGTGTGTGTGTGTGTGTGTGTGTGTGTGTGTTTGAATGGGGGTTTAAAACAAATTGAAGGAAGTGAAAGTCTGCAAATTGTATCTCTCTTAAGAAAAAAGAGGCGACATTTCCAAAGAGGAACGAACTCTGTATTGGAGGCGTCTCAAAACTCTTCTCGTATACAAGGTGAAGTGGTAGGAAGGGCGAAATATACATACTATATCTTGGAAATAGCTGAAATTAAGGTGGTGCGGTTTTCTCTACGACTGACGAGGCAAAATGGAATCAGAAGTGAACCCATTGGAGGCACAACACTTATTTATGGGCAATGTTGGAGAAGCCAGGCTGAGTGGTTTGGGTTCGTCAAGAGGAGAAAGGAGTGTGAGCGGAACCTAATGATGTAGTAGGAGTTATTCAGCAGAGGAGAGGTAGATGAATGTACTTTTAATGGTAATGGGCGATAAAGAAGGTTGATTTGTTTTGGCCACCTGTAATTTTAGCAGGCGAAAGAATGATATTAGTATACTTTGAAAAAAAAATGTATGTAAAATTTTAGACATTTTGTGTTCCCATCGTGATAATTTGTTTCCAGTTTATTTGATAAAAATGTAATAAAACTTTCAACACGTAAAACAACTGCCAATGGCTTATTTGTAACTACAAGAGGAGAAAATTAATTTGGTTTGGAAGGAAACATCAAACAGTGAAATATGATTTGGAATAATTATGAGAATTCTGTCAAATGAGATGCGATTAAGGAATTTGTTATTTATTATGACTAAATATATATTTTTTGTGAAGTAGTACGGTGTAAGATGAAAGGGTATTCAACCTTTCCTAGATATTTTGAATGTGTAAGGGAAGGAAACAAGTGTCGCCAAGGAGGCTTACTGAGGCAGAGGGAGAGGCGACCGCTGTGTGGAGTTTTATAGTGAGGGCGCCTTCAGTCTGGTGTTAGTAAAGGGTCACCTGGTGTGTGTGTGTGTGTGTGTGTGTGTGTGTGTATGTGTGTGTGTGTGTGTGTGTGTGTGTGTTGATTACAACAATGTTCAATTAAAGCTTTCAACAACTCGTCCCTTGATGTGCAAATTTAAATCCACTGCCAATTTTTGCTGCGTGGTAAAGGGTTATCAGTGCTGTGTAATTGTTTAATCTTCCTAAATGAATACAAAGGAGGTGCAAGCAACAGCACATACGGATCGTTTGAAAGTGTGTGTGTGTGATGTGTTGTATTTTTCACATCTAAAGCAAGCGTTGGGGGTTCAGGATATTAAAGGTGAAGACTGCTGTTGTATACTGGCGCTCCTTCCACCGGTGACTGACAGGAAAGAGATGGAGTGTGTTGGTTGGGAAAGTTGGTGGAAATCATGTTTTAGAGTTGTCACTGCTGCAACAACTACTACTACTCTGTCAAAAAGTAACACATTCAGATTACCATTAACATTGAAAAAAAAGTATCATTTTGAAATATTTTAGCTACAATAACGTTCAGAATTTAAGTTCGTTTTTTAGTTTAATTCTTCTTCTTAGTAACCCTTAAAAATAATACAGTTCTTGGTGTACTATTGACGCATGCCATCCAACTCTCCATAAGTCCCCATAATCTCTCTCTCTCTCTCTCTCTCTCTCTCTCTCTCTCTCTCTCTCTCTCTCTCTCTCTCTCTCTCTCTCACGAGTATTTCTAACCTTATCTTCGTTCTTTCAGGTGAGTACTTAGGTTGGTCTGCGTGGGACACCGGCGAGGGAGCAACTTTAGCCTACGTGAGTGTTAACCTCCATTGATTACGTTAGGGAGAGCCTGTACTAATGCTGCCTTCCCTTTCAGATCAACTAATCTATTTGTCTCAGTTTCTTTCAAGCAGGATTCACGTCCCTTTCTTTGTTGGTTCTGTGCAGTCGTCTCCTGTTCGGTCTTAACAGGTGAGGATGTGAACTGGTATTATGTTATTTAACCTGTTCATTGTTATTTAATTTGTTTTTCCTAACCACAAACTACTTATAATTTGTTCTATAGCCACCTCTGTGCATAATGCTGCTTGGCTTTGGTTAATCAACAGTTTTTGATCCGTTTTTTTTTTCTTGTATATGTTCTAAATCTATACGCTGACTTTAATATTGTGAATTGTATGTACTTCGTCGTGTGTGTGTGTGTGTGTGTGTGTGTGTGTGTGTGTGTGTGTGTGTGTATGTGTGAGAGAGAGAGAGAGAGAGAGAGAGAGAGAGAGAGAGAGAG
>CM035189.1:395649-400635 GCA_020233015.1 Callinectes sapidus | reverse complement strand
TATTTGAGGTTATAAATAGAAATGACATACTTTCTCCCTCTCTCTCTCTCTCTCCCTCTCCCTCCCTCTCCCTCTCTCCTCCATCTCTTTCTTCCTCCACTCTGTCACTCTCTCACCGACTTTCTTTCTTTCTTTCTTTTTTTTTTCTTTCTTTTTTTAATTCTTAACCGCGTGAGTCAAAATATTTCAATTTATTCTGTGTTTATATTTTTTTCTTTCCTTTCGGTTTTTTTCTATTTGTTTTTTTTTTCTATTATTGTCTTTTTTTCTCTCTCTTTTATTTATTTCTTATTGTTTTTATTTGTTGTTATTTTTCGTGTTTTTTTCTTTTTGTTTTTATTTTTTCTGTTTATTTTCTTTTTTTCAAGTGTACTGTTTTTTTTTCTTTCTCTGGTATTTGTCACGTATGCATAGTAGTAGTAGTAGTAGTAGTAGTAGTAGTAGTAGTAGTAGCAGCAGTAGTTGTAGTAAGTAAGTAAGTAAGTAAGTCATTTTATTCCTTATTTTTTCTTGTTCCTTCCTTTATTACACCTTTTTTTAAACTTTTCATTCATTTTATCCTCCTTTTCTTTCCTATCACTTCATCCTATCATCAATTTCTTACCTTATTTACTTAACAATTATCTATTATCATCACCACCCCATAAATAAACAAATAAATAAATAGATAAATAAATAAATAAATAAATAAATAAAAAACAACCATTACATTTTACAACCCTATTTTTTACAACAAATTTACCCTTTCAAAGCACAATTTTTTCCCTCCCATAAGTTTCCCCTCAATGTTCCTGTGATCTGAAGTATATGGAGTTGAATCCTTTCTTTCTTAGGATCAGATTCCATTAAAGGCGATTAGATTAACTTTGATGGGATCCCAAGCACAGTGGTAGCTGTCTAAGGTGTCAAAGTGGTGTTATCTATAGTAATTGTTGGGAGAGAGAGAGAGAGAGAGAGAGAGAGAGAGAGAGAGAGAGAGAGAGAGAGAATGTTCCCTATTACTTAGGATTCGAGTAGTATTATAATATTGTGCTACAGAGTTATTCAAAAAGAGGACAGTAGTACATGCTAAGTGAGAATCATGCACAACACTCCGACACTGCTCCGCTCTGGCTGGCTGGCTGGCTGGCTTGTTTGTTGCCTGGCTTGTTTGTTGCCTGGCTGGCTTGCTGGCTTACTGGCTTGCTTGTTGGCTGGATGCTCTCAAAAAGTGTTTCACCAAGACACTGAACGCACCGCTTGCCTCACACTGCCACTCATGCCTCGCTGCTCCCAACACTTGTCCCACACCACCACCACCACCACCACCACCACACTGTACCTTTCGTGCGTCCCTTGCTGACCGCGTGCCTCACTGACCTTGTGTACGTGACCGAGTTTGTGTATGTGTGTGTGTGTGTGTGTGTGTGTGTGTTCAGGTGGCCACGCTCCTGGCGCGCCGTGCCGTGGTGGCGTGGCGCATGGTTGCCGCGGTGGGGTAGTACAGGGTGTGGGCGCGCTGCAGGTTGGGGCACGCCGCTCCCCCCGCAGAGGCAGAGCCGCCCCCGTCGATGGCCAGGCCGCTGATGCCCCGCACGGTGTTGTGGCGCCGCCGCGGCTGTCGCAGGATCTTCTGCACGGGTTTGTGTTGCTTGGGCGGCGCGGCGGCCGTCACGGGGCCCGCTGCTGCTGCTGCCTCGCCCCGCAGCAGCGACGGAAAGCTGAGGAGGGACAGCGCACGACGCAGCGACGACCGGCGGCCACGACAGCGCTGCCGCGGCGAGTCGTCCACGTAGATGGTGGGCAGGTTGGTGTCCGTGTCAGGGCCGCGGTAGGAGCACGGCAGCCGCAGCGACACTGTGCGCTGGCCGCGGCCGCTGCAGGGCTCCGGGCAGGAACACTTGTCGTCAGGCACAGTGAGGGAGGAGGAGCGGCCCAGGCGTGCCTTCAGGATGCTGACGGAGGTGACGGAGCTGAAGGAACCCCTCTCGCTGCTGACGGAGCCCCGGGACACCTTCCTGCCGCGGTTGAGGCCGTGCAGGGGCCGCAGGCTGTCCTCGGTGTCCGCATTGTTGTCCTCCTCCCCCTCCTCCTCTTCCTCCTCGTCCTCAAAGACCGGCGTGTCGGCAAAGCAATCCTCGGTGCGGGCGTGCAGGGCGTGGCGCTCCTCCCCGAGGCTGCCCACGGAGTCCCTGAAGCTGTACTTCCCTGAGGACTCACTGCTGTTGCTGCCACGGCCCGGCACCTCCGCCTCGCCGCCGTCATGCACACCCGCGGCCCCGCCACAGCACGCCTCGTCCCCGCTGCTGTGGCCTGAGTCCAGCGGGTCAGACTCCCGCCGCTCAGGGCAGGACTCCGGCGGGGTGAGACCCTCCTGGTCAGCGCTGCCCAGCGGGGCGCGGGCACAGTACTGGCACTGACCCATGGCGCCTCACGCCGCGGGGACAGGGGTCAAAGCGCCGCCCATGGGGTCAGTGGCAGCAGCAGCAGCAGCGGCGGGGGCAGGGGCGGGGGCGGTGGTAGTAGGGTTGGAGGGCTGCGTGTTGCTTCTTTCAAGGGTGGCGGCGGGTGTGGGTCGCGGCGCCACACTCCCTCACTGCCTCACACTGATCCTCTCAGCCTCGTGTTACGCAGTAAATACTACACCGCCACGCCGCTGCCAGCCGCCCCCCACCACCGCCGCGGAAAACCTATCGATTGCGTAGCGCTGCTGCTGCTGCTGCTGCTGCTGCTGCTGGATACGCGACGACCACGACCCGCACCGCCACGGCCGCCCTGTGTCGCAGCCCACCCCACCCCACCCCCACCCCACCCCCACTTGATAGGAACACCACACACACTCACGCTACCCAAACACTGATGACCACCACCACCACACTGCCCCCCCACATTCCCCCCCCCCCCACACACACAGGCAACAGCTTTGTCAGGGCGCGGCAGGGAAAGTTTCCTAGTTGTGTTTCCCCTCACTGCACACACACACACACACACCACGCACACCTCAATGCTCCCTTCCTCTCTCTCTCTCTTCTTCCTCTTCCCTCTTTGTCTCTTTCTTCATTCCTTGCCTCTCCCTCTCTTTATAAACCTCAACACTTTATATGCCATCCTCATCCTCATCCTCATCCTCCTCCTCCTCTTCCTCCTCCTTCTCCGCTTCCTCCTCCACCTCCTCTTTTTCCTCTTCCTCGTCATATTCCTCATCCTCCTCGTCCTCCTCTTTCCTCTTTATCTTCTTCCTCTTCTTCCTCCTCCTCCTCCTCCTCCTTTCCTACTTCCTCCTCCTCCTCCTCCTCATTCAAGTAAAGAGCAATGCATGATGAATATATAAACGCAAAAACATGTAACGGAAATAAAAGAAAAGAAAAAACACACAAAATAAAAAAAACTGCATATTAATAGATTTACACTTAAGTTTTCCCTCAGGTAAATATCGCTTCTTTTTTTACAATGTCCCGTAAATCTTGCCAGTGTTTACCATAGCGCGAGAAAAAAAAAAATAAATAAATAAGTAAAAAAAAAGTAAGTGACGAAAAAAAATAGTAATAAAAAAATAATAACGCAAAGAAAATTATAAAAAAAAAGAAAAAGAAAAAAACTCACGGTAATTAATTTTTTTCTTTTGTTTCCTCGCTTCTCATTGGTCGCCTTGATTATGACGTCATATGTAAACAGAATCAGCTGTTTTTTTTCCTTTTTTTTAATCTTAAGGAAGGAAAAAGGAAACTTGCAAATATGAAGACTTCGGAAAAAATTATGATTACCTGCCTTTTGAGAGAGAGAGAGAGAGAGAGAGAGAGAGAGAGAGAGAGAGAATAGGTTTTAAGGGTGAGGTGAGAAGAGTATTGGAGGAAATTCTGCAGTTTCCCTCCTCCCTTCCCACATCAGGAGAGGAGGAAACAACACAATAGAACACAAAGGAAGGGGTGAAAGTAGGCGATTTGTTAGAGAGAGAGAGAGAGAGAGAGAGAGAGAGAGAGAGAGAGAGAGAGAGAGAGAGAGAGAGAGAGAGAGAGAGAGAGAGATACCAATATTACAGAGAAACCCAAATATTGATAGAGAAAACTTGATAAAAAATAGAAGAAGAAGAAGAAGAAGAAGAAGAAGAAGAAGAAGAAGAAGAAGAAGAAGAAGAAGAAGAGGAGGAGGAGGAGGAGGAGGAGGAGGAAGACAAGCAAATTACACCAAAATAACAATTATAATTAATGCATTTACTCTAAAAAACAATAATTCTACCCATAATTCACTCAAACAATAACAAAAACCAAGAAAAATACCGCAAACATTATTAATCTCACCATAATAATAATAATAATAATAATAATAATAATAATAATAATAATAATAATAATAATGATAAAAACAATGGTCATTTTCTCCATAATAAAACAAAGGGGAGGGTCCATAATTAACCTTCATATCTCCTTTCCTTTTTATTCCAATGGCCATTAAGCTTCGTATTTTTCATCCATATTTACGAGTTTACGAATGCTGCTCCTCGTGTCCTGATTGGCTGCCTCGCCCTCTGACGTCACCAACCCGCCAGCCAATCACGGGACACTTGTGGGATTAAAGGGACAAGAGGCCACAAGAAGAAGAAGAAGAAGAAGAAGAAGAAGAAGATTAACGTAAAGGATAATTCTTAGGGTTTTTTTTATCTCTTCTTTTTTTTTACTATTGTTTTTTGTTCGTTTAATTTCGTTTGTTGTCTTTATTTATGCTTGGTTTCTTTTTTTTATGTTTTTAATTATTGTTTTGTGTATTTCTTTATTTGTTTTATTTTTCCTTTTTTTCTACGTGTATTGTTGATCTATATAATATTTTTGTGTGTATGTAGTTTTTATTCTTCTATATGCCTTAGTTTTCATTCATTTCCTATTATTTTCTTTTTATCTTATGTATTTATTTGATATTCACTCTGAGCTTCCATTATGATCATATTTCAAAGTACTCATGATTTTTGTTGTTTTTTGTTTTTGTTTTTGTTTTATTTATTTAATTTTTTGG
>CM035189.1:388149-390649 GCA_020233015.1 Callinectes sapidus | reverse complement strand
AGAACTGTAATACTTGTAAAGGAAGATTGACACTGTAACTCTCTCTCTCTCTCTCTCTCTCTCTCTCTCTCTCTCTCTCTCTCTCCACTACACAGCAAATAATGGAATGTAGTTAGTATAATAAGGTGGTTTTCTTCCCTCACCCGGGCCAACCAGCGTCTCTTTGCTGACAAGAGAGTGTTGCCATCTAAAGGTTTATTATTTCAGTCTAGGGTTAAAAAAAATCAAGTATTACACCTCTGCCAGTGGTATGAGGTGTTTGTCTATCATTCCTCCCTCTTATTTATGGTATTTCTGGTACCCGTGTCTCAGTATTCAGGTTAAATTAGGTGTTTTTGACAGGAGAAAGTTAGTTGAGGAAGGCTCGTGTTGTTACTTTTCATTCCCTCACCGCCACAGTTTCAAAAGGTTTTTATTTCAAGTAGCACGCGTTTTTAAGGTCATTTTGTGGTTTTAAAGGTAGATTGACATTATTTCTACATGGTTATATGGAGAAACACTCTTGAAAACCCCGCTTGTCATCTCTGTGGGCTTGAAAAATAGTCGTGGTGAAAAATAAAGTGTTTTTAAGAATACTTTTAGGGTTTTAAAGGCAGATTGACAACATTTCCACATTAATAACTTGAAAAACACTCTTGAAAAACCCATTAATAATCTCAATAGTCGCGGTGAGAGAACAGAGCGTATTCAAGAGTGTTTTTTGTAGTTTTAAGGATATATTGACAAGACTTCTACATGATTAACAGGAGAAACACTCTTGAAAACCCCGCTAGTTATGTCGCGGTGTGAGATATGATATGACACGATGATATGATATGTCAGAAAGTACTTTTAGCTAATGGGTTCTCCTTCCTTCATGTTTTCTTTCTCTTTTATTCTTTTTTATTGCATTCCTCCTCTTCCATCACCTTCCTTTACTACTTCATTACCTTTACTCTTCTTTTCCTCCTTTTCTCCTTTCATGTTTTCTTTCCCCTTTATTCTTTTTTATTGCATTCTTCCTCTTACATCACCTCCCTTTACTACTTCATTACCTTTACTCTTCTTTTCCCCCTTCTTTCTTCTTTCTTTTCTTTTCTTCTTTCTTTTCCTCATTTTCTCCTTTCATGTTTTCTTTCTCTTTTATTCTTGTTTATTGCATTCCTCCTCTTACATCACCTCCCTTTACTACTTCATTACCTTTACTCTTCTTTTCCTCCTTCTTTCTTTTCTTTTTCTTTTTTTCCTCCTTTTCTCCTTTCATGTTTTCTTTCTCTTATTTTTTTTTATTGCATTCTTCCTCTTACATCAATTCCCTTTACTACTTAATTATCTTTACTCTTCTTTTCCTCCTCCTTTCTTCTTTCTCTTCTCCTTTCACGTTTTCTTTATCTTTTATTGCATTCCTCCTCTTCCATCACCTCCCTTTACTACTTCATTACCTTTACTCTTCTTTCTCTCCCTCTTCATACCATTCTTGTCTCCATGTCATAGATCGAGTGAAAAATAGCAATACTTCTCAACACAAGAGTAGGATGGGGAAAGAGATTAACAGCATCCATACATACATACTTTATTGAACACAGTGTACGTATGCATGTCAAGTTATCATCACCAAGTGTTACGGTGGTCTTAAAACTAGGGGGAAAAAATCTGATAAGTGTGTTGTGTGGCAGTAAGAAAGACAAAGTAGGCAGGCAGGGAGGCAGGGAGACATGGTATAAACACTGCTTGGTTAATGTATTCCCTCACTCGTTCATTAGTCATATTGAAAGTGTACTTCTATCCATTATTGTGTGTGTGTGTGTGCAATATAACACATCATCTTTCAATTGTTAATGGTTTGGGTAGGATTGTAATGTTAGTTTGGTGCACTTCAGCAAGCAAGACAGAAAGAAGCAAGGCAGTGTTAGTCTGAGTCAAGGATCTCAAGTTATAATAGTCAAGTTAATGGTTAGTTAATAGTTAAGGATTTTATAATATCCTTGATTTGAGTGGCATAAGGGAACAGTATTATCAGTGTCAGTGTGCCCTGCCTCACCCCCCCAGCCTGCCCCACTGCCACACTGCCACACACTCCTCACTCTGCCTCACACACGCCACACTAATGGCTATATTCAATATTCAATTCAACGCACAAAGGTAAAAACGAACAAGAACAACACTGAGAGAAGCAAAAAATAATATCTTATCCATAGTATTGTAGCAATATTTCAAACTTACATATTATCAACTGGAATGTATGCATGTATGTATATGTATGTATGTATGTATGTATGCATTGATGTATATGGGTTTATGTATAATAAGTACTTAATTAACACTTAATAAGGGGATGACAATTTTCAAGATAATTAAATAAATTAAGTAACTATCATCACTACAGAAAAAGTAAATTAAATAAATAAGTAAATGATATCACAAAAATGCTATGATATGTTGCTTATCTTCTTCACTTTCATTTATATATATATATATATATATATATATATATATATATATATATATATATATATATATA
>CM035189.1:385366-388129 GCA_020233015.1 Callinectes sapidus | reverse complement strand
TCATAAAAGGGTGTAACCGGAAGCAGTCGTAAAACCAACCTAACTGAACGATATTTCAACGTAATAGCGAAGTTTACTCAACAAAATTACATTCCGGATTGCCACAAACCCAAAAAAGGGAAACAAAAAAGCCACCAGTAAACATTTTTATAATTCGAAAATGAAATAGAATAACAACTTGTATATGCATTTCACCTTTTTTCCCTCTACCTTTTTTATTCCTATTCTGCGATAGAGCCGTAACAAAAGTGCCAGGTAAGAACACTGTGACGTGGATTTACCTGTGTGACACGTGTGGGCGGCTGATTACAGGAGGACAGGTGTGGCCAGAACACCTTTCCCCGTCACACCTGCTAATTAGTACTTGATTATCTCGAGGGGCTTTGTGTGGCGTGTGGTAGGGAATATATATGTGCTGATATATCGAGGGGGAGTGGGGAGAGGAAATTTGAAGCGGTGGGGGCGGTAGTAGTAGTAATAATAGTAGTAGTAGTAACAGTAGAAAACAGGTAGAAAGAAGAGGAAACCCGTGAATAGCTAAGTAGTTAAGGAAGGAAGGAAGGAGGCGAAGGCAAGCAGACTGAATAATGCCACGGTGGGTGTAAGGGCGGGAAGACAGGTAGGTAGGTAGGTATAGGCAGGAAGGAATAGGAGGGCAGTGAACCTAACCCAAGACACAGATACACGTTGCCTGAGGGTGACTGGAGGAGCTGCGAGAGGCGAAGAGGTGGAGTGAAGGGTGAGGGGTGGAGAGGGTCGAGGGAGGAGGAGGAAGAGGAGAAGGAGGAGGAGGAGGAGGAGGGGGAGGTAGAGGGTAGAGGCTGACATATGGCATACGAAGAGGCGGCCTCCCTCCATAAATACTGTACCCTATTCGTACCCCGCACCTTCTCGGCCTGCCAGATTGTGCCCTCCAATGCCCACTTTTTTCACTTATAGCGTAGCGTCGGCGTACAGGCAGGCATCAAGGCAGGCAGGGTGGCCATCTGCGCAGCCAGCATCCATCGTCTCTCTCTCTCTCTCTCTCTCTCTCTCTCTCTCTCTCTCTCTCTCTCTCTCTCTCTCTCTCTCTCTCTCTCTCTCTGGACTCTTTTTCTTATCTTTCTACTTAAAATGTTATCAAGTCTGATTTTTTTTCATTATCTTTTTACCTACTCTTTCCCAGATATCTCTTTTATTTCTTCATTTCCTTTGTAACTGATTTATCTAGTTTACTGACTGCAACTATATAAACACCACACATAAAGGTATATAAAGAGTGGTGGTGAAATATGGCATGTCTTCTTTCTTACTAAACATATTTCTTTCCCTTTTCCTCCTCTCTCCCATACTCATAATCATCCCGTCATTCCGTACCAAAGGGAAGAGTTAACCAGTGCTTCCAATCATTCATTTCCTTCTCTGGTAAACTCTGGAACTTCCTACCTACTTCTATATTTCCATCTTCGTATGTCTTCACTCTATTCAAGGGGGAAGTTTCAAGACATTTGTCCCTGTCTTTTGGCTAAATCTTTTGACCTTGAAGAGGGACAGACAAATTAGTGGGCTTTTCATTTTCTTTGTTTATGTTACCATTGGCCTTCTACCCACTCTTACATGAAAAAAAACCCTCATTTCCTCTCTACCTAAACAATCCTTATGCCTTTACTTCCTCATACTAATGTTCTTTACCTCATCTTTTGTCCCCATTCACTCATACACCTCATGTTGATTAGTCTCACGTGCTTTGTGTGTTGACAAGGGATCGTGTGGTCGTGATAGCTTGAGTAGAGACACGTGTGATGAAAGAGGCAGCGGTGATGTGGAGACAGACACACACACAGGCCGAGCGGATTGTCATTGATGGTAACAGGCAGAGTGACAGACAGACAGGATGAATGTGACAGTAACAACAATGAGCAATGTGAAGTATCTCTCTCTCTCTCTCTCTCTCTCTCTCTCTCTCTCTCTCTCTCTCTCTCTCTCTCTCTCTCTCTCTCTCTCTCTCTGATCAAACCAAAGTAGAAAAGAACCGAATAATCCACCTTTTAGTCCTCCTCCTCCTCCTCCTCCTCCTCCTCCTCCTCCTCCTCCTCTCCCGGTGGCCTCTTCTCTTGTTATCTATATTTTTTTCCCTTCCACGTAAAGAATTCCTGTTTTGTCCCACAGATGACCCACTAAAGAGCGGTGGGAAGGACGCCGGGCACGGGGTGGGGGTGGGGGTGGAGGGAGGGTTGGGATGGAAGGACAGGTGAGGGAGGTGATGAGAGACAGGTGAAGGAAGGAGCGAGAAAGGAAGGAGAGAAGATGTACAGTCTGACTTGAATATTCGAATGAGGTACAAAAAAAAGAAGGAAGGAATTAGTTTTATGCATCTTGATTAAACGCTGTAATACACATACACACATACACAAACACATACATACACGATACATATCATATTAGGACCAAACTACTTAAGGAAACCAAGGCACTACTTTCTTATACTCCCTCCTGCCGTCACCTCCTTTCCTTCTCCCCTCTCCCTTCCTCTCCCTTCCTCTCCCTTACTCTCCCTTGCTCTCCCTCCCCTCCCTCCCTCACCTGCTGATTGGCTACAAATGTAAAGTGTCGATTAGTTCAGAAAGATTACTGTTAGCGATATGAGGGAAAGAGAGGCGGGAAGGACGCACGCCGGGAGTGGCCCAGGAGACAAGGAAAAAAGAGAGGGGAAAAAAAAGATAGAGGAAAAGAAGAGAGAGAAAAGGAGAGAGAGAAAGAGAGAAAGAGAGAGAGAGAGCAAAA
>CM035189.1:375366-380366 GCA_020233015.1 Callinectes sapidus | reverse complement strand
AGAAAGAAAGAGAAAAATAAAAAACACATACCTAACCTAACCTAACCTAACCTAACACAACACTTACTCAATCCAGTACGATCAGACACCCCATACACAGTGGCGGGCCTGACGATGATCCAGTTAAGGTCTGGAATGGCCTTAATCTCCTCCTCCACCTGTAACTTGCACTTTCCAGCCATCTTCCACGGTGAACAGGTGTCTGTCTCCTTGTGAGCCACCTGTGTACAGAGACCAGCTGTTAGGTTAGTTAGTTTGTTTGTTAGTTAGTTTGTTAGTTAGTTAGTTTGTTAGTTTGTTAGCCACCTGTGTGTAGAGACCAGCTGTTAGGTTAGGTTAGGTTAGTTTGTTAGGTTAGTTTGTTAGTTAGGTTAGGTTAGGTTAGGTTAGGTTAGGTTAGGTTAGGTTAGGTTAGGTTAGGTTAGTTTGTTAGTTAGTGTAGTTAGGTGTTAGTGGTATGGAGGGGAGGGGGGTAGTTTAGGTTAGGTTAGGTGAAAAAATAAAGGAAAATGTTAATGAAGGATGTAAAAAAGAGTGAAAATTAATGAAGGATGTAAAAAATAAAGAAAAGATTAATGAAGGATGTAAAAAAGGGTGATAAAAAGGGAAAATTAAGGAAAGAGACCAGCTGTTTGTGTGTTAGTGATATGGGGGGGGTAGGTTAGGTTAGGTTAAGTGAAAAAATAAAGGAAAAAATTAATGAAGGATGGAAAATAGAGCGAAAATTAATGAAGGATGTAAAAAAGGGTGATAAAAGGGAAAATTAAGAAAAGAGACCAGCTGTGTGCGTGTATTTGTGATGGAGGAGGTGACGTTAGAAAAACAAAAAATAAATAAAGAAAAAACAAAAACAGTCAAGAAAAACAATAAAAAAATAAGAAAAAGAAAACAAAAAAACATCAAGAAAACAAACACAACAAAAAAATCAAGAAAAACAAGAAAAAACAAAACAAAAAAAAACAAAAAACAAAAAAACATCAAGAAAACAAACACAACAAAAAAATCAAGAAAAACAATTAAAAAAAACAAAACAAAAAAATAAAAAACCACAAAAAACATCAAAAAAACAAACGCACACCAAACACGCCCATCCCTAACCTATCCCTTTGGCACTCACCTTGTCGTCGGAGGCCATAGTGCCGGCCGACACCTCCACGTACACCTTCACTCTCCGCTTGGCCGCCTCTTTAGCGCAGTTAGTTGACAGATGTACGATGCCTTCATGGTACACTGCATCAACCTGTAGTAGTGGTGGTAGTAGTAGTAGTAGTAGTAGTAGTAGTAGTAGTAGTAGTAGTAGGAGTAGTGGTGGTGGTGGTGGTGGTGGCGGCGGTGGTGGTGGTGGTGAAAAGAATTATATAGTGTTTCGTATTTTTTTTTCTATTTTTTCTTATATTTTTTGTAATCTAACCTAACCTAACTTAATTTAACCTAACCTATAGTAGTGGTGGTGGTGGTTGTGGTGGTGGTGAAAAGAATTAGTTTGTATTGTAATTTTTTTTTTCTATTTTTTCTTATATTTTTTTGTAATCTAACCTAACCTAATCTAACTAACCTAGCTTCTTACTTTAATTTCTCCTTCATTTCCTTCTACCCTTCCTTCATTATCTTATTCTCCTTTTTCTTTCATTTATATCATCCTTTCTTCAATACCTCATTCCTCTCTATCACCTATTCTTACTTTAATTTCTCCTTCCTTTCCTTCTATCCTTCCTTCATTATCTCATTCCTTTCTATCATCTATCCTTCCTTCAATTTCTCCTTTACTTCCTTCAATCCTTCCTTCATTACCTCCTTCAATCTTTCCTTCTCATTCATTTCTCTCTCCTTCCTTCCTTCAATACCTCAATCCTTTCCTTCTCTTCTACTTCAATTATTTCTCCTTCATTTCCTTCAATCCTTCCTTCATTACCTCCTTCAATCTCATTCATTTCTCTCTCTCTTTCCTTCAATACCTCAATCCTTTTCCTTCTCTTCTACTTCAATTATTTCTCCTTCATCTCCTTCAATCCTTCTTTCCTTCCTCTTCCCTCTCCTTCCTTCAATACCTCAATCCTTTTCTTCTCTTCTACTTCTATTATTTCTCCTTCATTTCCTTCAATCAATCCTTCCTTCATTACTTCCTTCCTCTTCCTTCTTCTTACCTGTCCAGTCTTTGTCTCTCCAGCAGCATTAATCACCCAGTCCCACTCCTCTTCTCCAAAGGCACTGGCGCATGAAGCTGTGGAGATTGGCACTGTTAATGGCACCTCATGTGTTGTTGTTATTGTTATTATTATTGTTGTTTTTATTTGTCAAGATATGGTACTTTTTTTTTTTGGTTAGTCTTTATGGAATTATTGTTTTTTTTTTATTTGTCAAGATTTGCTACATTTTTATTGAGTTAACTTTTGGAAATTGTTGTGTTTTAGTCGTTTTCTTATCAACGTCTTCAAATTTACCAACTTAAGACACTTTGTAACGCCAATGAAAACAGTTTAATCACACCCAAAACTGAAGGTAAAAATGTGTCCCAGTACTTAAAGGTAAAAATGTGTCCCAGTAATGAAGGTAAAAATGTGTCCCAGTACTGAAGGTAAAAACATGTCCCAGTACTTAAAGCTAAAAATGCATCCCAGTACTGAAGGGGTTAATTTCTCACCGTCATTAATAAGATTAGGTTACGTTCGGTCTTTACCCATTAAACTTCAAGCAACTGATGAAATAATACCTAATAATTACGCTAGAAAAGAAGAGGATTACGTTACGAGACATAAGATACAGTGCCAGTCATAAAAGGTGCCACCATCTCACCGGCATTGATGAGGTTGGCACTGCGGAAGGTGACACAGTCGTCGGCGAACACTTTGGTCTGTCTCTCGTTGAGCCACGCGATCTGCGGAGGCACCTTGTCGGCCACACATATGCTGGAACACACCTGTTTCTCCACCAGCTCACACACGATGTAGCGACCGATGAACCCACACCCTGCACAGACAAGGGGAGGGGAGATTAGGGTAGGGTAGCTTAGGGTAGGGTAGGGTAGGTTAGGGTAGGTGCGTAAATAAATAAGTAACAATAATAAACAAGGGTAGCTTAGGGTAGGTTAGGTTAGGGTAGGTGCGTAAATAAATAAATAACAATAAACAAGGGTAGCTTAGGGTAGGGTAGGGTAGCTTAGGTTAGGTGTGTAAATAAATAAATAACAATAATAAACAAGGGTAGGTTAGGTTAGGTGCGTAAATAAATAGATAAGGAAAAAAAACAAGGTTAGCTAAGGTGCATAAATTAATAAGAAAAAAATAAACAAGATTAGGTTAGGGTAGGTTAGGTGCGTAAATAAAAAAAAATAAATAAAAGATAAAGGAAAAAAGATAATAACGAACTGAAGATTGATGATGATAATGATAAGCTAACTTAACACACACACACACACACACACACCCTGCCAAGACAAGATTATCTCTAAGCCCCATAGTTCATTTCACCACTAGGGTATCTATGTATCTACTTAACACACACACACACACACACACACACACACACACACACACACACACACACACACACAAACAAACACACACACACACTCACCCCACCCCCAAACAACAAAATCATCTCTAACCCCTATAGGTCACACCACCACTAAGGTACCCACATAACACACACACACACACACACACACACACACACACACACACACATAAATACTCACCACCCAACACCAATACTTTAGGTTTGACCGCCGCCATCACTCACACAGCCACACTAACACAAAAAAAAACTTAAAATACAAAAAAACAAACACTTCCTGTCCCAAAGATAAGAGAGAAGAGAGAGAGAGAGGGAGAGAGAGAGAGAGAAGGTCACTATTTTAACCTTTTCCTAGCCTCTCCCTGCCTCCCCACTGTGTTCCTGACGGCGTGTGGGCGTGGAAAGTGTGGTTTTATAAGTGTGGTGGGTTTAAGTGTGGTTAATTAAGTGTGTGGTGGAGAAAATAGAGTTTTGTTTAGTTAGGTGGTGGTGGGAACAGGTGACGGGAGTTGCCAAGTGCGGATTTTTCAGGGCAGGTGTGTAAATAGCGGGAAATTTGAATCCACATTATAATTCTCTGTTTAAGGCCTATTTTTGTGGGTTTTATAGTGTTTTTTGACTCGGAAAATTACATTGAGTCTAAATAAATTTGATCGGAAAAATTAGGTTAATGAAGTGGGTTTTTTTTTTATTAATTAACTATTCCACATTATACTTTTCTGTTTTCTGTCTATTTTTGTGGGTTTTATGGTGGTTTTTAACTCAGAAAATTACATTGAGTCAAAATTTGATCGGAAAAGTTGGGTTAATGAAGTGGGTTTTATTAATTAACAGGAGTGACTAATTAACTTAAATCTACCTGGTGAAATGATCTTTTTTATACCTCTCTATATCTCTTTTCCCCGGTAAATTTTTGGTAATTCACTATAACAACCTGCAAAGTCAATAATAGCCATAGGAACAAACAGATAGATATATTAATTAAACACGTGTATAATAAATATCTACCGGTATTTTTCTCACGCCTACATGACTAAAATATTTCCTCCCTAACCATTCACACTAGTTCATAATACAATAATATAAACACTAAAGCTAATAAAAATACACGAAAAATAATAGATGGATATACAAATAAAAACAATGAAGGAGTATTTGTTTATATCATCTTAACCCGCGAAATTTGAAATGCTAAACTTGATTCACGCCTTCAATTATTTTTAATGTATTATTTTTTTCCTTCTTTATTCATTTCTCGTTCGTTTTTCTTTATTTATTTTCTATTTGTTGTATTTTTGTATGTATTTTTTTTCAATAATTATGTTTTGGTTCTCCTTTTTCTTCTTTTTTCTTTATTTTTTTACGATTTCTTTCTCTCTCTGTGTAGTAATAGTAGTAGTAGTAGTAGTAGTAGTAGTAGTAGTAGTAGTAGTAGTAGTAGTAGTAGTAGTAACAGCAAAGCATTGATAATAACATCCTCTCTCTCT
>CM035189.1:286673-302772 GCA_020233015.1 Callinectes sapidus | reverse complement strand
CTGCAGGTTGGGGCACGCCGCTCCCCCCGCAGAGGCAGAGCCGCCCCCGTCGATGGCCAGGCCGCTGATGCCCCGCACGGTGTTGTGGCGCCGCCGCGGCTGTCGCAGGATCTTCTGCACGGGTTTGTGTTGCTTGGGCGGCGCGGCGGCCGTCACGGGGCCCGCTGCTGCTGCTGCCTCGCCCCGCAGCAGCGACGGAAAGCTGAGGAGGGACAGCGCACGACGCAGCGACGACCGGCGGCCACGACAGCGCTGCCGCGGCGAGTCGTCCACGTAGATGGTGGGCAGGTTGGTGTCCGTGTCAGGGCCGCGGTAGGAGCACGGCAGCCGCAGCGACACGGTGCGCTGGCCGCGGCCGCTGCAGGGCTCCGGGCAGGAACACTTGTCGTCAGGCACAGTGAGGGAGGAGGAGCGGCCCAGGCGTGCCTTCAGGATGCTGACGGAGGTGACGGAGCTGAAGGAGCCCCTCTCGCTGCTGACGGAGCCCCGGGACACCTTCCTGCCGCGGTTGAGGCCGTGCAGGGGCCGCAGGCTGTCCTCGGTGTCTGCATTGTTGTCCTCCTCCCCCTCCTCCTCCTCCTCCTCGTCCTCAAAGACCGGCGTGTCGGCAAAGCAATCCTCGGTGCGGGCGTGCAGGGCGTGGCGCTCCTCCCCGAGGCTGCCCACGGAGTCCCTGAAGCTGTACTTCCCTGAGGACTCACTGCTGTTGCTGCCACGGCCCGGCACCTCCGCCTCGCCGCCGTCATGCACACCCGCGGCCCCACCACAGCACGCCTCGTCCCCGCTGCTGTGGCCTGAGTCCAGCGGGTCAGACTCCCGCCGCTCAGGGCAGGACTCCGGCGGGGTGAGGCCCTCCTGGTCAGCGCTGCCCAGCGGGGCGCGGGCACAGTACTGGCACTGACCCATGGCGCCTCACGCCGCGGGGACAGGGGTCAAAGCGCCGCCCATGGGGTCAGTGGCAGCAGCAGCAGCAGCGGCGGGGGCAGGGGCGGGGGCGGCGGTAGTAGGGTTGGAGAGCTGCGTGTTGCTTCTTTCAAGGGTGGCGGCGGGTGTGGGTCGCGGCGCCACACTCCCTCACTGCCTCACACTGATCCTCTCAGCCTCGTGTTACGCAGTAAATACTACACCGCCACGCCGCTGCCAGCCGCCCCCCACCACCGCCGCGGAAAACCTATCGATTGCGTAGCGCTGCTGCTGCTGCTGCTGCTGGATACGCGACGACCACGACCCGCACCGCCACGGCCGCCCTGTGTCGCAGCCCACCACCCCACCACCCCCACCACCCTCCACCCCACTTGATAGGAACACCACACACACTCACGCTACCCAAACACTGATGACCACCACCACCACCACACTGCCCCCCCACATTCCCCCCCCCCCACACACACACACAGGCAGCAGCAGCTTTGTCAGGGCGCGGCAGGGAAAGTTTCCTAGTTGTATTTCCCCTCACTGCACACACACACACACACCACGCACACCTCAATGCTCCCTTCCTCTCTCTCTCTCTTCTTCCTCTTCCCTCTTTGTCTCTTTCTTCATTCCTTACCTCTCCCTCTCTTTATAAACCTCAACACTTTATATGGCATCCTCATCCTTATCCTCCTCCTCCTCATCCTTCTCCGCTTCCTCCTCCTCCTCCTCCTCCTCCTCTTTTTCCTCTTCCTTGTCATATTCCTCCTCCTCCTCGTCCTCCTCTTTCCTCTTTATCTTCTTCCTCTTCTTCCTCCTCCTCCTCCTCTTTTACCTCTTCCTCGTCATATTCCTCATCCTCCTCGTCCTCCTCTTTCCTCTTTATCTTCTTCCTCTTCTTCCTCCTCCTCCTCCTCCTCCTTTCCTACTTCCTCCTCCTCCTCCTCCTCATTCAAGTAAAGAGCAATGCATGATAAATATATAAACGCAAAAACATGTAACGGAATAAAAGAAAAAACACACAAAATAAAAAAATGCATATTAATAGATTTACACTTAAGTTTTTCCTCAGGTAAATATCGCTTCTTTTTTACAATGTCCCGTAAATCTTGCCAGTGTTTACCATAGCGCGAGAAAAAAAAAATAAATAAATAAGTAAAAAAAAAGTAAGTGACGAAAAAAAATAGTAATAAAAAAATAATAACGCAAAGAAAATTATAAAAAAAAAGAAAAAGAAAAAAAAACTCACGGTAATTAATTTTTTTTCTTTTGTTTCCTCGCTTCTCATTGGTCGCCTTGATTATGACGTCACTTGTAAACAGAATCAGCTGTTTTCTTTCCTTTTTTTTTAATCTTAAGGAAGGAAAAAGGAAACTTGCAAATATGAAGACTTCGGAAAAAATTATGATTACCTGCCTTTTGAGAGAGAGAGAGAGAGAGAGAGAGAGAGAGAGAGAGAGAGAATAGGTTTTAAGGGTGAGGTGAGAAGAGTATTGGAGGAAATTCTGCAGTTTCCCTCCTCCCTTCCCACATCAGGAGAGGAGGAAACAACACAATAGAACACAAAGGAAGGGGTGAAAGTAGGCGATTTGTTAGAGAGAGAGAGAGAGAGAGAGAGAGAGAGAGAGAGAGAGAGAGAGAGAGAGAGAGAGAGAGATTACCAGTATTACAGAGAAACCCAAATATTGATAGAGAAAACTTAATAAAAAATAGAAGAAGAAGAAGAAGAAGAGGAAAAAGAAGAAGACAAGCAAATTACACCAAAATAACAATTATATACAACAAATAATTAATGCATTTACTCTAAAAAACAATAATTCTACCCATAATTCACTCAAACAATAACAAAACCAAGAAAAATACGGCAAACATTATTAATCTCACCATAATAATAATAATAATAATAATAATAATAATAATAATAATAATAATAATGATAAAAACAATGGTCATTTTCTCCATAATAAAACAAAGGGGAGGGTCCATAATTAACCTTCATATCTCCTTTCCTTTTTATTCCAATGGCCATTAAGCTTCGTATTTTTCATCCATATTTACGAGTTTACGAATGCTGCTCCTCGTGTCCTGATTGGCTGCCTCGCCCTCTGACGTCACCAACCCGCCAGCCAATCACGGGACACTTGTGGGATTAAAGGGACAAGAGGCCACAAGAAGAAGAAGAAGAAGAAGAAGAAGAAGAAGAAGAAGAAGAAGAAGAAGAAGAAGAGGAAGAAGATTAACGTAAAGGATAATTCTTAAGCTTTTTTTTTTATCTCTTCTTTTTCTTTTTTTACTATTGTTTTTTTTTCGTTTAATTTCGTTTGTTGTCTTTATTTTTGTTTTTTCTTTTCTTTTTTACCTTTTTAATTATTGTTTTGTGTATTTGTTTATTTGTTTTATTTTTCCTTTTTTTCTACGTGTATTGTTGATCTATATAATATTTTTGTGTGTATGTAGTTTTTATTCTTCTTTATGCCTTAGTTTTCATTCTTTTCCTATTATTATCTTTTTATCTTATTTATTTATATGATATTCACTCTGGGCTTTCATTATGATCATATTTCAAAGTACTCATGGTTTTTGTTTTTTTGTTTTTGTTTTACTTATTTAATTTTTCGGCTCTATTTCCTTCCTTTTCTTTTTATGTTTTTTCCTTTTCTTTTATGTCCTTTTATGTTCTTCCTTTTTTAGTTTTCTATTATTTATTTTTCTTTATTAGTGAACCAGATTCCAGCTTACATAAATATGGTCTCTTTTTTTTGTCCTTCCTTTTCTTTCTATGTTTTTCTGTTCTATTTCCTTCCTTCTCTCTCTCTCTCTCTCTCTCTCTCTCTCTCTCTCTCTGTCCTATATCCTTCCTTTTTGCTCATTAATTTTTCTTTATGAGTAATCCAGCTTCTAATTTTCATAATTATGCTCTCTCTTATGTCCTTCCTTCATTCCGTTTCTTTCTATTTCCTTTTTCTGTTCTATTTTCTTTCTTTTCTGTTCTATTTCCTTCTTTTTTATCTTTTTTATTAGTGATTCAACCTTCACCTTACTTAATTATGCTTTCTTGTATGTCCTTCTTTCCCTCAGTTGCTCATAAACAAGCTGAATCAATCTACTTCATAAAATAGGATGGAAAAAAAAACAGTTCAGACTTATTTTCTTTCTTTTTTCTTTTTTTTTATTAATGATTTACAATACTTAACTGATTCACTAATAGTTGTTATATATGTTTCCTCCTCCAATGTTCTATCAACCTTAACCCTTTCACTACTACACATTGTTATTTCTATCTTCCATGCAATTTCTCTCAGTAAATCTATCTATAGCCTCTTAATAGTTTGTAGTTATCATCTCTTAACCATTAATCGAGTCTTAAACATAACAAGATTACAGTATTTTTCCGTTTCTCTTACTCTCTCTGTCCTTGCAAACCATTTTTTTTCATTTTTCTTGCTCTTTCTGTCCTTGCAAACAAATATTTCCTCCACCCATTTCTCATTACATTAGCGTTTTTCATACCTCTTCCTCTTTCTGTCCTTGCAAACACCTCATACACATTATTTCCCATGTAGAACGTCCAAATAACACAGGAGGAAGCCGATAAACACCCCACACATAACTCCCACAGCTGCTATTAGTCTGCCGTCACAGCGCGAGGGTGGGAAAGAGGCATAACTCGAGGCAACACGTCTCAACACACCCGTACAAAAAGGTGTTGCCAGTTACCGCTTAATGGTACGCGAGGCAGTCAACTTTGTCAGGGTCACCGCGATCACACTGGCCAGCTTCTCGATGTTCTGGAGAGACTGACACATCTCGTTCATGATGTCCTTCACCACATTGAGCTCCTCCTCTATTAACACACCAAGACCTTCCACACTCATTCCTAAAGGTGGTGGTTTGGTAATAGCATTTTCAGTGGTGCTTTTCACTTCCTCACTAATGTTTATTCCTCCTCCTCCTCCTCCTTCTCTTGTATCTTGTTCATTTTGGTAAGTATTTGAGTTAAGAGGGACACTTTCTACTGCTGTTGTGTTAGTATTAGCATTCTCAGTGGTGTTCTTTGTTTCCTCACTAATGTTTATTCCTCCTTCTCCTCCTCCTCCTCCTCCTTCCCTTGTATCCTGTTCATTTTGGTAAGTATTTGAGTCAAGAGGAACACTTTCTACTGCTGCTGTGTTAGTATTAGCATCCTCAGTGGTGCTTGTCACTTCCTCTTTCACAGTTACCCCTCTTCCTTCTTCTCCTCCTCCTCCTGCTCCTCCTCCTCCTCCTCCTCCTGTATCCTGCACACTCTGACAGGATGTATTTGAGTCAGGAGCAACACTTCCTACCGCTGGTGTGTTGCTGTCGTCATTTGTGTCTTCAGGTGCTGCGTTTTCTGTGATGTCTTTCGCCTCCTCTTTAACACCTACTTCTCCTCCTCCTCCTCCTCCTCCTCCTCCTCCTCCTCCTCCATCCTGTACACTGTGGCAGGATATCTTAGTGTCTGAAGGAGTGCCTGTGCTAAAGTCAATTGGTTCACTCTCATCCCAATCCTGTTCCTTCTTCATAAAGTATGGGTCGTCTTCCTCCTTATTTACTGTGGGGGATGTGGCTTGCTCAGGTGGAGGAGTGGAGGTGGAGGTAGTGGTGGTAGTGGTGGTGGTGGTGGTGGTGGTATCAGCAAGAGGAGGTGTGAATAAGGCTGTGAAAAAGAAAACAAGAAGGTAAATACAGATAAATACACACACACACACACATTAAAAAATAGTTTTCCACATAGAACCATGGACATTTGGAATAGATTAAAAGAAAGAAGAGATTGTTACAGCAACCAACATAGCACATAAATTCAAGAAAATGTTGGATATATGACGATAGAGAGACAGCACACTATGAACCCCACTCAAACCCTGTACAACACACACACACACACACACACACACACACACACACACACACACACACACACACACACACACACACACAGCTCGAATACCTGCGTTACTCCTTGCATCTGTGTCTGGTAGCGTGGTTTCCTCATTCAGAAATCTGTAGAGGGCGTTGTAGTGAGGGTTGGTGGTGGGAGGGAGCCCCGCCCGATCAAAACAGCGACCCATACCCTCTGACACGGCCCAGTCCATTAGGTGCTCAAATTCCTGCTCCACCTTGCTCAGCTTCAACATGCGGGAGGTGTCGTCTGCAGAAGCAAAGATGTGTGTAGCGATTATTACTAGTTCTGCAGTCTTGGGGTTGTTTTTTTTTAGTTTGGGGGTTAATATATGAGAGACAATAGTTTGGGATTGTGATTAATGTTTTTAGTTTGGTTTTTATTACTCTTTTAGTTTTGGTAGTTTGGAATTGTGATGAATTTTCTTAGTTTGGTTTTTATTACTCTTTTAGTTTGCCGGCTACCATATGAGAGACAATAGTAGTTTGGAATTGTGATTAATTTTTTTAGTTTGGTTTTTATTACTCTTTTAGTTTGCCGGCTAACTAACACATAAGACAAAAGTGGTTTATAGTCGTAATCAATTTTTTTAGTTTTGTTTTTTTCTATTTTGGAGATGACAAAATTGGTAAATAGTGATGATTATTACTCAAGTTCCAGTCTTGTTTTTTTTCAATTTTTCAGTTTTGTTTTTAATCACGGACTAGATAAAAAGAATTGGTAAATATCAACAATTACTCAAGTTCCCGGTCTCATTTTCTTTAATTTACAAGCTAACCAACATCAATATCTTAGCGGTGACCAGGTTTCATCATCAATTTTGTCTTATTTTCATTTCGGAGTGAATAAAAAAGAAGTAATAAAGCAACAATAGCAAAAAACTGTGAATATAATCAATAGAGACCACAAATCAAGTCCTGAATCATTCTTAGTGTCAAACTGCACCATAAACACAACACTTACGATGAAAAAAACAACATAAAAACAACCAACAATAAAAACTTACATTCCTTACCCCAAACTGCACCCTAAAAACAACACTTAGGATGAAAAAACACAACATAAAAACAACCAATAATAAAAACTTACACTCCTTTCCCCCAAACTGCACCATAAACACAACACTTAGGATGAAAAAAAACAACATAAAAACAACAATGATACAACTTACAATCCTTCCCAGTACTCATCGCCGTGTCCAACTTCCTCTCTTCCCTGCGAATCACGACATTCTTCTTGTGCACCTCCTTGCTTAGCCTCACAAACTCCTGCCACACGTCACGCCTGCTCCTCTTCACCTTGCTCACTTCATTCACCGCCTCCACCACAGCCTCCCACTTCTCCTTCTTCTTCTCCAGGATGGTGTGGTTGCCCAGGTACGCGAACAGAGGGTACAGCGAGGTGCCCATGTGCTTAATCATGGCCCTGCACTCCTTATCATTGAAGGCCAGACACATCCTCTTGGCGGGCGGCTCATCCATCTCTATCGTTCTCCACTCAGGATTCTTCGGGTTAGTTTATGAGGTTTTTTGGGTCGTACGGGTTAGCTAGGCAGTGCTGTGGTGTCTCTGTGTGAAAGGAATGGGAATTTTTAGTTTATTGTGCGTATATTGATGTTTTCTTTTGGTTTTAGAGTGTACATGATGAGAGAACACTGGTAATATTCTTCGGGTTAGTTTATGAGGTTTTTGGGTCGTACAGGTTAGTTAGGCAGTGCTGTGTCTCTCTGTGTGAAAGGAATGAGGGTTTTAGTTTTTTAGTGTTTATTTATTCATTTTCTTTTGGTTTTAGAGTGTAGGTGATGAGAGAACATTAGCAATATTCTCTGGGTTAGTGCAGGGTTGTACAGGTTAGCTAGGCAGTGCTGTAGTGCCTCCCTGAGTGAAAGGAATGACATTTTAGCTTTTTGTGTGTATATTGATGCGTTTTCTTTGGTTAGTAAGCATAATATAACTGTTTTTGCTACTCTTGGCTGATTTTCCTCTCTTACATAAAAGGAATTACTCAAAACTTTCTGTACCCCTAACCAAATACAGTACATATACCTTACACACGCCTAACTTACGGTCAATCAAGGATATACACCACAAACAATCCTTCACCACTACATTCACATTATTTGACTGTATATTTTTCTTCCTAAAGCCTCGGATCAAACTATAACATTCACAACAAATCGATATTATTACTTCATATTACCTTACAACTTACTATATTTCCTTACTTTATTAACCTCACCTAACCTCACCTAACCTAACCTAACCTAACTTAACCTAACCTGACCTAACCTAGCCTAACCCAACCTGACCTAGAATTAGGCCTAACAAAACACACAATTCTCAATATTACACACTTCCTTTAAACAGAATAAAGAAGTAGCAAGTTTTTCTTCTTTTTTCATAAGGCTTATTAACCCCTTCAGTACTGGGATGCATTTTTCATATTTATTCTGCATATTTCTCCATTTTACACCTTCAGAAACTCATGTGTGGGGTTAAAACAGTACAGACTCTGGCCATTAACCTTCTGACCTCCATAGACCCTTGCTAACGTCAATGAAAGCGTCTAATTACACCTAAACTCATGGTAATAAGTGTCCCAGTACTGAAGGGGTTAAAATAAAGGACATCTAATTTTAGGACATGCCAATATAGTGTTAGTCCAGGAAATACATGCAAAAATAAGCTATAATTACTTAGAAAAACAATGGATCAAGAAACAAGAAGGAATGAAATACTGAAGAACTGTAATACTTGTAAAGGAAGATTGACACTGTAACTCTCTCTCTCTCTCTCTCTCTCTCTCTCTCTCTCTCTCTCTCTCTCCACTACACAGCAAATAATGGAATGTAGTTAGTATAATAAGGTGGTTTTCTTCCCTCACCCGGGCCAACCAGCGTCTCTTTGCTGACAAGAGAGTGTTGCCATCTAAAGGTTTATTATTTCAGTCTAGGGTTAAAAAAAATCAAGTATTACACCTCTGCCAGTGGTATGAGGTGTTTGTCTATCATTCCTCCCTCTTATTTATGGTATTTTTGGTGCCTGTGTCTCAGTATTCAGGTTAAATTAGGTGTTTTTGACAGGAGAAAGTTAGTTGAGGAAGGCTCGTTTTGTCACTTTTCATTCCCTCAGCGCCACAGTTTCAAAAGGTTTTTATTTCAAGTAGCACGCGTTTTTAAGGTTATTTTGTGGTTTTGAGGGTAGATTGACATGATTTCTACATGGTTATATGGAGAAACACTCTTGAAAACCCCGCTAGTTATCTCTGTGGTCTTTGAAAATAGTCGTGGTGAAAAATATAGCGTTTTCAAGAATGCTTTTAGGGTTTTAGAGGCAGTGACAAGATTTCCACATTATTAACTTGAAAAACACTCTTGAAAAACTCATTAATAATCTCAATAGTCGTGGTGAGAGAACAGAGCGTATTCAAGAGTGTTTTTTGTAGTTTTAGGGATAGATTGACAAGATTTCTACATGATTAACAGGAGAAACACTCTTGAAAACCCCGCTACTCATGTCGCGGTGTGAGATATGATATGACATGATGATATGATATGTCAGAAAGTACTTTTAGCTAATGGGTTCTCCTTCTTTCATGTTTTCTTTCTCTTTTATTTTTTTTTATTGCATTCCTCCTCTTCCATCACCTCCCTTTACTACTTCATTACCTTTACTCTTCTTTTCCTCCTTCTTTCTTTTCTTTTTCTTTTCTTTTCTTCTTTCTTTTCCTCCTTCTTGCATGTTTTCTTTCTCTTTTATTCTTTTTTATTGCATTCCTCCTCTTCCATCACCTTCCTTTACTACTTCATTACCTTTACTCTTCTTTTCCCCCTTCTTTCTTCTTTCTTTTCTTTTCTTCTTTCTTTTCCTCCTTCTTGCATGTTTTCTTTCTCTTTTATTCTTTTTTATTGCATTCCTCCTCTTCCATCACCTCCCTTTACTACTTCATTACCTTTACTCTTCTTTCTCTCCCTCTTCATACCATTCTTGTCTCCTTGTCATAGATCGAGTGAAAAACAGCAATACTTCTCAACACAAGAGTAGGGTGGGGAAAGAGATTAACAGCATCCATACATACATACTTTATTGAACACAGTGTACGTATGCATGTCAAGTTATCATCACCAAGTGTTACGGTGGTCTTAAAACTAGGGGGAAAAAATTGATAAGTGTGTTGTGTGGCAGTAATTTAAGAAAGACAAGTCAGGCAGGCAGGGAGGGAAGGAGACATGGTATAACACTGCTTGGTTAATTAATGTATTCCCCCACTCGTTCATTAGTCATATTGAAAGTGTACTTCTATCCATTATTGTGTGTGTGTGTGTGTGCAATATAACACATCATCTTTCAATTGTTAATGGTTTGGGTAGGATTGTAATGTTAGTTTGGTGCACTTCAGCAAGCAAGACAGAAAGAAGCAAGGCTGTGTTAGTCTGAGTTAAGGATCTCAAGTTATAATAGTCAAGTTAATGTTTAGTTAATGGTTATAATAGTTAAGGATCTTATACTATCCTTGGTTTGAGTGGCATAAGGGAACAGTATTATCAGTGCCAGTGTGCCCTGCCTCACCCCCCCAGCCTGCCCCACTGCCACACTGCCACACACTCCTCACTCTGCCTCACACACGCCACACTAATGGCTATATTCAATATTCAATTCAACGCACAAAGGTAAAAACGAACAAGAACAACACTGAGAGAAGCAAAAAATAATATCTTATCCATAGTATTGTAGCAATATTTCAAACTTACATATTATCAACTGGAATGTATGCATGTATGTATATGTATGTATGTATGTATGTATGCATTGATGTATATGGGTTTATGTATAATAAGTACTTAATTAACAGTTAAAAAGGGGATGACAATTTTCAAGATAATTAAATAAATTAAGTAACTATCATCACTACAGAAAAAGTAAATTAAATAAATAAGTAAATGATATCACAAAAATGCTATGATATGTTGCTTATCTTCTTTACTTTCATATATATATATATATATAGATATAATATATATATATATATATATATATATATATAAGATATATATATATATATATATATATATTATATATATATATATATTATTTCCCCTCAAGCATTCATTGTTAAAAGTTTGACATGTAAACAATGAAATAAAAAAAGATATTAAGTAAATTAATGAATCAGTTAATTAATATATGATGTAAATAAAAGAATAGAATAATCACAATTGCAAACTTTCCCAAATGCACACATAGCAACATAAGAGTACAACAATCAGAATAATGAATAATGATAATAATAATAATGATAATAATAATAATAATGAATAATAATAATAATAATCATCATACACTAGGGATGTGGTGACTGCTGCTGCTGCTGCTGCTGCTGCTGCACCACACAGCAGGGTGAAGACACAGCGTACAAACAAACGCAGCACAGCAGAGCCTCACATTTCACACAGTAACAAAGGTCAGTTGGTTGTTTTGCACACAGTACATATTATTTGTTTTCTTTTCTATATATTTTAATCACAATTTATTAACATTCTTGGCTTATTCTTCCGTGAAATCCTAACATTCTCTCCACACCTACACGACACTAAAATTACATTACTTTCCAAATGTACTTTACAGTCTACATTCTCTCAGATTTCAATACATTTCCCAAAATTTACAACACATTTCTTCCTATCACGGGTTTTCCTGAACAGTTTACACATTTTCCTTCGTTTGCTACACATTTCTGAAAAATTTCATAAGATTTACTCCAATTCAGAGGAAAACATAACAAATTTCCAAGATTTCACAACACTTCCCAACGTTTTTTCTGGAACTGCATAAAACTGAGGCTCTGCTGTAATTCTAAGGCAAAACACACAAAAAAATGTTAACAACTGCAAATATTTGTAAACATGTATTTACGAAGAACACCTAAAAAAGCTCTCTCTCTCTCTCTCTCTCTCTCTCTCTCCAATGACCAGTCTCTCTTTTTCTTTCATTCCTCAGATAAACAAGAAATCTCTCTCACTTACTCTTCCTTCTTCCATTCTCTCTCTTCCTTCTCAAATGAATGGAATTTCTCTTTCTCTTTCTTTACGTCAATGACTATTCTTCCTCTTCTTTCTCTCTCTTTAATTTATCTTCTCTATCTCTTCTTTTCCTCTCTATACCTAACAAACCATCTCTCTCTCTCTCTCTCTCTCTCTCTCTCAGTAAACACACCAAAAAACACCTAAAGAGAACTGGTAATGACACAAAAGTTCGTGCAAAGGGCCGAGGGACAAAATACACTGACCATACGCACTGTGTGTATGTTCGTATGTCAGTGTGTGTGTGTGTGTGTGTGTGTGTGTGTGTCAATGGTAATAAGTAATGATACAACTTCTGCAAATTCTTATCTATTTCTATATATACTGAATGTGTGTGTTTGTGTGTGTGTGTGTGTGTGTATGTGTGTATGTGTGTAATAGCATAAATTATCTGGCTATTATTGTAAAAAGTAAGATTGACATTATATCCTCTCTCTCTCTCTCTCTCTCTCTCTCTCTCTCTCTCTCTCTGTTCTTTACTCCACTTCCAAATATCAAGTCAGTTTTTGTTCCTATTACAAGCATACTCTCTCTCTCTCTCTCTCTCTCTCTCTCTTTATATAGGTTAAAATCTCAATAAACTTCATCAAATTTAACATCTTCTATTCTATCAACACACACACACACACACACACACACACACACACTTCCTATCTCCTTAACCTTCAGATCCCATATTTTTGTTCTAAGTTTGCTGTGTATTGTCTTGTCACGCTTAGTTTAAGTAAGGTTAGTCTAAGTTAACCTAACCTAACCTAACACCCCATACACAGACCTTAACTGTCTTAAACTCAACTAATTCAAGTCTCTTTCTCTCTCTCTCTGATCTGATTTCACTTAAATATACAGTAACTCTATCCTAACCTAACCTAACCTAACCTAACCCACCAAACATTCCCATAACTTAATCCTAAAAAAAAAAAATCCCAATGAATAATTACAAAGAAAACATTTAACTTCAATATTACGTAAAACTTTCTTAAGGACTGGCATCATTTGGGCTCTATTTTTTTAACATTTGGCTGAACTATTAAAAAAACGAAAAAAGAAGGAAAAAAGTGTAGCGATAAACGACCTAACCTAATCGAAGTAAGACAAACTAAAGCAATGTGCAGAACGGATTGGCAGGGACGCAGGTGATGTATGTAAAATAAGTCACCTGTGTTTCCCTACCGTCATTTCTATGTATTAGTCGGGATATACCTAACCTAACCTAACCTAACCTAACCAGACCACAACTAATCTAACTTAAACCACACCTAACCAGAACTAAACTAACCTCATTTAACTAAACCAAACTTAAACCAGACTAAACCCTAACCTAACCAGACCAGACCACAACTAATCTAACTTCACTTAAACCACACCTAACCTAACCTAACCTCATTTAACTAAACCAAACTTAAACCAAACTAAACCCTAACCTAACCTAACCTAACCTAACCACAGCTAATGTCCCCTACCGCAGCATGGCAAGGGGGCAGGGTGGGCCGCTCTATGGGGGTGGGTGGGTGGGTGTGGTGGGGGTGGCGGGTGTGGTGGCAGGGTGGCAGCGAAGACATGAAGGCACAAAGACTTATCACAATTATCACCAATGAGGAATGTTGTGGGTGTTTGTATGGCACAGGATATCACACAGCACACGGGACGCTGCTGCCGCCGCCGCCACTGCCGCTGCTGCCGCACCCCCGCAGGGCAGCCACACTATGCCCTCTCGACACACACACAAACACACACACACACGTACACTCATTCTCCTTTTGGTGACTAATATACGCACATACACACATCACGTACACATACACAGCCTTCTTTGGAGTACACACATACGCACACGCACATACACACACACAGGTAACATTAATAACACTAATTAGCCAATGAACAGGTAATTTCTTTCCCTTCAAGTAATTATAGCCCACTTAAACACACTAATGGCTAAATTTCCCTATGGTATTTTATCAGTTGCAGTTCAAATTGACTTTCTATGGAGTCACTGTACTTGTGTTTCAAAGCTGTGGTGGAGGAGGCCTTCAATCATTGCAGGTGGTAAAAAAGACCCCCCTTAAAAAATAAAATAGTCCAGGCAAATCACAGAAAACTTGATAATCGATCACAGAGAATGTTGTCCAATGTAAGTACGATATAATGAAATGATAAATAAATCACAGTTAAAAGTGTTAGTTTAGTTAGAACAGTTAATCAATTCACATTCAAAAAGAACAAAAGATTAATGAGCAAAGAAACATAACCACTCTTTGTCCTTCAAGAAAATAAGAAAATAAGATAGGATAGATTAGATTAGTTAAATTAATTCAAGTTTAGTTAGAACAGTCAATTCACATCCAAAAAGAAGAACAAAAGATTGATGAGCAAAGAAACATAATCACTCTATCATTGTCCTTCAAGAAAAAAAAGAAAATAAGATAGGATAGATTACATTAGTTAAATTAATTCAAGTTTAGTTAGAACAGTCAATTTAAGTCCAAAAAGAAGAACAAAAGATCAATGAGCAAAGAAACATAATCACTCTATCTTTATCCTTCAAGTAAAAAAAAAGAAAATAAGATAGGATGGATTAGATTAGTTATATTAATTCAAGTTTAGTAAGAACAGTCAATTTAAGTCCAAAAAGAAGAACAAAAGATTAATGAGCAAAGAAACATAACCACTCTATCTATCTTTATCTTTCAAGTAAAACAAGAAAATAAAGGAAATAAGATAGGTTAGGTTAGGTTAGGTTAGGTTAGGTTCGGCCCTTCCATCTCTCCAGTACACACACACAAACGTTAAGCCTAAGACACCAACACATCAATATACAACAATGCTATACTTGGCACAGGAAACACAGCTCTCTGGTATTGTCTCTCTCTCTCTCTCTCTCTCTTGCTTTTATCCTTACATCTTAATATTTAGTTGTATCTAATCTTTTACTTTAGCTATCAGTATAATAATTTGGCAAGTCTTAATTAATTAGTTATATTCTCTTCCTCTTAAACTCTTGTTAGTGTTTGTAAATTATGTAAATCTTTTTAAACATTAACCAACAATCCCCCTACACTCTCTCTCTCTCTCTCTCTCTCACTTTCTCTCTCTCACATTTTCTTTCTCTGTATCTTAACTCTCTCTTTCTTAACACACAAATCTACTATTCCCTCCTTCTCTCTCTCTCTTTCTCTCTCACACACACCCTCTCTCTCTCTCCCAACACAAACCTCTCTCTCTCCCTCTCTCTCATAAGCATCAGGTGCAAAGCTTCATTAAGTCGTCAGCAAGTGAAAAAAGATGGTGTGTGTGTATTTTGACATCACCTCCTCATTCCTACATCTTCTCTAATGTTGGCACTGGTGGGGGTGGCTGGCACTAATCCTGGCTGGGGAGGGCGTTGGCTGGGAAGATCTTCATGATTATAAAGTCCTTCAGAATCTGGGAAAGAGAGAGAGAGAGAGAGAGTGAGTGTGTGTGTGAGAGAGAAAGTGAATGAGTGAATGTGAGAGAGAGGGAGTGTGTATATGGAAGATAGAGAGAGAGTGAGTGTGGAAGGAGGGGTTTTATAGTGTGTTTTTAAGTGTTTTTCTTGGTTGGGTTAGGTTAGGTTAGGTTACATTAGAGAGAAGTGTACAAATAGTTGATTTATTATATTGGTGTTATGAAGAAAAAGAAGAAAAAAAGAATAGGGGAAGAAAAAAGAAGAAAAACTCAATTCTTACCTCAAAAACTAACTCTTTGCTAGACTTAGAGAAGGAATACGTGAAAAAGAAGAAAAAAGAAAAGAAGAAAGGAAACAAAAAGAGGAAAAAGAAAAAGTAGAAAAGAAAAAAAGTAAAGAAAAAGAAAAGAACAAGAAAAACAGAAAGAAAAGAAAAGAAAAACAAGAAAAACAGAAAGAAAAAGAAAAGAAAAACAAAAGAGGAAAAAAAGAAAAGCAGAAAAGAAAAAAAGGAAAGAAAAAGAAAAGAACAAGAAAAAACAAAGAAAAAGAAAAGAAAAACAAGAAGAAAAACAGAACAAGAAAAAAAGAAAAGCAGAAAAGAAAAAAAAGAAAGAAAAGAAAAGAACAACAAGAAAAACAAAGTAAAAGAAAAGAAAAACAAGAAGAAAAACAGAAGAGGAAAAAAAGAAAAACAGAAAAGAAAAAAATGAAAAAAGAAAAACAAGAAAAACAGAAAGAAAAAAAAAAA
>CM035189.1:142903-160950 GCA_020233015.1 Callinectes sapidus | reverse complement strand
AGAGAGAGAGAGAGAGAGAGAGAGAGAGAGAGAGAGAGTGAGAGAGTGAGAGTCAGCAGCGTGAGTGTGTTTGTGTATGTTTGCTCGGTGCCGAGCTTTGTTATCTTGTGAAGAACATCTATTTTCATAATAAAAGATGAAAAGGAACTCAGACTGGTCAATGTCCAGTGAACAAATCACCAGCTAAGACCAACATACCGCAACAACGGTCACACACGTTACAACTGAAAATGTATATAAACAGAATGAAACAAATCTTCGATAAAAACAGCAGAATTAATGTGATTCAATCCTTAGTCTTGAGCCAGATCACCTACTGGATTTGCATATGGGGCGCAGCTAATCCAACTGCAAAATTTCGCAGAAAAAGTATGACTTTGAGGTGCTTCCAAACAGGACCACGTCACTCCATATCTTAAAGAGCTTGAATCGCTTAGGGTTAAAGAAAAATACTACTTTGAATTTGGAATAACACTTTATAACATACATAAAATAGTCCCACAATGGTTATTCACACTACCAAGAGTGATCGATGTTCATAAGCATGTTGTAAACAACAGGCAACAACAGCAGCTACATGTGTCCAAATGTAACATGTGCTTGGGAGAAAAATCCCTTACAGTGGCAGGACCTTCCCTGTGAAACAGTCTTCCCACTGACGTAAAGGACGCACACTTTCTAAGCTCCTTTAAACGTCATTTAAAAAATATGCCTAGAACGTCGTCAAATTCAGGTGTAATGTTCTTTTATTGTTGTTTTTTAATTAGATTTTTATTTATTTATTTTATTAGCTTAGTTTTAGTTTTACTTTTTTTAACATGTACTTTTATATTTAGATGTAATATATTTTATTTTTACTTAAGTTTTATTATCTTTTACAGATAAATTTCATTGTATGCTTAAATTTTGTAGTGACGTTAATTCCTAGTCATGTGTATTATTCATTATTTCGCTCTCCTTATTTGTACAATGTAAAAGAATAACCATTGTAAAATGGAAATAAATTCTGATTTTGTTTCTGATTCTGATTCTAGCCTTGCCAGGCTTCTCATTAGATCTGACAAATTTGCCTCTATTCTTTCATTCACTCACTGACTCAGCTGAACTCAGAAATAACTTTCAGCTACACTCTAAGCTTGGCCCTACTCACTCACTCTTTAAAATTTATTCTTTCCTCATCCAACATGGTTGTTACCCATCCAGTCTCCTTCAAGAAGAAAATTTTGTCTCTTCTCTCAGCTCAGAACTCATCACCCAACTTCAGAATTCGGGTTGGTTCACGAATGACTATTTCCAAGGACGAACTCAAAGACTCTTCGCCTACCTTCTTTTCACAACCTTTCTTGACAGGTCAAATACATGTATCTCTAATGCTTACAATTTTAAATTTACAAAATCCCACTACTTGTATGACGTCTGCAAGCACATCAGCGACAAAGGACCCATCACTGACTCTGCACACATTCAGACACTCGACACTGCATCACCTTCATCTCCCCCTCCTTCCGAACACCACCCTCATCACCGCGGACGTTCACCCTCTCGTCTTTCTTCTTCTCCTCATTTATAATCTCGCTATATCTCTCGTAACAGGCACTTGTGTGCGTTGTCATCTCAAGGGTCACCTTGCATCCACCTGCAAAGTCTTTCTGGAAGAGAATGGTCGCCACTCCTTTGACCCAAATGCTTTTTGCTTTTTTCATAAGAAAGGTGGTCACTCCCTTCAGAATTGTCACCAGTACAATTCCCTTTCTCACTCCCACCATGCGGGAAACGTCCAGTGCTCTTCTTAGCTAAACCGGTAAGTCTAGTAGAATGTGATTTATCCGTTGTAACGGTGTCGGTTGCGTCTACTGTCCCAAGCTCTGATATTTTTTTTGCTTATCACAACAATCGCCATGCAAAAATATCCAGCTTGAATGCGTTCTCACTACAGTGAGTGACAATGGGTTTTGTAAAATAGGTTCAAGGAATGTCTTTCCCTGTTATTTAAGCATAAATCTGGTGTTTTACTTGGCAATACTTTACCTTTCTCAGAGAATATCAGAGTTTTAGATGATTTTCTTAGCAATCCAATCAATCATGTTTCAACCTCACAAGAAGATTATCAAATATCTTCTCTTATCACTAAAAAGCATCTGTCTGACTTAGATTTCTCCTTAATATTAACAAAATTTACAGGTACTTCTTAATTCTTACAGCAATGCTGTCTCTCTCCCTGACGAAGTCATTCAGCACGCTATCTATCTGACACATGGGTCCAAACTATCGTATACTCCGAGTTATAGAGTGCCGCACAGCCACTGAGATTTACTCGAATAAGCTGTTCAAGATAAATTGGATCCGGACATCATAGAACCAGCATGCTCACCTCACAATGACCCCTTGTTACTAGTACCAAAATAAAAAAAGGTGACTAGCGTGTTGTTGTGGACTTCAGGAAGTTTAACGTCGCTTAACGTTTCCATTTGTGTCTCATAACACAAGGGGGTAGTCACAGCCTGCCCTCTAAATACAACCTCTTCCTCCACACAAAACTACATGCACCTAGTTACACACATATCCTTCACTCAAAATTTAATTAAACATGGCGACTCCTACACCAGCCTAGAAGTCCCATTCTGGGAAGGGGACCATAAATGTCCCCAAGTCGGACTGCTCTTCTCCTATCGACCCTAAGTGTCTTGACACCCACCCTCACATTTTTCACTATCAACTTCTGCAACATTCGCGGTCTTCGATCTAATTTTAAATCTGTAGAACACTACTTCTCCTCTACTAAACCTCATCTTCTTTTCCTCACTGAAACACAGGTGTCTGAAGCAATTGACAGTAGCCCATTTTCTATTCCCTTCTACTTTTTCTATCCTCATTTTCGTTCCAAAGTTGGATGTTGCGTCTATGTCAACAACGACTTAACTTGCTCTCGTGCCCACGCTCTTGAATCTTCTGAATTTTTTTACCATCTGGCTTCGACTTCAGAGTCACCCTCTAACTAAATTTTTCTGTGCTGTATATCTCTCACCTAACTCCTCTGACTATAGAAAATCCTTTGACTATCTAACTTCTAAAGTGGAGCACATTCTGACTCTCTTCCCTTTTTCGGGTATCTCCATTCTTGGAGACTTCAGTGTTCACCACCAGCTTTGGCTTTCCTCTCCCTTCACTGACCATTCTGGTGAACTTGCCGTTAACTTTGCTATCCTTCATGACCTAGAGTAACTGGTGCAACACCCTACTCGTATTCCTGACCGTCGTGAAAATACGTCAAACATTTTATACTTTTTCTTAACTTCTAATCCTTCTGCTTATGTTGTCACCCTTTCTTCTCCGTTGGGTTCCTCCAATCACAATCTCATTGATGTGAAAATCAAACAGATCTAACCAAATGGTTGGCTTTAATAACACAAAAATATAGTATAGCAAGTGTCTGGAATGAACATATAATACATAAATTATAGTATCACATGAGTAACCCACAAAATAATACAAAATATATATACATCACAAAACTTATCAACCAGACAAGACATCAATACACACCTGGTAGAAACCGCAAGCTGCTGGCGAATGAAAGGAGTCCCGCCGTACCTCCATACGCCGACTAGCCTGAATCGCAAACCACTAATCCCGAGACCCAGACCCGAAGTACCAAACCTTGACGATTAACCTTAAGACTAATTCACTTAACAGCTAATACACAAGGTTATTATCGCACTCATATTTGTATCTTTTCCTATCTCTCCAATCCCTCCTCAGGATCCTCCAAAGCGAAGGCGCCTTTGGCATTTTGCCTCTGCTAGTTGGGGAGACCTGAGGAGGTATTATGCTAATTTTCCTTGGAATGATTACTGCTTCCGTGTCAGAGATCCTTCTCATTGTGCTGAGCACATAACATAGGTGATAATGTCTTGCATAGAAAAGTATATTCTTCATTCTTTTTCTCGACCTAAACCTTCCAAACCCTGGTTTAACACAGCCTGCTCTCGTGCTATCCATGTTAGAGAGGTGGCCCACAAAATGTACTTGAGCCTTCCATCACCTGAGTCTCATGCGCTTTATATTTCTGCCCGGAATTATGCTAAGTCTGTTCTTCAACTAGCCAAAAACTCTTTCATCCATAGAAAGTGTCAAAATCTTTCCAGATTTAACTCCCCCTCGAGACTTCTGACATCTAACCAAAAGCATCTCCAACAACTTTACTTCTTCATCTTTCTCTCCTTTAGTTCAGCCTGATGGCACCAATGCCATCTCGTCTATCTCTAAAGCTGAGCTCTTTGCTCAAACCTTTGCAAAAAAACTCTACCTTGGATGATTCTTGGCTTGTTCCTCCCTCTCCTCCCCCCTCCCTCTGACTACTTCATGCTACCTATCAAAATCCCTTTCCATACCCTCGCTGGCCTAAACCCTCGGAAGGCTTAAGGACCTGATGGGGTCCCTCTTATTGTTCTCCGAAACTGTGCCTCCATGCTTACACCTTGCTTAGCCAAACTCTTTCAACTTTGTCTATCTACATCTACCTTTCCTTCTTGATGAATGTTTGCCTACATTCAGCCTGTTTCTAAAAAGGGTGACCGTTCTAATCCTTCAAACTACCGTCCTATTGCTATAATCTCCTGCTTATCTAAAGTTTTTGATTCTATTCTCAACAAGAAGATTCTTAAGCATCCATCACTTCACAATATTATATCTGATCGGCAGTATGGCTTCCGTTCAGGCTGTTCTACTGGTGATCTTCTGGCTTTCTTTATTGAATTTTAGTCATCCTCTTTTAGAGATTTTGGTGAAACTTTTGCTGTAGCTTTAGACATATCTAAACCTTTTGATAGAGTCTGGCACAAAGCTATAATTTTCAAACTACCCTTTTTCGGCTTTTATCCATCTCTTTGCAACGTCACCTCAAGTTTCTCTGCAACTTGAGCATCTCCAGTTTCTTTTCTGATCGTTCTATTGTTGCTGTTGTAGACGGTCACTGTTCTTCCTTTAAATCTACTAACAGTGTTCCTCAGGGTTCTGTCCTATCACCCACTCTCTTCCTATTATTCATCAACGAACTTCTAAACCAAACTTCTTGCCATATCCACTCCTATGCTAATGGTATCACCTTGCACTTTTCCACGTCTTTTCATAGACAACCAACCCTTCAAGAAGTACAAAGGAATACAAAGGAATACAAAGGAGGGCCAAGCAGCACCAGACTTTTGGTCTTTTCAAGGCTGCTTGGTTACTACTACTAACTATCTACAGGGATGAGAGACAGGACAGTGCAGGATAACGCTTCTCCCCACCCACCACTCCCTCCAGCTTTCGCTGGCATGGAAAATAGCTTGGAAAAGTACCATGCAGGATGGAAAAAAACCTAGCATGGAATTTTAACAGGAAAGGATGAAAGGAAATTTTGCTATTTATCTATGGTGAACTGTACATGTCTATCTGAAAAGAAAAGAAACATCTATCTGAAAAGAAAAGAAACAGAAACTATGACAGGTGTTAAGATTATTCGAACAAGAAGAGGGTTTGTTGGGAGTTAGCTTTTAAATATTTATCAAATTTGGTTTTGAATGATGAAATAGAGCTGCTGTTTACAATTTCAGAGGATAGCTTATTCCATATGCTAACAACTCGGCTAAAGAAAAAGTACTTAGCCTCGTGAGATTTTAAGCGCTTAGGTATAATTTTGCACCCATTATTTCTTGCTGTGTTTGAGTTATCAATGTTAAAATACTTATTAAGGTTAAGATTACTATATCATTTAAAAATTTTGAAAACTTCGATTACGTCTCCTCATATCCTGCGCTTTGTTAAACTGAATAAGTTTAATTCTTCCAATCGTTCCTCATATGTCTTATTTTTCAGTCTTGGAATAATTTTAGTGACTCTGCGTTCTATTTTTTGTCCAGTTTTTCCATGTCTTTTCTGTAGTATGGTGAGCAGAACTGCACGCAATATTCGAGTTAGGACGCACCAATGAGCAATATAAGGCAAGTATGACTTTTTCAGATTTACACTCGAAGGTTGTACCAATGAACCCTACTAATTTATTTGCCGTTTTCACTGTTTCTGTACAGTGTTGGCTCGGCTTAAGATCCTTTGATACCGCAAAACACAACACCAAAATATACTTTTTCTGTACTTGCCAGAGGCACATTTTTCATGGAGTATTTAGCTTGGACATTGTTGTTTCCGATATCATTATTTTGGTGTCGTCCGCGAATTTACTTAAAGTTCATCAATATCATTGATGTATATTATGTAAAGTACTGGACCTAAAACAGAGCCTTGAGGAACACCACTATTTACTTTATGCCACTCTGACTCTTTTCCGTTGATAATAACACGTTGTTTTCTGTCAGAGAGCCAATCTCCCAGCCATTTCAGATTATTTCCGGCTATGCCGTGAGCTTTTACCTTACTTATTAGCCTCTTATGTGGGACAGTGTCGAAAGCTTTCTGGAAATCAAGGTAAACAATGTCCACTGCTTTTGTCTCGTCATACGAGTTAAATACTTCATAAAAGAAGTCTAGTAAATTTGTTAGGCAGGAGCTTCTATTTCTGAATCCGTGTTGGGAGTCTTTTATGATTTTATTCTCTTCTAGGAACGTGACAATCTTACTTCTAATTACTGTTTCCATCAGCTTGCACACTACTGAAGTAAGACTGATTGGCCTGTAATTTGATGGCAGTGAATCAATTTTCTTTTTTTAAAAATGGGCGTGACATTTGCCAGCTTCCACTCATTGGGGACATTCCTCGTTAGTAACGTTTTATCAAATAAAGTTGTGAGTGGTTTCACGAGCTCATTTTTTGCTTCCTTAAGAAGCCTGGGTTATATTTTACCTGGCCCTGGTGTTTTGTTTACGTTCATGCTGTTCATGACTGAGAGGATTTCATTTTCTGTGATTATGAAGTTAGGCAGTGTGACACCCTGTGTCTGAGGCGCGATGGTAGGCAGGTTACCGTGAAGATCCTTAGTCGTGAAGACTGTTGAAAAGTAATTGATAATTAAGGGTGTTTGCCATGTCAACTTCGTTGTCTATTTGTTTACCATTTTCCGTTAATGGAACAATTGTTGATGTTAAGACCCTTTTAGTTTTTACGTAACTTTGAAATTCTTTCAAGTTTGTCTTGCAGGAGTTTGCTATTTGAGCTACAACATATTTCTTGCTGCGCCTTATCAGCTTTTTTCGTTTGTCTGCGCAATCTATCATGTGCTAATTTGTCATTTTCATGATATGTTAATTTGTGATACGCCTCTTTCTTTGCTAGAAGGCAGCATCTGATTTCGTTGTTCCCCCATTTCGGTTTGGTGTTTTTAAGGTTTCTTCTGTTACGTAGCGGTACACACAAGTTGTTTCATTTATCGTTCTAGCTAACGCTTCCCATGCTTTGTTTAGGTCTGGTGTTTCCAGCAATGTATTTCAGTTTTTGGATGGAAGCTGCATGCGGAGGTTGTCATAGTTTGCACGCCGATAATCAGGCACTTTTTCTTTACTTTCATTTACCTTGGTTTTATTAAAGTTAATGGTAAAGGATAAACTATGATAGTCGCTATTGCTAAATTTTGGTCCAACTTTTAGGTCTTTGACTGTATTGTCATCATTAGTGAGGACAGTATCAAGAATATTTTCTCTTGTCGGGTGTATGACGTGTTGGTGGAGTGAGCTTTCTAGTAAACTATTGTAGAGCTGCCGACCTAAATGAACAGAGAATGGTTCGCCCCACCTCGTGCCTGGGAGGTTAAAGTCCCCCCATTATTATGCCATTATTTGCGCAGTTAATGTCCGCTGTTTGTTCATATACTTGTTCGTGTATTGCGGGTGACTGGGCTGGAGGGCGATAGAAGAGACCTAATGTTATTTTTTGTGACTTATTTTCTATATGAATGAAAGTGAAATCAATGTTTGCAATGGCTGGGGTTTGCATTAAACGTGAGTTAATATTACTTTTAACATATAACATTACACCGTCCCCTGTACGGTGAGATCTCTCGCAACTAAAAGAGTAATAGCCGGGAAGTGAGTACTCGGCCAGGTAGTCTCTGAGCACTGAATTTATCCATGTTTCGGTGATACCAATGACGTCGTAGTTTTCTTCGTATATAAGAGCTTGCAGCTCACCAAATTTACTTCGCAAACTACAATCATTAAAATAAAAAGCTTTGATCTTATCTGAATGTGTATATGTGCGTGTTGTATTTTCTACGAAGCTGGTGTTTTCGCTACCGCTCGCCTGTTTTTTGGTCTGAGGAGGCAAACTTTGTTATTTAATAATCTCCCCATCCTCGCTGCACCCACCGAATTCAAGTAAAGAGCATCTTTCTGAAAGAGACTGTGTTCATTATAAAAGTCATTCCACATATCAATAAATTCTACGTTTTCCTGTTGGCAGAGAGTCTTCATTCTGTTATTTGTACTGAAGACCATATTATAGAAGCGAGCGTCAGCCTTAATCCTCGGGAGAATGCCTGAAATGATAATATTTCTGGATTTAGTTTTGTACTTCTGTATCATTTCCTTGTATTTCGTCATCAGTTCTTCTGAGCGGGTGGGCTGAACGTCGTTGGTACCTGCGTGAATGACATAGAGTGTATTACTAGAGGCGTCCTTTGTGACCCCGTCAATCGAGGCTGTAATGTCTTTCAGAGAGGCTCCAGGGAAGCAGTATCTCCGTCTACGAGAGGGGACACGTCCACAAAACTCCTCTAACTGACCTCGCACAATCGAGTCGCCAACGAGTCTTGTTTCCTCATGGACGTCCATCTAATCGCTGAGAATGGAAAAACGATTAAAGGTGGTGAGGGGTAGATGACTGCGTCGTATGTTTCTCCTTGCCCCATTTCTGACGGGTATAAATGCTGCATCCTGTGGGGGGGAAGATTGTGGGGATGAGGGTGAAGTACCTGAGGCGCCTGGTGTGGCAGCAGTAGGAGGTCCATGGCTAATTCCAACATTTTCGGGTACAAAGTCCTGCAATGTTTCAAATCGAGTTTTTAGTTCAATGTATCTTTTGCTTCCTTCTTCCACAATTTCCTCAAGGCGTGTTCATGTGTCCTACAAGGAGATAATTTTTAAATTCTGCATACCTCTTGTTTCCTTCTTCCACTGCCATTTCAAGGTGAGAACGTAGGTCACACAGCCTGCAGATAGGGAGAGAGAAAAGATCAACGAAGTACTGCCGAGCGAAACGCCCACTGAACTCGCTACACGTTTTCAAGTCAGAAGGCATTGTTAGTACAGTGAATAGAAGATTCTAGAAAAAAAACGAAAGCGGCGACAGTAGTAGAGCTGTCAAGGCAGGAATGAACAGTAATTATGGGATTAATAACTGATGGGCGCGGCGGTCTTAATCCTGTCCCTAGGGGTAGGGCAGTCCGTCCAGGCGCGGCTTAAGCTGTTCCCTTGGGAATACCAACTGGAATTTAGCAGGAAAACCTGTGGCATACAATACACCAAAATACGCAACAACAAACACAGTTGTTCCACAAAACAGGGTTATTACGGTACAGTACAAAACTACAACTACAAAAAGTACGAAGTTGTTACAGAGAACAGACGAACAGGTAAGAGCAGATGAAGTCCTATTTACTGACAGAGAAGAACAAACTACAATGTTACACTGTGTTTGCGTCAAAAAGTGTTGTGTAATATGTATAAGGAATGAAAACAGGTAAGATAGAGCAAATATTTCAAGAACTTAGCGAGGTCGCTGGTAGGTGGATGCCGGGCTCCGGGCCGAAGGTCAGGTCAAGGACGTCTGCACTTCAGAAAGTAGTGAGCAAGACTGAAGTATACAGCTCACGCAGGGAAGCCTCAGAACGCCTAACTTCTGATCGCTCTAAAATTTCTGATTGGGGAAAGACAAACTTAGTGTTGTTCATGTTCATTGCCTCTAAAACTCAATTCCTCCACGTATCAACTCGACACAACCTTCCAAATAACTATCCTCTCTTCTTTAGTGACACTCAACTTTCCTCTTCTTCTACACTGAACCTTCTCGGTCTATCCTTTACTTATAATCTAAACTGGAAACTTCACATCTCCTCTCTAATTAAAACAGCTTCTATAAAGTTAGGTGTTCTGAGCTGTATCTACCAGTTTTTCTTACCCCCCCTCCCCAGTTTGCTAACTCCATAACAGGGTCTTATCCGTCCATGTATGGAGTATGCTTTACATGTCTGCGGAGGCTCCACTCATACAGCTTTATTGAACAGGGTGGAATCAAAAGCTTTTCGTCTTATCAACTCTTCTCCTCTGACTGACTGTCTTCAGCCTCTTTCTCATCGCCGCAAAGTTGACTCTCTTGCTCTCTTTTACCGATATTTTAATGCTAACTGCTCCTCTGATCTTGCTAACTGCATGCCTCCCCGCGGCCTCATTGCACAAGACTTGCCTCTTCCTCTCACCCTTATTCTGTTCATCCCTTTCTCTGGTAAACTCTGGAACTCTCTCCGTGCCTCTGCCTATGACCTGAACTCTTTCAAGAGGGAGGTATCAAGACACTTATCCCATTCTTTTGGCCATTGATTTAGAACTTTTCCAGGGACCGGCACTTCAGTGGGCTTTTATGTTTTATTTTTGTTGCCCTAGGCCGCCTCCCTTCTACATAAAAAAAGAAAAAATCCGACTGCCTCATTTATCAGATGAGCTCAGTAAGCTGAGGGTGGATATGGTGGGGGTCTCTGAGATAAGGAGGCCCTGGTAGTGGCGAGACCAGTAGTAAGGATTTTACTTACAACGGTCCGGCATGAGCAATGGTCACTATGTGAAGGGGGTAGCCATAGGCATCTCCAGCAGACTGCAGCCGTCTGTTGTAGAGATTACTCCGGTTGATTAGCGTATAATGCAACTAAGGATGATGCACAGTTTAGGCTTCATGTCTGTTGCTGCAGTGTATGCTCCTACCAAGGTGTGTGAAACTGAAGAGAAGGAGATGTTCGATGCTAAACTCGACTCTGTATTGGACCAGTGTGCCTGTCGTGATGCGTTCATTGTCCTAAGCAACTTTAATGCTGTCACTGAAACTGAAAGGGCTGACTGTGAAATATGTTTTGGTCCCCATGGTTCTGGTACCAGAAATGACAACAGCTCTTTCCTTCTGAATTTTGCAAGATCAAGAAGACTGAAATTTGCAGGTTCCTGGTGTCAGATACTAGCGCTGCACCGAACTGCAGGGTTTTTTGGAGTGCTGAGTTCTTTGCAACCGATCACAGGAATGTTGTTGCTTCACTCAAGCTTCATGTCAAGTCCAGAAAGCCTCCAAGTTGTAACTACGCTGTTTTTTATCTTAAAAAAACTGAAGGACTTGACATGTGCACAAGAGTCTGTAGTGACAGTCTCCAATCGGTTTGGAGCGCTCGACACCCTTGAGGACCCTAAAGAACTATGGGATACCTTCAAACGTGAGACTTGAGGCTGCCAAGGAATGCATTGGGGAGCGCCCGAGGTCACGGAGTGGCTTCACCTCGGTAGAGACACTGGAAATCATTGAGGAGAGTCGCGCTGCCAGACTTTCTGGGGACCATGACCAATACAGGGCTCTATCACGTAGGACTAGAACTCTCCTGAGAAGAGACAAGGAGAGGTATGTCAGGGGTCTCGCTGAGTATCTCCAGTGTCATTTAAATGCAAATGACTTCAGACCTGCCTATCGAGCTAAGAAGAAGCTCTGCTCCAAGTCTACTTCTCAGGTGATTACTATCCGAACAGCAGATGGTTGCCTCGTATCGGACGCAGATGGGCAGATGGCTCGTTGGGCTGAGTACTTTGAGCAGCTGTTCACGGTGGATCCTCCAAGCGGATAGCTCCAGATTACAGAGTTGCAGGCGGTGGATGCTGATCCGCCCATTGATGAAACTGCACCCTCCATTGGCAATGTCAAAGGGCAAAGGCAAAGTTGAGGGGTGGAAAGGAAGCTGGCATCTGCAACATCAGTGCGGGGCTGCTCAAAGCTAGAGGTGAAGCCATGAATCGTGGGTTGCTTGCTGTCTTGACTGCTGTATGGCATTCAGAACCATTCCTCCTGACTGGAAGAAGGGGTTGGCCGTCCCTATCTGGAAAGGAAAAGGGGACCGTGAAGACCGGAATAACTACCGTGGAATAACACTGCTTAGCGTTCCAGGCAAGGTGCTTGCCCATTTGCTGCTGACACGGATCCGCACTCACCTGCTGAAACATCAGAGACTTGAACAGTCAGGGTTCACGCCCGCTAAGTCAACAACTGACCGTATCCTAGCGCTTTGTGTACTGGTGGAGCGCCTATGTGAGTTTCGACAGGGAATGCTTGCAGCCTATGTCGATCTCAAGAAGGCGTTTGACTCAGTGCATCGAGAGACACTTTAGGATCTTCTACGCCTCCGTGGGATTCCTGGCAAAGATTATTGGTCTATTAACTGGCCTGTACTCCGGGACTGTAAGTGCTGTGAAGTGTGGAGGGGGCATGTCCAGCTTCTTCCCTGTAAATACAGGTGTGAGGCAGGGGTGTGTGCTTGCTGCATCACTTTTCAACATATGCATGGATTGGGTACTAGGCAGAGTTGTGGAACAAAGTAATTGGGGAACGTCTGTCGGCAACACCGAAATTACAGATCTTGTTTTTGCTGATGATACAGCAATCTTAGCTGAGTCACTGGAGGTTCTGGTAATGGCTCTAGAGGCACTGCACGAGGAAGTCAAGGTTTCTTGGGCCATGACCAATGTACAGATGTATGAAGGCGTACTAGATGAAACAGTACAGTCTGACCATGTGTGTGGCGAGGACATTGAGATCTTAAATGTCGAGATCATTTACCTCGCTCCTTTGGGTAGAGGTTTGGGGTTCGGAATCCTCTGGAGGGGAAACTCTACGGGTCATGCTCCGAGTTACAGCGCAAAATGGGAAACATTGGGGCATATCTGCCTCCAGTTGCTTTAAATCGGCAGGGGCACTCAGCACTTCCTTCATTACCGGGGGAGGGGCTCCTCCCATTCTCTCCCCGGCCAAATCATTCCCTAAAATTAGGTCAACGCCTGGGACAGGTAGCTCAGGCAAAACAGCAACTGGGGCATCACCCACAAAACAGTCCGAGTTTAGGTGGACTCGAACTAAAGGCGCTGTATATTTCGCTGGATATTTTGCTTTGAGCGAGAACTGATGGCGAACCTGGATATTTTGCTTTGAGCGAGAACTGATGGCGAACCATTTTTTCTTAACCTTGCTCGAGGTTCTGTTGTTGTTAAATGTTTCATTCAAATTTTGGGCCATACCTTCCCAAATATGATGTTTTTTTTTGGTTAGAGATTCCTGGCATCTTAAAATTTGCTTTGAGTTCATGTACCTGGTGCTGGTACATTTGTGCCAGATACAATGTCTCCTCCTCACTCCAGTTAGCCTTCCTTAGGCGTTTGATTGGAGGAGTGGCATACATTGTTAGCTGCAATGAGTGAATAAATTAAATTAGCACCATGTCATTTTGTCCTAACTAAACTCATTAAGTTAATAAGTTAGGTTAGTTAAGTTTGGAATTCATGTCTTAATCCATTATTGGAGAAAAAAAATAATGTTTTAGAAGTTTGTTAAAATAGTGACACCTGCTTTTCGTCCATAATTTTTATTATTTCTTGCTTTATAGAAAACAATGTTTTCTTGGCTGTAGGAGTTAATATATCAAGCTTCTTGGTTTCAAGAAAAGAAATTAATAGTTTCTCACCATAAATTAAAGTGTCGTTTTATGAATGGAACAAAGTTTTTGTTTATTTCTTCCAACCATCAAGCATCAAAATTTACCATCATCATCAACATTAAGTATGGATGACAAATAACTAAAAAATAAATTCTAAGCTACAACAATGGAAGGTTAAGGGGGGCTTGCAGGGGCTGCAGCATTGCAATAAAACTAAACCTATGTTAACACCTAACCTACTTAAACCTAATGAGAGCCCACTGATACTTTTTTATGGTGTTTTTTTTTTTAAGTTTGTTGACCTTAGGAGAGAAGCCTAGGGTAATAGGACCCTGAAGAGCTATGGGATACTTTCAAACGTGAGACTCTTGAAGCTGCCAAGGAATGCATTGGGGAGCGCCCGAGGTCACGGAGTGGCTTCACCTCAGCAGAGACGCTGGAAAGTATTGAGCAGAGTCGCGCTGCCAGACCGGTTGGGGACCATGACCAGTACAGGGCCCTGTCACGTAGGACTAGAACTTTCCCGAGAATAGACAAGGAGAGGTATGTCAGGGGTCTAGCTGAGGATGTCGAGTGTCATTTAAATGCGATTGACTTCAGACCTGCCTATCGAGCTCTGAAGAAACCGCTCCAAGTCTACTTCTCAGGTGAGTGCTATCCGAACAGCTGATGGTTGCCTCGTATCGGACGCAGATGGGCAGATGGCTCGTTGGGCTGAGTACTTTGAGCAGCTGTTCACGGTGGATCCTCCAAGCGGACAGCTCCGGACTGCAGGATTGCAGACGCTGGATGCTGATCCACCCATTGACGAAACCACACCCTCCATTGGCGATGTCAAAGAGGCTGTGGCAAAGTTGAGGGGCGGAAAGGCAGCTGGCATCTGCAACATCAGTGCGGAGCTGCTCAAGGCTGGGGGTGGAGCCATGTATAGCATTCAGGTACCATTCTCCCTGACTGGAAGAAGGGGTTGGTCGTCTCTATCTGGAAGGGGAATGGGGACCGTGAAGACTGCAACAACTACCGTGGAATAACGCTGCTCAGCGTACCAGGCAAGGTGCTTGCCCATTTGTTGCTGACGCTGATCCGCACTCACCTGCTGAAGCATCGGAGACCTGAACAGTCAGGTCCCGCTAAGTCAACAACTGACTGTATCCTAGCGCTTTGTGTACTGGTGGAGCGCCGACGTGAGTTTCGACAGGGAATCCTTTCAGCCTATGTCGATCTCAAGAAGGCGTTTGACTCAGTGCATCGAGAGACACTCTGGGATCTTCTGCGTCTCCGTGGGATTCCTGCAAGGATTATTGGTCTATTAACTGGCCTGTACTCCGGGACAGTAAGTGCTGTGAAGTGTGGAGGAGGTGTGTCCAGCTTCATCCCTGTGAATACAGGTGTGAGGCAGGGGTGTGTACTTGCTCCATCACCCTTCAACATATGCATGGATTGGGTACTTGGCAGAGTTGTGGAACAAAGTCACTGTGGAGTATCTGTCGTCAACACAGAGATTACAGATCTTGTTTTTGCTGATGATGCAGCAATCTTCGCTGAGTCACTGTAGGTGCTGGTAATGGCTCTAGAGGCACTGCACGAGGAGTTGAAGCCCTTGGGACTTAAGGTTTCCTGGGCCAAGGTTAAGGTCCAGGTGTTTGGAGGCATACTGGATGAAACAGTATAGTCTGTCCATGCGTGTGGCGAGGACATTGAGATCTTGAAAAACTTCACATACCTTGGTAGTGTAGTACATAACGATGGTGGGTCGAGCCAAGAAGTTACACGGCGGATTGGCCTGGCCCACGGCGTTATGGATTCGCTCAACACGAGTATTTGGCGTTGTCGATACCTGTGCAGACAGACAAAGATTCGGATCTTCAAGTCGCTGGTGATCCCTGTCTTACTCTATGGTTGTGAGACATGGACACTGAACACCGACCTGAAGAGGCGAATTGATGTCTTTGGTACTAGATGCCTTCGTAGGATCATGGGATACCGCTGGTATGACTTTGTGTCAAAGCAACGATTGTTCCGTGAGACCGATTCGAGGCCTATTACTAGAATAGTCCATCAGCGCCAACTGCGGCTATATGGGCATGTGGCGCGATACCCGGAAGCCGACCCTGCTTGTCGGGTTGTTTCCGTAAGGGACAACCCGACCTGGAGGAGGCCTAGGGGACGCCCACAGAACTCTTGGCTGCGGCAAGTCGATGCTTCCTGCTGGGAGTTACTCGGTATAGGAAGGGAGCCTGCATGGAGACTCGCTAGGTGTGACCGCCAGGAGTGGCGCCGTAGGGTAAGCGAGGCAACGTGCTCCCCGGCGTATGCCCCCCATGATTGATTGATTGGTCGCGTCGTCCTCAGACAGTTTTTGTGGATACGGGCCCAGGTCCGCAGCAGGCTGGGTGTCCGTAGTCTGCTCACGTTCGTCGTGCTGTTATTCCTCTTCAGTTTGGTTCGCTGCGCCATGACCCCATGTGTAGTCTCCAGGCCCATAGTAGCGCCACAGCCGATCGGCATGAACGACGAGTTTACGACCATGATGCCCTTGACGAATCCTGTAGGTGACATCGGAGACAGCCTCCAGCACTGTATAAGGCCTCTCCCAGGAACTGTGCAGCTTAGGAGACATAACTCTCTTTCTGCGAGGGTTGCCGTGTAGCTCGCTTCTCTCATCCTCCGGTCATAGTACTGCTTTATGGCCTGCCCCGCCATTCGAAGATTGCCTCGAACCTGTCTGTGGGTCTCTGACAGCTTATCCTGTAGTGCTAATGCAAAGGCTGTTGTGACAGTAACCAGACTTCGTGTTAGGGACATGATAGGTAGAAATTCATTGTATTTATATATGCAAATACAATCTGATGCAACAGCTTTGTCCTTTCCATGGAGTTGCATATGTTTATATATATAACTAGGCATTTCCATTATTATTGTATCTATAGGATGTTACATTTACTAAAATATGTATAATAATGTAAACTCTCTAAGTAGGATGTAGTTTATAAGACATCAGTATATGAGATAAAACAATATACTTGAACACTGAGGCATCACACACACACACACACACCCATCCCTGAATCACATGACCAAGCCTCGGAGAGAAGAAATCGAGCTGCAGTGTGAGGCGGTTGGGGGAGACCCAACTGGGCCGCCGCTGGCCGGTCTTCCCCAGGTTTTGCATGGTGTTTGGGGTGTGAGAACTTTGTGTGTTGTGCCGTGAACGTGTGTGTTCTCGGGAATCAGAAGTGTTCTCTAAGTTATCTTCCAAGAGACAGACTAAACACTTCTCCGAGAAAAGACCGTGTGTCGTGAAATCATTGTAAATATCATACATAATATATTAACTTTTATAATTTGAGTTTCCTTCCAAACCTGGGTCTGATCACATATAATATATAACTTAACCAGTTGACCGCTCGCCACAAGTATCAGAATCACTTGGACAACTTATGTTGGTGAAGCTACCTCTAGCCAACATAAAATGGTGGCAGCGGTGGGTTGAACCACTAAAAACATTAAAAACCCCAGGAAACTCAGAAAAACGAAACATTGTGAAACAAGCTAGTGAGTGAACACAAACGAGAAAGAGAGGAGTGAGATGGTAGCGACCTTGCCCTTGACCAAATAGCTGACACGGCTCAAATTTGTTGTAACTTAGAGTTGGCTGCTGCTTCTCTGTCTCATCGCTCTAAAGACACTCCTGCATAACGCTTGTTTTGCAGTACTAACGGTACTTTGAAACCACACAGACACACACCACCACCACTTCAGATATATTTGCTGGTGGCTGGGTAACAAAATTACTCAGCCTGAATACATCTATTTACACCAAAACCTCGGTGTATTGGAAGGGCGTGGTCGATGTCGGCTGGGGCCAAGGATATTATAGAATCCTTGGCTAGGACGCATTTGGCGTGGTACTTTTGGTCCGGGCATGGGAATCGCGGAGTTGACGAGTGACCCTTGAACTCCGCGCGCGCCTGGGTGGAAGCTGCACCACCCCCCTCGTTCCCGCCACCCTCTTAAGGACGAGTGAGGTTGACATAAGCTGACTTGGCGCCTGCTGCAATGCTGCTACCGAAGAGGAGCGCATAGCCTCCCTTCTACATTAAAAAAAAAAAAAAAAAAAAAAAAAAAATAATATATATATATATATATATAATTCTAATATGATATATATATATATATTTTATAAAATATTATATATATATATATATATATATATATATATATATATATATATATATATATAAAACCGGGAGAGCACCAGTGAACACCACCTCTGCTGTCCATCTTGCTCAGCCACTGTGTAGAAGATAAACAGACGGTTAGTCACCCAAGGACATCTTAGGAGGACCAACTAGGAGGGTGAGGGGGAGTGAAACTACTCTCTCTCTC
>CM035189.1:103795-117692 GCA_020233015.1 Callinectes sapidus | reverse complement strand
CATGCATGGATTGGGTACTAGGCAGAGTTGTGGAACAAAGTTATTGTGGAGCATCTGTCGGCAACACCAAGATTACAGATATTGTTTTTGCTGATGATGCAACAATCTTCGCTGAGTCACTGGAGGTTCTGGTAATGGCTCTAGAGGCACTGCACGAGGAGGTGAAGCCCTTGGGACTTAAGGTTTCCTGGGCCAAGACCAAGGTCCAGGTGTTTGGAGGCGTGCTGGATGAAACAGTACAGTCTGTCCCTGCGTGTGGCGAGGACATTGAGATCTTGAAAAGTTTCACATACCTTGGTAGTGTAGTACATAACGATGGTGGGTCGAGCCAAGAAGTCACACCGCGGATTGGCCTGGCCCACGGCGTTATGGATTCGCTCAACACGAGTATTTGGCGTTGTCGATACCTATGCAGACGGACAAAGATTCGGATCTTCAAGTCGCTGGTGATCCCTGTCTTACTCTATGGATGTGAGACATGGACGCTGAACACCGACCTGCAGAGGCGAATTGATGTCTTTGGTACTAGATGCCTTCGCAGGATCATGGGATACCGCTGGTATGACTTTGTGTCAAATCAGCGATTGTTCCACGAGACCGATTCGAGGCCTATTACTAGCCTAGTCCGTCAGCGCCAACTGCGGCTATATGGGCATGTGGCACGATACCCGGAAGCCGACCCTGCTTGTCGGGTTGTTTCCGTAAGGGACAACCCAACCTGGAGGAGGCCTAGGGGACGCCCACAGAACTCTTGGCTGCGGCAAGTCGATGCCTCCTGCTGGGAGTTACTCGGTATAGGAAGGGAGCCTGCATGGAGACTCGCGAGGCGTGGCCGCCAGGAGTGGCGCCGTAGGGTAGGCGAGGCAACGCGCCCCCTGGCGTATGCCCCCCATGATTGATTGATTGATGAATTCACGTACAAGATTATTATTATTATCAATCAGATTTATATTGAAATATCCAAGTATAAATACTGCAGTGAATTTATCTCGTATAGTTGTTAAAAAGTCTAATAATACATTTAGGAAAATATTTTTATCTCCATTTGGTGGTCTATATCTGTGTGTGTGTGTGTGTGTCTGTGTGTGTGTGTGTGTGTGTGTGTGTGTGTGTGTGTGTGTGTGAGTGTGTGTGTGTGTGTTATTGTCTTATATTTTGTTTAATATTTGAAGTACATATTAGATTTTTCAGGCGTGCTTTGATAGTCTAGAGTACGGTACCGAAGGTGCGGAGGTGCGGTACCGGACCGAGGGAAAAATTTTCGGCGTGGAAGTACAGGTACGGACTATCTGCGTTTCGAGTTCCGAAGGAGCGGTACCAGACTACCCGATATCTAGTAACGCTCCCAGCTTTGATCTTTCACCACCTCATCATATTCTATGGATATCAAATTCAAACCATTTGCATCACTGATTTTGTAACGTGCCAAAGAGAGAACAGCAAAAACGAACAAGAATGAAAAGAAAAACAAAAATGTAACGTAGTTTATTCTAACTTAATCTATTAGTCTACATTCCAAATGTAGCTACAATGGTTGTACTTCATAGAATCTCAAATTAAGAAAGAAAGGAAGGAGAAGAAAGTGGACATGCTGAGGTAATTGGCATATGATTGAATTGCAGGACAGTGAAAGGCGAAGGGTGAAGAGAATTGTATATGTACCGCTGTGTGTGTGTGTGTGTGTGTGTGTGTGTGTGTGTGTGTGCGTGTGCGTGCTCGCTAGGTGTGCAAGGAGGGGCAGGGGGTCGCTGTTTATATGTATAGCACAGCCATGATGTTTATAGCACATATGTCGTTCCTGCTGTTGAATCTGTCACTGGTACAAGCAATATTACCTATTTTTCCCGGAAAATACTGACGTAGCTCTCAACGTTGTCATGTCTATTGCTTTATTTTCATGAGCTAACCCTTAATCCCAGCACATCAAACTCCCCGCTGACGTGGATGTCACAGGGATTATAATACATAACATAGGACTACATGGGAAGTACAGGTATCAGGGAAGGGTTTGCATAGAATTACACGGCATAGGTAGTACACAGAGGTAGCAGATGGCAGATTTGTCAGTTTGGCAGAGGCTGTTTTCCAAATTCAGTTTTTCATAAACATTCTGACTGATAGATGCATCAGTGAGTATTGTACATGTTGTGACTCATGGTACGTAACTTTTCTACTACTTTAGTGGTCTTTCCTTATCAAATTGCATAGTGCTGTAAGAATGGTTTGCGTGGAAGCACGTGACAGAAAAAAAAGGGCAGTTTTGATAAACACATGGTGTCTAAAAGGTATGGATAATTAAAAAAGGAAATCTTTGTTTAGCAGTGAAAGGGGTTCTTATGTAGGCTACCATAGAGGTACATTATCTTCTTTTTACAGTGATTCTCTTCTGCGGTCTTTTATGATGATAATAATAATAATAATAATAATAATAATAATAATAATAATAATAATAATAATAATAATAATCATTATTATTATTATTATTATTATTATTATTATTATTACTATATTTTTAGTTATTCAGTATATTTTTGTTACGATACATGTCGCTTTGATTCTTCTTACAACATTTTTCTTGGCACCATATCAAACGAGGAAATAAAGAAAGAAGGAACAGGGAAGTATATGAGAAAAGGAAGGGAGAGGTGATAAGGGAAGTATATTATGGTTGGTGAGGGAGAGAAGGATGTCGAGGGAGGCAGGAAAGAAGGAAGGTGAAAGAAATGATAGACACCGATGGATGGTAAGGGGAATAGGAGGAAGAAAGGGAGGAGGAGGTTGAGGACGAAGATGATTGGACCAGTGATTTGACGTGTAATAAGGTCAGGAGGACAGCGAAACAGAGGGAGAGGGAAGGAGGACAGAAGGGAAGGATGTGGGAAGGGGTTGCGGGGAAGCTGATCAGGATTGGATGTTATTCGCGCGGTGATGAGACGTGTGTGATGAAGGGTGAGTGATGGGTGGCAGCGGGCTGGCTACACAAACGTGGCGACTGGTGGATGAGTGCTGTCACGCTGGGTTAACCCTTTCGCTGTTATTTGACACGTCGTTCACTAATCACTAACCACTCTGAGACATTTTCTCTTGTTCTACACCATATCGGATTGTTTTAGTTTTGTTTACTTACTTGGTCTAAAGCTCAGGTAATGTGATATATATATATATATATATATATATATATATATATATATTTATGTGGGACAGTAGGGGAAGGCTTGAGATTACAACACTACCCTAATGGGGCATTGCCGATATCATGGTTGATATAGCAAAGCGGTGACAGCGGTCAGTGCGTTATCCTGTGGTGTCTTGTGGCATGGAACGGGCGAAGGGCGTCAGGGGGGAGGGGGTGGCGTAGGCCTGGGAGACGCCTCAGGCCCCTCCCAAGTTTCGCCAGGGCTTCTTAGTATCTGGTAAAGAGCTTGGGCAGACTATAAGTGATCAGAGCGTCTTCGTAACTATTGTAGGCAAAGCGGAGGATGATCTGCACGCCCTTTTGTGTACTTTTCCAGTTACTGATGTTGTTATATTTTTGTCGGGGTTGATGGTGAGAAAAACAAAGAAAGGGAGGAAAGGAAGGAAGGAAGGAAAGAAGGAGGAGGAGGAGGAGGAGGAGGAGGAGGAGGAGGAGGAGGAGGAGGAGGAAGAAGAAGAAGAAGAAGAAGAAGAAGAAGAAGAAGAAGAAGAAGAAGAAGAAGAAGAAGAAGAGGAGAGAAAGGAATAGAAAGAAAGTCCAAACAACCACAGACCTGTTTGGTTAACTATTCTGCCTTAACTTTTAGTGAGAGAAGTAGAGGATTATACAATCGAAGGCTCCTTCCGTAGTCCCCATTCCCTTCAGCCGAAGCTGGCCAGAGAAACGAAATGTTACCATATGTATAGAAAAAAAAAGAAAACGTAATTTAGAAGGAACGTATAAACAAATTATGTTTTCTTCTACCACATCTAATCTACATCCATTCCTAATATTAGTGTTAGTGTTATCTGGTGGGTCATTTCCTCCAGCATGAATTTAATTGAATAGGATGCATTTTCGCTAGTTGAATACAGTGATGGGTTAATTGCTCAGTAAGGACTTGACTCCTTTTGTAGGATGAAGAGGAAGGGAAGGAGAAGGGGATGATCCACACACTCGCCACATTTCAGAGTCACAAACGGGAGACAGGTGTTGTAAATAACAGGTGTGTACATGTGTGTGTGTGTGTGTGTGTGTGTGTGTGTGTGTGTGTGTGTGTCTGGTGTGTGTGTGTGTGTGTGTGTGTGTGTGTGTGTGTGTGTGTGTTATTCACCTCTGTCGCCTGCTGGTCACCCAGCCAGCCTTTCCCTACGGAGCGAGCTTAGAGCTCATGTAGACCGATCTTTGGGTAGGGCTGAGACCACATCACACACCACACACCGGGACAGCGAGGCTACAACCCCTCGAGTTATATCCCGTACCTACTTGCTGCTAGGTGAACAGGGGCTAGATACACATTAAGAGACTTGCCCATTTGCCTCGCCGCGCCCGGGACTCGAACCCGGGCGCGTGGTAATCACTACACTACGCGATGTGTGTGTGTGTGTGTGTGTGTGTGTGTGTGTGTGGGTGTCTGTGTGTGTGTGTGTGTGTGTGTGTGTGTGTGTGTGTGTGTGTGATTCACCACGGTCGCCTGCTGGTCACCCAGCCAGCCTTTTCCTACGGAGCGAGCTCAGAACTCATAGACCGATCTTCGGGTAGGGCTGAAACCACATCACACACTACACACCGGGGCAGCGAGGCCACATAATTCCTCGCCGCGCCCGTGACTCAAAACCGGATCCTCTGGGTTCTGAGCCCACCGTGCTAACTACTACACTACGCGGTGTGTGTGTGTGTGTGTGTGTGTGTGTGTGTGTGTGTGTGTGTGTGTGTGTGTGTGAGAGAGAGAGAGAGAGAGAGAGAGAGAGAGAGAGAGAGAGAGAGAGAGAGAGAGAGAGAGAGAGTGCTCTTTATTTTCTGTAGGAGGATAAAGGTAGCGAAAGGTAGCATAAATGGAAAAAAAAGGTTCACTTCATTTCCAAAAGTGATGTCATCGGTTTGAAATAAATGAGATAGGGATGAATAAATGTTATTGGAGATGTTTTCATCAGATGCCAGAAGTCTCAAGGGAGTTGGATTTTGAAAGCTTTTGAATTTTTTTTTTGTTAAATGAAGGAGTGTTTGACAAATTGAAGAACAGACTTAGTATGATTCCGGGCAGATATATGAAGCGTATCAGATTCAGTTGATGGAAGGCTCAAGTTTCTTTTGTGGGTAACCTCTCTATCATGTTGAGTTCGAGAACAGGCTGTGTTAAACCTCGGTCTAAAAGCTTCTGGGTGAGAAAAAGAGTGAGGAATGTACGCCTCAATGCCAGACCCTCACTCTATTATGCGCTCAACACACATGGGTCTCTGACACGGATGCTGTAAGAATCCCATGGAAAATTAGCTTTGTACCTCATCATCCTCCCCGAAGAAGCAAAAGTGAAGCGCCAGAGGCACCTCTGCTCTAAAGGATCCTGAAGAGAGATTGGAGATCGGGGAATCCAAACGTAAAAGATAGAGTAATAGTATACGCGCATATGCTGAAGGGTCAGAGGTAAGAAATAGATCAAGAATGTTGGACGTATCTCCGAGACTGTCAGGAACACAAGTTGCTCTGGGTTATGGAGGACAGCAAAGTTGAACGCTAGTTCACCAGGATGGTCAGTGAAGGGAGAGGAAGGCCAAAGTTAGTGGTAAACATAGAAATTTACAAGGATGGATATCTCTGCGAAGGGATAGAGAGACTGAATGTGCTCCACTTCGGAAGTTAAATAGTCCAAGAATTTCTTATAGTCAGAGGAGTCAGGGGAGTGGTAGACAGCACAGATAAATTTAGTAAGAGAGTGACTTTTGAGTTGAGGCCAGCTGGTGGAAAATTCGGAAGATTCAAGAACGTGGGCACGAGAGCAGGTGAAATCGTTGTGCATACAGACGTAACCTCCAGATTTGGAACGAAAATAAGAATAGAGAATGTAGGAGAGAATAAATAATGGGATACTCTCAGTTGCCTCAGACATCCGTGTTTCGTTGAGGTAAAGAAGATAAGGTCTCGTACAGGAGAGGTGGTGCTCTACAGATTGAAAATTATATCTAAAATATATTGCAGAAGTTAATGAAGAAAAAGATGAGGGGTGTGTTAAGACATTTATGATCGACACCGAGAAAGCAATCAGACCTAGAAGGGGACTTAGATGCTAGTCAGACCAGTACTGATCCAGATTAGAGATACTGTTATTGGACCTCGCTGGGACTAAATGATCGTTACAAAGAGTAGTGGTGCTGATGAAGAATGAATGAGATGAGTGAAAACTAAAATGAGATAAGGTATATCGAGGGAAAGAGGGGGAGAGGGAATAATAAAAGTCAGATGAATTAATAGATGTTGAGGTAGGGAGAGAGAAAAAGAGAAAGAAAACCTGATGACGGCATTGGGAGAGGCTGAAGGAGTGAAATGCAAGAAGGCCACAACTAAAAGAGGTTCACGAGTTGTTTGAAAAAAGGAATGTGAAATACAATGCACCTTGGTTATATGATTAGTTGCAATGATACTGTATCACTAGCACAGTAGTTATTGTGAACTGAGATGTGTGAAATAATACCTAAGTATTAGAAAAGTATTAAAACGAAACCTTACTAACCACCAGCATCCAACCACGATCACCACCGGCACCACCACCACCACCAAGAACAACAACAACAAAAAAATACCAACAACCACTCACCTACCACTACCACTACCGCCAATGACTATTCTACCCCCAGTCACTACTATAAAACATTTAAAAACAACAATAATACTATCATTAATTTTTATATGTTCGTCATCGTTTTCATCATTATCATTATCACCATCACCACTACCACCACTGCCACCACCATCCTCACCAACCAACAACATCACCCCCACAACAAAACTGGTGGATGTAGGAATCATGGGATGAGATACAAAAGAAAAGAAGAGGAAAAAAAAAGGAGACAAAAGAGAAAGAGAAAAGAAAGATTTAATGAGTGGGTCACGCAGCTACTAATTAAATCCCAACCGTGTAATATCACACCCGAGAGAAAGATTTTCGCTTATTTGAGTTTTCTCTTAATTTTTGCTTTAAACTTACCGGTTTGTTTATCCGTCTGAATAGAATTTTTTTTTTTTTTCGAATTTATTTTCTTTTCTTAGTGCAGATAAAAACCGAGGCACGTAATTTCTGCGTAATTTCGTTCATAGTTCAGGTCAAGAGGCGTTAAAAAATCAACAGAAAAAAATTGTATTTATTTTTTTGCTTGTATTTGATTTATCACTTCATCTTCTTGACTGTACTTTTTTTTTTTTTACCATATTTTACTGGAAATAGAGAGTATAAGTGTTGCATGATACTGTATAATTTACTTTACCCTTCAAGTATATGTCGAAGAGTTTTGTGATACAAGTAATCAGTTACCATGAGCGTGACAAATTTCATATTAGTATTTTGTTTGCCCATGTAATCAAATAAGTTGGCGACCTGATCTTCCAATGTAAGAATCCAGTAAGAATTCCTTGATTACTTTAACAAACAAGTAGCCAGTTTGTAAATGAAGGGAACACTGTCCCGTATTGAAAGGTGTTGTAAGTTTGAAATTGATGGAAATGTGGCATGCGCTGGCAGAGGGTAGTCTGCCACCAGCACACAGCTTATAATACAGGCCAGACGTCATAGACACTGACTCAACTCTTGTGCGAGACGATGATTGTAATGAAGAAGATGATGATGATGATGATTATGATGATGATGATGATGATGATGACAGTGGTGATGGTGATGATGATGATGATATTGATGATAAATGAACATCCACCAAACAGATAATCAAATAAATAGATAAACAAATAAGAAAATAGGTAAGTGAGGAATACGATAAAATTGATAGATAAGATTTCTTTGTTTTTTTTCACGTACCCTGTTCCTTGTTGTCTCCCACTCTAATAGCTGAAATGTTATCAAATCAGTCAGTCCCTCGTAGTGCATCAAAACTTACCTGACGCAAGTCATTAAATCATAACTCTTATTACAGTGTTGTTAACGGTGATGATGACCTCCTGCGCCCCGCCTCTCCGTTCCGTCCCACTTATAGCCGCGTGATGCATCCATGTCCTGCGCTTCGTAGAAAAAATAAATGTAAAATATTTCGTCGTCCATTCCCTCCCGTCGTTAAGTGAGGAAGCAGTCTTGCACGATTTCGGAGAATTTTCCTCGGCACAGATTCTCAAAATTTCGTGGAAATTTGAAATGTCGTGAAATACAGACCTTAAATTGATCATGTCCACAATGACCCCATGCCACACCTCCTGCCTGCCATGGACATATTTATAAAATCTCATTTCATTGAAATTTAGATTATAATCTAATTTCAAATTCAACATTAACTGTTGTTTAATAGTTTTTTTTTCCATTATGATATTACATCTATTTGAAGAGAATATTTAACATGATTATTCATCTTGCTGCATTTCCTCTGTTTGTATTACATGATTGGTAAAAATGAAACGCAAAGAACACTTTACCAAGGTGACTGTGAAAACTAAATATTTTGCATGGACTCCTGTATGGACAGGAGGTTAGACACATGTGGCAGACCATGGCTAAATTACACTTCATATATATTCATTGGTTGTGCATGTATCAGCATTGTGTTATTCATGTCATCTATAATCACATGCATCTTTTGAGATATAGTAGGCCATGATGAAGTAGCTATATAATCAGCACATGGCGATTCATGAAGTGAACATTCTTGGAAAGTTATAACAAGATATTTTTCTGTCCATTGGTATTTTTTTTTCATCTTGCTAAATATTCCTTTATTGATGGAAAATGTGAAAAACTTTCAAACTCCAACTTCCCTCTCCTCTTTCTTCTGACTATTTCGAACGTTTGATCAAGATTCTCCACAGTGATGTTTTCCATCCCTTAACTGTCCTAAATCCTCGGAAGGCTTATAGACCTCATAGGTCCCTCCTTCCGTGCTTATACCTTGCCTGACCAAACTCTTCCAACTAGGTTTATCGACTTCTACCTTTCCTTCTTGCTGGAAGTTTGCCTATATTTAGCCTATCCCATGGTGGTGGGTGAATTTTTTTTAAAGTGAGGAGTAAGTGCCCTCTACCTCACCTGGCTCAGTTCCCTTCTGTTTCTGCCTCTCTTTCTGTCTTTTTTTGGGCAGCCAGTGGTTTTCCCTCTGGAATACCAGTGTCCTTACCCATGGCTGACCTAGGTGGCTTGCAATCTCTCCCTGTAAAAAAACTGGCGACCCTCTAGATGAGCCCCTAATCTGGTTTTGCTAAGGGATCTGACTCTACAGACCCCTCGGTTGCCAAGGCACCAGAGAGGCCTGCCTACCTATAATACAGATGCAGGGAAAGCCTGCAGGATCCCTATGTCCTGAGAGGGGCAAGAGGACCCTCTCAACCTATTTATAATTTTGGGGTTGCCAGTGGAGTTGCAGACGTGGCACCTGCTGTTGGACAATTCTTGGGTAAACCTTCGAAGGGTTCTGCATGTAGACTCCTGGAATGTCCTGAGCCTCTCAGAGGATCACCGATTTAATCATCTATCGGATGAGTTCAGTAGGCTGAGGGTGGATATGGTGGGATCTCTGAAACAAGGAAGACTAGCATTGGCGAGACCAGTAGCAAGGGTTTTACTTACTACTGGTCTAACATGAGCAATGATCATGGGCCCATGTCAAGGATGTAGTCATTGGCATCTCCAGCAGACTATAGCTGTCCATTGTAGAGGTTACTCCGGTTGATGAATGTAAACTGTGATTGGTGTTGAAGCATAGTCTAGGCTTCATGTCTGTTGTTGCAGTGTATGCTCCTACTGACGCGTGTGAAACTGAAGAGAAGGAGATATTCTATGACAAACTCAAATCTCTACTGGAACAGTGTCCCTGTTGCGATGCACTCATTGTCCTGGGTGACTTTAATGGTGTCACTGTCACTGAGAAAACTGGTTGTGAGATATGTGTTAGCACACATGGCTTTAGTGCCAGGAACTACAACAGCTCTTTCCTTGTGAATCTTGCAAGATCCAGAAGGCTGACAAATGAGGGTTCTCGGTATCAGAGACCAGCGTTGCACCGTTGGACATAGTACATCAATACCGGAGTGATAGTGAAGTGAAGATCACCCTTGTTAGTGGTCATTGGTGGATCCTCTAGAACTGCAGTGGTTTTTGGAGTACTGAGTTTTTTTTGCGACTGAACACAGGTTTGTTGTTGCTAAACTCAAGCTTCAAGTGAAGTCCAGAAAGCCACCAAGATGTGACCATACTATGTTTCATCTTGAGAAACTGAAGGATTTGACATGTGCTCAGGAGTAGGTAGTGACGATCTTCAACAGGTTTGGAGTGCTTGACATCAAGTCTACAGTCTACATCTCATGTGTGTGCAATGTGAATAACAGACGGTTGCATTGCATTGGACGCAGATAGGCAAATGGTTCGTTGGGCTGTTAGGGACATGATAGGTAGAAATTCATTGTATTTATACATGTAGATATTATCTGATGCAACATCTCTATAAGATGGTGCAATACTTCTGAAATGCTGACACAGCTTTGTCCTCTACAAGGAGTTGCATGTGTTTATATATATATAACTTGGCATTTCAATTGTTATTGTATCCATAGGATGTTACATTTACTAAAATATAATAATATAAACTCTCTAAGTAGGATGTAGTTTATGACATCACAATATGAGATAAAATAATGTACTTGAACACTGAGGCATCACACACACACACACCCATCCCTGCATCACATGACCACGCCTCGGAGTCAGCAGTTTCCTGCGCCGTGAGTCGCGACGGTCCGCACCAGGGGAGAGAAGAAATCGAGCTGCGGTGTGAGGCGGGTTGGGTGGAGACCCAACTGGGCCGCCGCTGGCCGGTCTTCCCCCGGTTTTGCGTGGTGTTTGTGGTGTGAGGACTTGTGTGTGTTGTGCCGTGAACGTGTGTGTTCTCGAGACTCAGAAGTGTTCTCTAAGTTGTCTCCCAAGAGACAGACTAAACACTTCTCTGAGAAAGACAGTGACATTACGTTCTAACCGTGTGTCGTGAAATCATTGTAAATATCATCCCTAATATATTAACTTTTATAATCTGAGTTTCCTTCCAAACCTGAGTCTGAGAAGTATAATATATAAATTAACCAGTTGACCGCTCGCCACAAGTATCAGACTCACTTGGACGACTTATGTTGGTGAAGCTACCTCCAGTCTCACAGGGCTTTGAGCTGTTCACAGTTGATCCTCCAAGCGGACAGCTCTAAACTGCAGGATTACAGATGTTCGATGTTGATCCACTCATTTCCGAAACTGCATCCTCCGTTGATGATATCAAAGAGGCAGTGACAAAATTGAGGAGTGAAAAGGGGACTTGCATCTGCAACATCAAATGTGGAACTGCTCAAAGTTGGGGATGAGGTTATGATCCGTGGGTTGCATGCTATCTTGACTGTTGTACGGCACTCAGGTACCATTCCTCTTGACTGAAAAAAGGGGTTGGTCGTTCCTATCAGGAAGGGGAAAGGGGACCGTCAAGACTGCAACAACTACTGTGGTATAACACAGCTCTGCGTACCAGGCAAGGTGCTTGCGCATTTGCTGCTGATACAGATCCGCAGTCATTTGTTGAAGCACCAGAGATCTGAATAGTTTGAATTTATGCCTGGTAAGTCAATAGCTGACCGGATCTTAACACTTTGCGTACAAGGGATACTTGCAAGTTATGTTGATCTTAAAAAAGAATTTGATTCAGTGCATCGACAGACACTTCGGAATCTTCTGCGTCTCCGTGGGATTCCTGTAAGGAAATTATTGGTCTGTTAACTGGCCCGTACTTCTATACTGTGAGTGCGGTGAAGTGCATATGGCGCGTGTCAAGCTTCTTTCATGTGAATACAGGTGTGAGGAAGGGATGCGTGCTTGCCCCATCACTTTTCAACACATGCATGGACTGTGTACTAGGCAGAGTTGTGGACCAAAGTCATTGTGGAGCATTTGTTGGCAATACCGAGATTACAGATCATGTTTTTGCCGATTATGCAGTAATCTTTACCGAGTCACTGTAGGCTCTGATAATGGCTCTAGAGACATTGTTTGAGGAAGCAAAGCCTTTGGGACTTCAGGTTTCCTGGCCCAAGAACAAAATTCAGGTGTATGGATACTTACCGGATGAAACAATACAATCTGTTTATGCGTGTGGTGAGGACATTGAGATCTGGGAAAAATTCACTTACCTTAGTTAGTACTGTAGTGTATAACGATGCTTGGTTGAGTCACGAAGTTGCACGGTGGATTGGCCCGGCCCACGGCATTATGGACTCACTCAACACGAGTATTTGGCGTTGTCTGTACCTCTGGAGACGGACGAGTCCTAGTCATTCCACACAAGAGATCTTGGTGAAACTTTTTTTCATGCCTTAGATATATCGAAAGCTTTTGTTAGAGTCTTGTACAAAGTTTTGATCTAAAAACCACCCTCATACGCCTTCTATCCTTCCTTTTGCTGTTTTATCTTAAGTTTCCTCTTCGACTGTTCTTTTCCTGCTATGATAAATGGCTACTGTTCTCCTAAATCTAAATCTCAATACCACCTAAACAGTGGTAATCCTCAGGGTTCTGTCTTATCACGCAGTCTCATTCTCCTATTCATTTATGATCTTCTACGCCAAATTTCTTGTGTTATCCATTACTTTGTTAATGATACCATCTTAGACTTTTCCACGTCTTTTAGAACATGACTAACCCTCCAGGAAGTTAACACATCACGCATGAACGCCACAGAATGCCTGACAAATGATCTCTCAAAGATTTCTAATTGAAATCTTGTAGATCCAGTACAATTATTTTCATCACTTCATCGCTGAGATCATCCTGGACTTAGTGAATTAAGTGGCAAGTAGCCTACTGCCATCAAGTCAGATAACTTTTATGTACCCAATTAGTCGGCGCCTCCACCATCTTGCCGCCACGCCCCTTGCCGACTCCACACGCTTCAGACAATCCCGTAAAATGTAAGGTAAATGACAGTATAGTTTTTGCTTCTGCTATGGATGTCACTCAGCAACCTCGAACAATCCACTTCTGATCTCAATACACCTCGCAACAATCGCCGACTCTATCTAATGTATTCACATTTATACTAAAAAGGGACATTATTTCTCATTCCTTATGTCACCACTACAATACTAACGGATGCCGCGGGATCCTGCAAGAGAATATCGCAAGTGTGTCAGCTTATTCAAAGATTATCAGACATATTTACTTGATCCTTTATTTATTTTTTATTCCAAGTTGCTCTATAATGCGTTCCCTACGCTTCTCTTCACGTCACATGGTAAATACCTAATTTATTTCAAGATTGTGTTAAGATGTTGAAATGCAATTATGATTAGTTCATGTTATGATGCTAAACAGAAAATGCAAAAGCAGCAATGCTGACCCCATACAGTGTATGGGGTCAGCATTGCTATACAGTTTTTTTCCCGAACTCCTTTGCTTGTCCTCTCCTCTTGCTTGTCCTGCTTTTGCATTTTCTGTTTAGCATCATAACATGAACTAATCATAATTGCATTTCAACATCTTAACACAATCTTGAAATAAATTAGGTATTTACCATGTGACGTGAAGAGAAGCGTAGGGAACGCATTATAGAGTAGTAGTAGTAGTAGAAGTAGTAGTAGTAGTAGTAGTAATAGTAGTAGTAGTAGTAGTAGAAGAAGAAGAAAAAGAAGAAGAAGAAGAAAAAGAAGAAGAAGAAGAAGAAGAAGAAGAAGAAGAAGAAGAAGAAGAAGAAGAAGAAGAAGAAGAAG
>CM035189.1:84670-98715 GCA_020233015.1 Callinectes sapidus | reverse complement strand
CCTTGGCGGAAGCCATACTGGCGGTCAGATAGAAAATTGTGAAGTGATAGGTGTTTAAGAATCTTCTTGTTGAGAATAGATTCAAAAACGTTAGATAAGCAGGAGATTAAAGCAATAGGGCGGTAGTTTGAAGGATTAGAACGGTCACCCTTTTTAGGAACAGGCTGAATGTAGGCAAACTTCCAGCAAGAAGGAAAGGTAGATGTAGATAGACAGAGTTGAAAGAGTTTGACTAGGCAAGGTGCAAGCACGGAGGCACAGTTTCGGAGAACAATAGGAGGGACTCCATCAGGTCCATAAGCCTTCCGAGGGTTTAGGCCAGCGAGGGCATGGAAAACATAATTACAAAGGATTTTAATAGGTAGCATGAAGTAGTCAGAGGGGGGAGGAGAAGGAGGAACAAGCCCGGAATCATCCAAGATAGAGTTATTAGGAAAGGTTTGAGCGAAGAGTTCAGCTTTAGAGATAGATGAGATGGCAGTGGTGCCATCCGGTTGAGCTAAAGGAGGGAAAGATGAAGAAGTAAAGTTGTTGGAGATGTTTTTGGCTCGATGCCAGAAGTCTCGAGGTGAGTTATATCTGGAAAGATTTTGACACTTTCTGTGAATGAAGGAGTTGTTGGCAAGTTGAAGAACAGACTTGGCATGATTTCGGGCAGAAATATAAAGCGCGTGAGACTCAGGTGATGGAAGGCTCAAGTACCTTTTGTGGGCCACCTCTCCATCATGGATAGCACGAGAGCAAGTTGTGTTGTGTTAAACCATGGTTTGGAAGGTTTAGGTCGAGAGAAAGAATGAGGAATGTACGCCTCCATGCCAGACACTATCACCTCTGTTATGCGCTCAGCACACAGAGACGGGTCTCTGTCACGGAAGCAGTAATCATTCCAGGGAAAATCAGCATAATACCTCCTCAGGTCTGCCCAACTAGCAGAGGTAAAATGCCAAAGGCACCTCTGCTTTGGAGGATCCTGAGGAGGAATTGGAGAGATAGGACAAGATACAGATATGAGATTGTGATCGGAGGAACCCAACGGAGAAGAAAGTGTGACAGCATAAGCAGAAGATTAGAGGTTAGGAAAAGTCAAGAATGTTCGGGCGTATCTCCAAGACGATCAGGAATACGAGTAGGGTGTTGCACGAGTTGCTCTAGGTCATGTAGGATAGCAAAGTTATAGGCAAGTTCACCAGGATGGTCAGTGAAAAGAGAGGAAAGCCAAAGCTGGTGGTGAACATTGAAGTCTCCAAAAATGGAGATCTCCGCAAAAGGAAAGAGAGAGACTGGCAACTCAATGGACTTTTTTTTATTCCCAGTTTATGCTACCCTTGGTTGGTTTCCTCTCTTAAATAGGAGATATTGAAAATAGTCAAGTTAAGTAGTTGAAACATTTAGAAATATTCTCCCCACTTCTCTCTCTGTCTGTCTCTCTCTCTCTCTCTCTCTCTCTCTCTCTCTCTCTCTCTCTCTCTCTCTCTCTCTCTCTCTCTCTCTCTCTCTCTCTCTCTCTCTCTCTCTCTCTCTCTCAGGTAAGCCGAAAGACAAGGGAGCCGGATTTATTCGTCTCACTTCTCCTTTATCATTTTCTCACGCTCGCATAACAAATCAGTTTTCTGAATAAGGTGTCCACGTTATGACTCCCTCCGGTACGTTTTCCGCACCTTTGCTGCGTTCTTCTACGTGTTTTTGCCTTTTGTTTGTAGTTTCGTTTTCTTTTTCCTTTTTTTTCTTTTGTTTTCTGGGGAGTATTGTATTTTCCTTATTTTTCTTTTCTGTATCATCATCACCATCATAATTATCATCATCATCACCATCATCATCATCGTCAGCATCACGTTGTTCTTGTTGTTATTAATGATGTTGTTGTTGTTGTTGTTGTTGTTGTTGTTGTTGTTGTTGTTGTTGCTGCTGCTGCTGCTCCTGCTGCTGCTGCTGCTGCTGCTGTGGTTGTTATCAAAATTGACGTGTTTTTATTTCTTATTTATCCTCCAACTCTTTTTCTTCGCAAAGTATTTTCTCAAATTATACTCAACTGTTTCCTCCTCCTCGTTTTCCTCCTCCTCCTTCTCCTCCTCCTCGTCAATACTCATTTGTCCCACACACTTGATAATCACCCTCATCACGCCCTCCCTTAATTAATCCATCCTGTTAAGTAATTGACCTCACTCACTCCCCTAAAACGAACTGCTCCTGTTTTCCTCTCCCTCACTCCCTCCTTATCCCCACCCTCTTCCTCTCTCCCTTCCCTTTACCCTCTATCTCTCTCCCTTCCCCTCAGTCTCTGCCTTACTTCCCTTCTCTCTCTCTCTCTCTCTCTCTCTCTCTCTCTCTCTCTCTCTCTCTCTCTCTCTCTCTCTCTCTCTCTCTCTCTCTCTCTCTCTCTCTCTCTCTCTCTCCTTTAGTTCGAAATCCTTTTTTGTTGCCTTTATTCATTTTCATTGTGATTTTTCATGAAGATTTTACCTTTCAGATCTTATTACTTAATTTTTTCGTATTTGAAATACGGTTATTACTTTACTTATTTTCTATTTACTCTTAATCTTTTTTTCTTTTTTTTTACTTTACATTTCTCTCCATTACAGGTACTACAAGTGTTTTATTTTCTCCTTTTTTCTCTTCACTTCTTTCTTTTGTCTCCCCTCTCAGCGACATCCTTTCCTACATTATCTTCCCTTCTCTCACGCTTCTTCCCCTCCCTTTATCGCATGTAATTTCCCCTTCTGATTTCCTCCTCATCCCTTTATCCTCCTCTCCCTATTCCCCGTCCCCTTTCTTGTCTCCTCGTGAAAGACACACTACTCATCCTCTCTCCCTCACATCTCCCTTATCTCACAGCGTTTCCACCTTCCTTCTATCCTGCTTCCTCTTCTCTTTCCTCCCGTGCCCCTTCTTCTCGTGTCCTCGTCTTCCTGGCCACTTTGTGTTTGAGTTCAGTGAAGTGTCCTGATTTGACTCACGTCCCGATAACAAGGAATGTGGAGGCAATGTACAACCTGAGTCGAGGTTTGTCAAGGTGGTGGTGTTTGGTGAGGAAGAAATAATGTATGTTGTATTCTGAAACACTTTTACGCCATACTTCATATTCATAGAGAAATTTTTTAGTTAAAATTGCAATGATTTTTCAGTGTTTTTTTTTTTGTGGTTCTACTGAAGTATTAGCATGATTTCAATATTACTATTTTTCTTTCCTGTTTTATCAAATAGTCTATGTGTTTTTCTACGGATCTTTCAAATATGGTTATTTTCCATAAGTTTTAGTTAGCTTTTTTCTACTCACTCTTTTTTTCTTCTCTTCTCTATTTTTCTCTATTATGCGTACCATAAGTGTTTTATTTTCTCCCTTTTTCTTTTTTACATGAGATCCTGGCTAATCATTTGAGTCTTTTGAGAATATCCAAATGCATGTTCCTAAGACTAACATCTACATAAATAGTTGTAAAAAACATATCAGTACCTAGAAAAAAAGTTACATCTATTTTCGATATTTTAATGAATAAAGAGATTATCATCGTAAAGAATGTTTTAATTTTTAAAAATCTTTTGAAGCTTTAAAAGTTTTAGAACGAAAGATATTTCTTCACTTGAATCTAATATTTTCTTAAAAGTTATAATCCTGAAAATGGATTTTCAGCTTTGAATATACTTAGTAAGATGAATGGCCAAGTGCATTCCCATATGGTTATACAGTAGATGATTTTAGAATAACAGTGTTAACATTGTCTCAATTGTGTGTTTGTTTGTGTATTATACGATGGAAGAAAACACAAATTTTTGATAAGTTGGTAGAAACGTATGAAATGTATTTATTCCAATTCAAATGATCATCGATTAGAACTCCTAAAAAAATTGTAGATTGAATTTAATTGTTTAGAGTTAGTGTATAAAAATTATAATGTAAAGATCGGTTTGAAATAACATAATTTTTGTCTTATCAACATTAATTGTTATCTTATTAGCAAGATTCCATTTGTTAATATTTACCAATTCCTGCGATAGTTTAGCGTGAAGTGATGTAAGATCATTGTCTGTAGCAATAAAGGCTGTGGCATCTGCAAATATGGTAAATGTAATTTTCTTCTAGATTCTGTAATATCCTAAATGTATATCAGGAACAAAATAGGGCCAAGAATGAATTCTTGTGGAACTCCTTGCTTTATAAAGAGGTAATCAAAATACACTTCATTACATAAGACGGACTGTTTGCGGTCGGATAGGTATCTTTTTATGAGGTCATAAGCAGGTCCCCTCACCTCTATATTAATTAATTAGGAAAGTAGAATGTTGTGATCCAGAGAATCAAGGGCCTTACTTATATCCAAAAGACACTTGTGCCATTTAACGGCCTATCTAATTCTCTATACGGCATGAAACAAAATTCAAGAGAGCAGACTGAGAAGACATGTTTTTTTTTCTAAACCCAAACGGACATTTGGATAATAGACGACTATTTTGAAGAAAGTCGTGAAGACAAGAAGATACTGCGTTTTCAAACATTTTGCTTGTTCTTGATAGAATGGATATTAGTCTGTAGTCATTAGTGTCAGATTTACTACCTGACTTATGAACTGTGTGTGTGTGTGTGTGTGTTTGTGTGTGTGTGTGTGTGTGTGTGTGTGTGTGTGTGTGTGTGTGTGTGTGTGTGTGTGTGTGTGTTTGAACTCAAATAAACATTAGAGGCCATACATTTTGTGAGGATGTAAAAGCGCCTACATATTTTCCATTGCGTGTGTGACGTTTACGAGCGACACGTGGGCTGGGTTCCACATGGTTACAGTGCCGCTGGGACAGTGTGTGTGTGTGTGTGTGTGTGTGTGTGTGTGTGTGTGTGTGTGTGTGTGTGTGTGTTATTTAATCACGCTCGTCTGCTGGCCCTCCGAAACAACCAAGAGATCATAATAGCTGATCTTTGGGTAGGACACCTATTTGTTCCCCTTCTTCACCTGTTCCTTTTCTGGTTTTCTTCCTCTCCCACCTCCTCAACATCTTCCATTTTCTTTCCCTATTCTTCCGCTTCCCTTTTCTCTTCCTATCCCTCCTTGTCGTCGCCGTCGTCGTCGTCCTCCTCCCCCATCTCTGACATTATTTATCTTGACTTCAGGAAAGACTGATACCGTACCACGTGCTAGTCGTCTTTTAGAGGGATTGACATATGTACCGATGTGTCTAAAATTTTCATTTTTGAAATTAATATCATATAATTCTTGCCCATTTTTTTTTAATTGCACATGCAAAGTTATGATAAAAGAATTACAACTATGTATTATGTGTGACGTCATAGAGGCGTGATGGCCTTTTCCGGAATAAAAATCGATTAATTAATATATTTTTTTACTTTTTTTTCTTTTATTTTTGCATTTTTTTCTATGTTGCTCCATGAAATATAGTATTCTCTCCAACCAAAGTATAACGAAATAAAAAAAAATAATAATAAATAAGGGCTATCTTATTTTTCACACTGTTTTGCCCGTCCTCAAATCGTGTTATTATTTATTTATTTATTTTTTTTTTTTTGCCCTTCATCAAATCGTGTTATTTTATTTTATTTTTTAAAGTTGAAGAACATAATTATTTGAAAGGAATGTCTTTGGAATAAATATTGAATTAACTTGCACTGCAGAGCTAAAATCGAGTAAAATACTTCATATAAACAAAAAAACAAAAAAAAAACAAAAAAAAACAAAAATGGTGAAATCGCTTATTGCAAAAGGCCATTGAAGAATAACAAACATAAATAGATGAATGGACTTATTAAGTGTGCCTTCTCTTTATATATTAAGAAAGTATACAGTGAGAGTTTCAAATTGCTAAGTGCAATAAATGGTGTAAAATTAATGTTTCAGCTTTACAACGCGATTTCTTGAAATGCATTTTTTTCACCTTTAAAGGTATAATATCTTTTGTACATATTATTACACGTGTATATGCTTTAAGAGTTTGTATAAGCATGTAAAAGAAGTTTGAAGTTTGAAATTGATTTCAATTTTTGAAAAACATTCATATGCAAAATATTTATTTTATTTTATACCAAATCATAATATACGTATATATGCATGTGTGTGTGTGTGTGTGTGTGTGTGTGTGTGATTGATTGATTGATTGACTGATTGTTTATTGAATGCTCAGACTTTAAAAAAAAATAAGAGTACGGAGCACAGCACCTCTTACAACATCTTAGTAACAGTTATACTTATAATGATACTTAATTAATTTTCATAAACATCTTTCACATGAGTAACATCATCGTTGCTACCTAAATAATATTAATATTTTTCTAATAAATAGTGATAACTTTTTCATGACTTACTTTACTTGTCTGCATTAGCAATACATATTTATGTTGACTTGGTCTCTCTCTGTAATACCTAGGAATATATTGATTTCTAAATCTTACAATATCCTCATTTTCACACATTAACATTACATGATACTCATCACCTAAAACATTTGCATTACATTTCTCACAGACACGATCCTCTCGATTAATATTATTGTACCTTCCCACAGTGATTGGCAACTTACTGTTAGAAGCACGAAACTTTGTAATCAAAATTCGGTTGGCCTTACTCAGTTTAACAAGATAATCCTGTAAACAATAGATATTCTTATAAATTTTGTAGCTACAGCAAATAGATTTTGATGCCAAATTAGCATTCCATAAAGTTATCCATTGATCCTTCAGCCTTATTTCAACAACTTTTTAAAACCAGGTTGCATTTACAACAGTTTGTGAATCCCATACCCATGACATGCCACAATTATTACAAATATTCCTAATGTGTGTCAACCAATGTGAAGAATAAAGACTTTCCTGATACAACTGCCATAAACAACAATACTTTAAAAAGCTAAGTTTACTATTCCTACCTAAAATTAATCTTACCCAAAAGTTTATCATTCTACAATTGATGTCGACTTCTACAGGATAAACACCGAGTTCACCATAAACAATATCGTTACTTTTTTGCTATGCACAAATAACACATGTCTAAAAAACTATGTATGTAATAGTTCCATATCCCTGACAACATTATGTCCCCATATCTCTGCTGCATACATCTGTACAGATAATACCATACTGTTATACATTTCAAGCTGAATATCTATGGGCAAATCAAAATTTCTACTTGTTCCTATTACAGAATACATAGCTTTTTTAGCCTATTCTACTAACTGGAGTTGACCACTACGAAATTTATCATTACAATTAAAAGTGATACCTAAATACTTATACTCATCAACAGTTTCTATGTTATTACCTTTAAATTGAAAATTGTAGTTAACTTAACTTCTTCCCCTATTAAACACAACAATCTTTGTCTTACTACAATTTATTGACAGTTTCCATTTGCTGGTATAACTATGCAAAGCTGTCAATACTCTCCTCATTTCTTCCTCACTATCGCACAGAACCACCGTATCATCTGCGTACATCAAAACTAGTATTTTTAAAAGCCTATTAACAAATTCATCACAAAAATCAAGGAATTTACATTGCTTGTCAAGAAGTTCTTCTTCAATGTCGTTAACATAATATGCGAAAAGCAATGGAGACAAATTCTCCCCTTGCCTAACACCTGTATTACATACAAAGATTTCAGATAACTCATTATTCAACATAACACATGATTTTATATTTGCATACATACTCTGAATTACATTAAGAATTTTACCTTTAACATTACTTTTCACTAATTTGTACAAAATTCCTCTCTCCATACCGAATCAAAAGCCTTAGCATAATCCACAAACAAACAAAACAGTTTTTTTTTTTTTTCTTCCATTTGAACTTTACCATTGAATCATTTTTTACCCATGAACCATTACACTTACCCATGAACCAACACTTTTTAATACAAATATGTGATCCAAAGTTGAATACTCATGCCTGAACCCAGCTTGACTTTCTCCAATAACATTGTGAAGGTTCGAAAACTGTTTTAAACGTTCATTTAGAATACTGGTAAAGAATTTCCCAATGCAACTAAGTAAAGTTATTCCCCTGTAATTATTGCAGTCATTTATATCTCCCTTGTTTTTATACAATGGTATTACAACACCTACCACCATTCACTTGGGAAGTCACCAGTGTCTAGTACTTTATTAAACAACTTCACATACAGTGGACACATAAATTCTTTAGTACTCTAAATATATGAATTTATTATCATATCACTTCGTGGGCTTTTATTATTTTTTTAACTTATTGATACATTTCATTATCTCCTGGTTAGTAATAGGATCATTATGTGTGGGTGGTGTCATTTCATTATCATCGTAAGTATAGTCAAGTCTCCCATCAACATATGTTTCATCAGAAAGGTGTTTAAAGTATTCATAGAAAGTTTCAAGTGTAACAGGAATATCTTTGCCTTTTTTAGAACCTTTAATTATTTTCCAGTACAACGAAAGATCTTTGCTTTTATTTTCTCTTAGCTTTTTAATGACTATTGTTCTCTGTTTATTTCGAATTCTTTTAATCTCACGTCTGTAATCTTTTCTTTTAGTGATCATGATATTAAAATTTGCATTATTTTTTCGCATGTTATAATTATGCTTAGCTTTATGGTATTCTTTTCTACTTCTCAAACATTTAGAGTCATATATATTCATACTTGCGTTATTACTTTTTTTCCTTATACTTTGTTTTTACTGATGGAGGAAAAACCTTCAAGACAGGTTCAAGTACAAGTTGTTTTAGTGTTTTGCTTGTTTCTTCAACTGACTATTCATACATCCTTGAAAGCAGATCATTAATGGTATCAACATCAAATCTACTTAAATAATCACTTCTCTTCTTAGCATTCCATCTTCCTGGTCTTTCATTTGTTTGTAAATTATTGGCTTCCTGTGTACTAGCTATTGCATGGGAGACTTCTATTTCTTTTTGAAACTGTAACTCTGCATGTAAACGGCAATGCGAACCGATCATGTAATCAACAGTAATTTTATAGGTAGTAGTAGCCTTACCAACTTCTCGGTCTTCCCCAAGTCTGCCATTGTAAATCAATACGTAATTGTTTTTACATACATCAACTAACTTATTACCATATGTAGTTCTATCCTGTGTTATGTCTTCGTTAGTTCTTTTTGGCAAGCCAAGTGTATTGAAGTCTGCATCGAAATCAGTTTCAATGGTTAGATAGCGATCACTGTCATCACTCCTCCATTGTACATCATCCATAACACCAGTGTGTGCATTGAAATCCCCGCATAACAAATGATAATGGCACCTGTAAGAATAACTCAACAAGAAGTTATCTAATTCATCAAAATGAAGAGCCTTAGCATACCTTGACTGACTTGGAGGAATATAATACACTAGTTATAACGAGGTCCTTCTGTGTACCAAGACTACTCCCTTCAACTTTGATACTTAGTAGCGCTTCATGCGAATTTCTTATTAACTTCCACGTGAAATTTCTATTGTCTTTAATTGCTATGACAAGTCCCCCTGATTTGTAACGACTAGGAACAAATTTATTTTTATGTACAACATCAAAACCAATCACCTTAAACATATATATCTTTGACTTTTCCCATATCCACATCATCACATCTCGTCTCACACATGGTAATAACATCATATCTTGTAGTTAGCTCTATAAAATCCCCAAGCAAAATAATTTAGATTTAAGACCGCATACATTTAAAGATAGCACATTAATAGTAAGTATTTTCTTTCCACTTTGTGTAGATGTATCAACATGTGCAGATGTACTGTAATGTGTAGCTATATCACTTTGTGCAGATGTACCATTTTGTGTGAGTGTATCACGTACACGTGTATTATCTTGTGAGAGTGTATCACTATGTGTGGATGTATCACGTATATATGTATAATTTTGTGTGGGTGTATCACCATGTGTGGATGTATCACGTACATGTGTGTCTGTAACATCTTGAATACATGAATCACTTTGTGTGGCTGTAACATCTTGAATACATGAATCACTTTGTGTGGCTGTAACACCTTGAATACATGAATCACTTTGTGTGGCTGTAACACCTTGAATACACGAATCCCTTTGTGTGGCTGTAACACCTTGAATACATGAGTCACTGTGTGGCTGTAACATCTTGAATACACGAATCCCTCTGTGTGGCTGTAACACCTTGAATACATGATTCACTGTGTGGCTGTAACATCTTGTATAAATGTATCACTTTGTGAGGTTGTGCCATGTTGAGAAAATGTAACAATTTGTGTGTCTGTAACATCTTGAATACATGAAACATTTTGTGTATCTGTAACATCTTGATAAAATTAATCACTTTGTGTGGCTGTGTCATGTTGAGAAAATGTATCACTTTGTGTGGCTGTGTCATGTTGAGAAAATGTAACAATTTGTGTGGCTGTAACATCTTGGATAAATGAATCACTTTGTGTGGATACTTTACCTGTATGCCTAGGAATATGCTGTGCCCCAGCACCATCCTATAACCTGGTTAGATTACCCAAACCAAGGTTTTCCCAGGCAGGACTGGTGATTCCTATTTTGTGTAGATCGTCATGAGTATTTATGACAACAGGTCTCCCTCCACTGTGCATCCATGCGAGAATACTCCCATCCCTTGTGGCTACATTCTTCACAGATTCCTGCTCCTTTGTCACCTTCATCATCTTAGCCCTTAGTGAAGTCAGATCCTCATTTACATATACCTTTCTTTCTTTGCCCTGTAATTTCTTCTTATTGCGCAAAACTTCGTTCTGTTTCTTTCTCTGGCAAAATCGTACGATTACTGGCCTACCTCCATCTTTGGGCTTTCCCATACGATGAGCCACCGAGATATCCTCTGATTTCAGCTCCACTCCCATATCTCCTGCCAGCTCGATGATTTTAGCTTCCAGGATGTCGTTCGTTTCATTTGTCTCCTCACCAATACCAGAAATGCGCAGATTCTCCCTTCGAGAGTATCGTTCCAGTTTGTCATTGTCATATTTATTCAAAAGGCATTGCCGTTGCACTTCAGCTAACTTACTTGCCATTCTCTCATCCAATTCTTTCACCGCCTTCGATACTGCAGTGGATACAGCTACAGATATTATGCTTGCTATATCTGGCATAATCGCTGCTACCACATCCTTGACAGTCTTACTCACAGTTTTAGACTCTCTTCCTTCTATGAGACTGGTGACATTAGCAAGTTCCTCATCTACTTTAGCCTTCACAACATCAGCTAGCTCAACACCAACATCAGAAGCCATAATTGTAACTTGGTGAAGATATAAAAATCTGCCTCAAAAGAGTAAGCGTAGAAAACGGGAATCCTGTGTCGTCTGCTTTGTTTATATTCAGGTAGTACCACGGCAGGGCAAGAATTGTTGGTCTTTACTTCGAATATTGCAGATCAGGGTGTAGCTTGGTCTTCTGCACTACATCCCAGTTGTTCACAGGTGCTTACTCTCCCTTGTGATGATAGTGGTAATTCCAAAGTGTCGTAATTGTTGAGAAAAATCCGCCAGAGTTGGAGCTGTCTCAACCACGTCCACGTCCCACAATCCCTCTTCTGTGTGTGTGTGTGTGTAACAAATATGTAATTCCTATTTTTCTATCATTTTTTATTAAAATTCTTTATCGAACAAAAGAAATCGGTTAGTAAACAATGGACAAGTACACAAATAAGATAAATGAATTAACATGACAAACTGGAAAATAAGAGGCTCCCGTTAAGCAGAAAGCATACTGATTAGGAGAACAGTGGTGTGCTTGAATTGAAGGTTGGCTAATCAATCGTTATAAGTGGAGAAGATTCCGATTGGCTTCAAGTTAGGTTGGTGTCTCTCAGGGCTCAGTTTATGGCCGTTACACTTGATTTCTTGCCAATCTTGGTTATATTATTTCTCAGTTATAGCATCGGCCAGTAGCTATTCCACTAATCTTCATCCAGCGGCAAGAAATTGTGAGATGATTACAACGCGAACCTGTCTCAGATATCCGTACGGCTGGCAGCTTGGCATCGTAACCCAAGACACATTAGCAGTGTTGTTTGTGTAGAACATAAAATTCTCACACACTTGAATATCATGTGCAGGATTGTGTGCGAGTGTTCCACTTAAATTCACGATATCTGCTACCATCATCCAGTATCGGCGGTGACCTGGCATATCCTATCAAAACAGTGTCCTACCTTCTGTGACATTAACCCTTGAACTTCACTTGTGTATGTGTGTTTAGATTGTTAACTGCATTGCGTAACTCTAAAATGTTCTCTTAACCGCTCATGTCACTAGTCTCAATCAGAAATTTCATGTCTATACTTTTTACTTCACCTTTTCATATATACATATATATGTACTTACAAAATATTTGAGAACAAAAAATCACATAAAATTTTTCTCTCTCTCTCTCTCTCTCTCTCTCTCTCTCTCTCTCTCTCTCTCTCTCTCTCTCTCTCTCTCACACACACACACACACACACACACACACACACACACACACATACACGCGCGCGCGCGCGCACTCACTCACTCACGCACTCACGCACGCGAGCACACACGCAAGCACGCCCCCCCCCAACCCAACAACACATCTAGGTTCGATTCCCGGGTCAGGTTGGAAGTTATTTGGGCAAGACTACTATTCAAGTGTGTTGCCCCTGTCCACCTAGCAGTGATTACCTGGTGTAAGCCGGAAGTTGTGATCCGCTTCTGGGTAGGAGAAATAAACTCCGAATAAAAATGTATGGGGTGGCCTGATCACCTCGGGGCCTAGTCCTCTAGGCTTGTTGGCGCTATCTAGCAGCCACGCATCGAGTTGTCAGATGCGACGGGGTAGGTTTAAGGTGTATGAATGTTAGAACATAAGCATTTGTAGGTTAACCTGTAGATTTTCAGCCAACAGTTGTAAGCTGCTTTCAATTAAACCGCCATTTATTATTATTATTATTATTATTATTATTATTATTATTATTATTATTATTATTATTATTATTATGATTATCATCATATCATGCTGCTAAGCTGGTAGTGTGTGGAGACTTCAATTAGCTCGATTTCAGCGAAATTCAACACCAGGTAAACCTCACTCAGGTTGTGCACTTACGAGTATAATGACTCGCGAGCCAGCAATACTTGTTTTCTAAGCCCCTGCTCCCCATGGGATGCAGCGTGGATCTCTCCATTCTGTGGCCCCTCACTCTCCCCAGTCCTGTGTCACCAGAACCCACCGCCTCTTGCTTAACTCATTTATGAGGGAACTTGGGCAATAGGTGATATAGCACCCGTGGATTGAGGTTTTGGAAGTGAAGGACATCCACACCAAATGGCGCAATTACGTCGCACCAACGGAAACCTCCCACCGTTACTTCTCAACAAAGAGCGTCACAGTCAACCCACCTGATGCCTTGTGGAGGACGCCCTAAATCAAAAGACTCGAGACGTAGACAGAACTGAGTTTTCCTCTCTTACCCAGTTCTTTCCAGGAAATTAGGGATCGCAGTAATTCAGGAAATTAAAGGCCTCTATTACCCAGATAAAATTCAGGAACGTGGAGAGAGAGAGAGAGAGAGAGAGAGAGAGAGAGAGAGAGAGAGAGAGAGAGAGAGAGAGAGAGAGAGAGAGAGAGAGAGAGGATATAGTGATACTATACTCTGTTCGTCTTATAAAGTCCGTTTATGATGGAACTGGGATGATGATTTGCCGTTGGCCATTCTGAAAAATCAATCTTCGTATATGAGACCCTCTCTTATTTCTCATCCATAAGCTATTTGAAAGTGATGTTTTATATATTCTGTATAGTTTAGTAAAGGAAGCCACACAATACAATGTGTTAAAATTTAACATTGTTATAACTATTTATGTAGATTCTATGAAATACACAAGAGGTTCTCTTCAATGCTGGCACGTTGTGGTGGTCGGTGTTTCCTTTAGATCCCTCACCCTGGTCATGTCAGATCATGCGTCGTGACCAACGAGATAAGAAAGCTGAAAATTTCGTCCAGTCATTATCTAATCTAATGAGGAAGATGATGATTAAACAACAGTAAAAGTTAGGCACGAATGGACGCTTTTCCTAACAAACACACACACACACACACACACACACACA